>CM034360.1:79143322-79263565 GCA_019925275.1 Mytilus edulis | reverse complement strand
ATGCACGGTCTAAGAAAGCTCAAATATAGTATTGGTATAAAATATTTACGGATAAGGTTAAAAACATGATCTTTGAGAGGTCAAATAGGTTATTGGTGTTACCTTTTTACAGGTAAGGGAAGACACATGGTTTATTTCTCCTTTCAAACAATTAAAACATTTCAAAATTCAAAATGTAAAGTTTTTAATGAAATATGTTAGAATATTCAAATAGGGAATGATTATTGACTGCAATTTAGATATAGTAAAACACAATGGACTTTACAGTAAAGACTTGCTAATTCAGCTGTTGTAATTGTCTTGTATCATATATTGGTTTTTATTTATCTTTCTTCTGTTGGTATTTTCATTGTTTTACAGTTTGTCCTTTGATGACCCTTTATAGCTTATACCCGGTGTAGGAATTTCTCATTATACAAGGTCGTAATGTGAACTAATTCAAAGTAGCTTACATTTACATTATTTCGCAATCGACATTCATACCACACACATATACAGTCCTTTATCATGATTTGCTTCGTATATGGATGATCTTATAATGAACTGATTAGGTCAACACATTTTCAACTGTAATTGACCATCGTAACTGCAGGCTAAATCATGATTAGAGAAATGTTTAAACTTTAATATTTTCCTCATCGTAGTTTTTAAAAAAAGGGTGGACATTTGGAAGATGAGTTTTTCATTAATGTACAAAAAAATCACAAGGGGTTATAAAAAGTCAGGAACAGTTATTTGAATTGTGAAATAGGCAAGACGTTACTCCTTTCACACAATAACGGTTTCTTATTGGCGAAAACAAAACGTTATATAATGCAAATATCATTCTTTTCATTTCAGGAGCAATTTAACAGTTTTCCTTATGAGACAAAATCAGACACCGGAAACCAGTTGTTACAACGGGTAAGAAGACTCTAAGAGTTGAAAAACGGTTTCAAGAGCTTGATGAATTATCGATCGTGCAGATGGTATTGCTTAATTGACGAGCATACCACACGTACTTCCAAAATTGCATACATCATTGCATTTTCAAACAATACCTTAGTTAAGTTAAGATTGCAGCGATGCTGACATTACACATAACATCTATATAAACGACACATTATTATGATGTCCTTATATATTACAATACGGTAGTCACTACCTTTTGTTCATTGTTGAATACCGTGTGTTGGTCTATGTACCGATTATCAGGTTATCTGCATGTTGATATCGTAAAATATCAGCTGCGAGACATGATATGAAGCTATTTGTCGAGTGAGCGTAGCGAACGAGATCAAAAAGTCTTCATATAATGCCAAGCAGCTGATATTTTACAATATCAATATGCAGATAATCTGATAATCGATTTATCGGGCTATAATTGCGTGTTTCGGAAGTGTTTGCTTTGTTTCGCCAGCACACAAAAGATGACTTGATAAGTTCAGGTCAAAGTTATTAACGTCGGTTCAAACATTATGACGTCGCTGATAAGTCCGGGTCAAAGTTATTAAGGCCGGGTCAACGTATTTGACGTCACAAAGACATGATACGGAATAATATTAAGAGCTGAACAGAGTGATATAGACAGAGGGACGACCGATAAAGCTATTTATCGGACCACAGATGAATTATCACGTTGTGATTGGTTAAACACCGTCACGTGGTGACCCCCTATGAGACCGTATGGGGTTAGTAAGTTTCATATGGGGTTAATGACGCGTTAATGGCGACGTCATCTATAAATGTTGTTGTTTTTCATTGTTTATTTTTCAACAAAACATCGCAGAAAAAGTCCAGCGTCCGATAAATACGTTATACGGTTAACTACTGACCCCCTACGGATCCATAGAGGGTGAATAAAATTCATAGGGGACTCGGCCTCCGGCCTCACCCCCTATGGATTTTACTAACCCTCTATGGATCTGTAGGGGGTCAGTAGCGAACCATATAACTTATGATATCATTGTCCTTGATATCTATATTTGTCCAATACACCACGGTATTTACACATACAAATGTAATAAGACAGACTGGTATGGATACTATGTTTTATACACAATTTATGTTATATTCCGAAGTTTGATATTGATATTTCGGAGTTTCAATTTGGAAATGGGATATTTTGTTATCTTTCAATCCAAGGAGGAAATATGTCCATACGGACATTCACATAAACTTACTTCGTATAAATCTTAGCGGTATTGTCAATCCATGGGCAGTGGTGGTACATGTAATCAATCAATCTAACTTGACAATGACATCTGTAATTTAACACTATATTTTATCACAGATTCAGTCTAGTCTCGATGTATCGTTAACACAATTGAACAGAGTATTGACCAATGTAAAAGATAAGATAGTGAGCGTTAATACGGATACTGATAGTTCGAGTCTTCCAAGATGTTGTGATATACCAGACGACCAGCTTACTTACATTCCAAAGTTCCAAACAAAGGTAAACATGGTAAAAAGAGAATGATTTAAAGTAAAACTGGCAAAGGCAATTAACAAACAAAGAATTCTTCTCAACAAACTCTTTCTCTCCCCAAGTGTTCACACAGCACGAAAAATAAAGGCAACAGTAGTATACCGCTGTTCAAAACTCATAAATCCATGTACAAAAAACAAAATCGGGGTAACAAACTAAAACCGAGGGAAAAAGTTAAAACCATGAGGAACATTCTAACATGTTTTCTCACCATTGTTATATTATTTAAGTATTGTGTTTGATACTTTCACTTGTTTGCCTAAAATCTATAAAAACATCTGTCAAAAATAAAGTCTATTTTGTTCAATTTTTTTTATTAAATTTTTTTTTTACAAAAATACTAAACTCCGGAGAAAATTCAAAACGGAAAGTCTCTAATAAAATGGCAAAATAAAAAGCTCAAACACTTCAAACAAATGGATAACAACAGGCATTTTCTGTAAAAATTTCTTTTTGAGTAAATCATTTAAAATATCGATTTTTTTTTTAGCAGACAAATAACTGCATACACGGCTTTATACTGCAAATAGACTGATTATAATAAAGGTTACTTTCAAAATTTAAAGAATTGTCTAGGAAGACTCCACAAGTTACAAATCAAATATCAATGCTGAGAATGTCAGAAGCAAGCATCCATACACATATTTTAGCTCACCTGGCTCGAACGATTTTCGCATATATCTCTGAAATCAAAGCATTTAGAACAAATCTGACTTGTTTACATTGTTAATCAGGTCAAGATCTATCAGATGAATTGGAGAACCCATTGTTGGGTTGCTGCCCCTAAAGGAGTAGGTCCAGTAAGACCCTTTTTTGGCCCAAACATATAGCAGTTTTACAAAATTGTTAAAATGTAATCTTTTAGTTATTCATTGGACAGTAGAATGCTTTTGCTAAATAAATATGGGCTGTTTTTGACAATACAATGCACATATATCAGGCACTAGCACCATACAGTCATGCTAAATTACTGAAATCTTCATATTTCTAGCATTTTAGTTAAATTTTGGACGGTTTTCGTGTAAAACGAAAGTGGCCGCATTCGTGTTCATCCTTAATATTGAAATGTAAGTTGTATTTTATGAAAATACATAATATATTTAAAGGTTGAGGATGAACACGGATGCGGTCACTTTCATTTTCGACAAAAACCATCTGAAAATTTACATTTTTCGGCATATTTAGTAGATTTTTCACATTTGAACTTGAATCGGATCGTTTTTAAAGACTAAGTCAGTTAAAATCTTTCACATAAATTAATTGATTCAAATAAATAGACACTTAAGTGTTTAAAAAGTGGTCAAAATCTTTCGTCAGATGAATCTGAAATTTGAGGCCAAAATTGGTCATTACCAGACCTACTCCTTTGTAATTTTAGGGAAATTTTAGCCGTTTTTGTCTTGAATATTATTATAGAAAGAGATAATATGTAAACACCTATAATATTAAGCAAAGTAAGATCTACGAATAAGTCAACATGACAAAAATAGTCAGTTGACCCGAGTAATTGCCATTTATAGTAAATTTTTAGCATTTTTTGTAAATTTTTGTTATCTTTCAAAACAATCTTCTGCTCTGAAACAAATGAGGTAAATTTATCCCAACTTGTCCGCAATCATCATAAGGGTATCTAGTTTCAAAAATGCGTCCGATAACCCCGCCCGCGAATCAAGACGGCCGACATGGCTTAAAATAGTACATAGGGTAAAATGCAGTGTTTGGCTTATATCTCTAAAACCAAAGCATTTTGAGCAAATCTGCTGTGATAAAATTGTTCATTAGGATAAGATATATTTGCCAATCGGGCAACTCGTTGTTGGGTTTCTACCCCTAAATTGGTAATTTTAAGGAAATTTTGCAGCTTTTGGTTACTATCTTGAATATTATAATAGAAACTGATAAACTGTTTACAGTAATAAAGGACAGCAAAGTAAGAAGTACAAATAAGTCAACATGACCAAAGTGGTCAATTGACCCCTTAAGGAGTTATTGCCCTTTATCTTATTTTTTTTAAATTTTCATCCATCTGTGTCCTTTTTTTAATATGCACATTTTTATCATGAATCTATCTGTGTCCTTAGTTTAATATGCACATTACCCAAGGTGAGCGACAAAGTCATTCGTCGCAACTCGGCCGATTCCGTACCTTCATTTAATAGATGAAGAGAAGCGGAATCACCCGATGTTTACCGATTGATATTTTAGGTAGATGTCAGTACAGCGTGTGTAACGGTTTCACCTATTGTAATGGACAACTTAAAATATCCGACAGATCAAATCAGTGCAACCATGAAAAACAATTACGACTTAAACAAGAACGTTTTATGGCAGCATTACAGCACAACAGAAGGAGTATCTGTTATTTATCCAGCAACTAATTGGGAAAACTGCCAAAATTTTGATCCCAGATACACGTAAGTTTGAATATAATTGTTAAATCTGTCATAAAGTATCTCTAAAATACAAATTATGTTTTATTCTATGATTTCACTATAAGTGGTTACAGCAAAATATACGTAGTTTACTCTTGTTCAAATCAAGGTATAAAAACCCAAAATCCGAGGAAATTGTAAAACTCCAGAAAGCAGGTGCTATAGACAAGGTAAATTCACACGAAACAGATAGAAGGAAAAGTTTAAAGAACTGCTAGCATTTTTTATAGAAATAAACAAAAGGCGTGTGATATATCAGGATCCACTTATGACATGTTTATATTTTATATATAAAAAGAGATGTTACGTAATATAATGGCAATGAATCAAATATCAAATGACATGGATTTACGCAAACCACTATTGTGTGTCATATCTATGGAAGAATTTTAATGGTATAATTTAATATTTCATCATGACAGGTCTTCCTATGCCTCAGCAGCTTCTCCTACAGATAAGGATGTTGTCCTCGTTATTGACACGAGTTCCTCCATGAAACAACCATCTGGTATTACAGCCAAAACAAAAATGGTCATTGTTAAAGAAGCAGCAAATAATGTCATCCAAACGCTTAAACCGAACGACAGAGTAAGTATACAAATGTACATGGGTGTGACACTAATCTGCCCATAGCATTAGGTATTTTGTGAATCAAAAACTAATCACCCTGTCGTAGCTGTTGTTTGCACGTTTATGTTTGTTCTATTGTTTTCTTTTACTTAGTCGTTATTTGTCTGTAACGAGATTTGATCATATATATTGGGCCAAACGTTAAATGCTCTGCTTTAATTAGAATTAATTCAAAGCGTAGCAGACGTAAATGTATTAATACTGTTCTAAAATAACTGTTCTGCATGACGAGATGCATAAAGACTTAGCTACTTCTAACCGTAGTCAATTTTATAGTCCGTTTCATTTTGTTCACTGCCTTGCGGTTGGCACTCTAACGACAGTACTCATAGTAAAGTAAACAATTGCAATTGTTATGTTCTTCCCTTTTGACTGGAAGGTTTGTTTTTAGGAAATTATTTCACTGTACCTGATAAATTAATGCAATATCCACGTCCAGATTGGTGCAACAAAGAAATAAAGAGGATTTTTCGAGTTAATCTATTTATACTATTGTCCTTTAAACCAACCAAAAGAGGATCTCCACATTATGAGAGGGTTGAACAGAATATGTAATTATCAAATATGTCTCTATTTTCCCAGTGACCAATACCAAATTATTATTACAGTTAAGTCGGCTTCATATCTTGACTTACATTCCAGCACCTGCATACGGGGTATATATCTCCCAATTGATACGATATTCCCGTGATTGCAATTCCTATCATGATTTTCGTGATAGAGGGTTACTGCTCACAAGGAAGCTATTAAACCAAGAGTTCCAAATGGTGAAGTTGAAATCATCCCTTCGTAAATTTTACGGACGCCATCACGAGTTGGTTGACCGTTATTGAATAACCGTTTCACAACTGATATCGGATATGTTCCTTAAGTCGTAACTACAATCTCCTTCCATTTCATGAATGTGACCTACCGAATTAGACTATTTACCGGATTTGTAATCACATAAGCAACACGACGGGTGCCACATGTGAAGCAGGATCTGCTTACCCTTCCGGAGCACCTGAGATCACCCCTAGTTTTGGGTGGGGTTCTTGTTGTTTATTCTTTAGTTTTGTATGTTGCGTCATGTGTACTATTGTTTTTCTGTTTGTCTTTTTCATTTTTAGCCTTGGCGTTGTCAGTTTGCTTTAGATTTATGAGTTTGGCTGTCCCTTTGGTATCTTTCGTCCCTCTTTTATTGTTTTGGCGAATCTCTTTTATTGAAAAAAAAACATTTTACTGGTAAAGTTGTAAATAATTTTGTATGATTTGTTCTTTTCAATATGCCAGTGCTATCTCGTCACAATAATTACTAGATAAAGAACCTCGATAAATAAGCTATTTCGTTTTATTTTGGGTTTATTTGACTCTTGTGTTTGTGTTGTAATTTTGTATGATCAATTAATACACAAAATTACTAAAATGTTAAACAGGTTGGACTGGTTTCATTTGATAAGGAGGCAAAAACACCATCGGTGCCGTCAACCAGTCATTCATGTTATAGAAACGAGCTAGCCTTTGCAACAAAAGAAAATACAGATGAATTAAAGCAGTATATCTTTACATTAAACACTGGTACTACAGGAGATTCAAACTATGAAAAGGCCCTGTTAGCGGCTTTCAATTACTTCCATTCTTCAAACGACACTTTAGATAACGACAACCGAGGTATGTTAATAAATCCTTGCCTCTAATAAATTTATTAATCTAATAAATTGAACTATTCGGATAAATTTCTTGATTCAGTTAAGTTTTAAAAAGTAAAATCACAAAAATACTGAACTCAGAGGAAAATCAATACGGAAAGCCCATAATCACATGGCTAAAAGTATTAGATGTAATGTAGGCTTTATTATTTTATTTTATAGCAAACGCCATCTTAATTTTAATTCCAATTTGTGCAATCTCTCTCACACAGTTTAGATATTGTCCATACTGTATAATTAAATACTAAACGATTACGTTTCTTCTTGGTTTTGTAATTCTTGGTGTTTTATCTTAATACATGTTCGTAAATTTAAGCATTTTAAAGATAAAAAAACACATAATACACAAAGTACTGATTTGAGTCTCAATTGTAAACTTTGAAAGTAATAAACATTTGAGGACATTTATGATTTTATTTCAGTGAAAGTGATTTTATTCATAACTGATGGAAAATCAACATTGGGAAGAGATCCTGTTCAAGTAATAAGTGAAGAGAATGCCAAATTGCAGAACAAAATAGCAATCTTCACATATCTGATAGGACAAGGTTATTTATGTTTTACAATTATTCCCTCCTCCACAGTTTTGATTAAATTGTCTCATAATTTGTACTTAAGAAATATGGTCCCAGTTAAGATATATGAGATAAGAATTGAAATAGTTCATGATCGCAAGTGACGTAAAATGCCGCTGTATTATTTCATGCGAAGAACTGTTTTGGCTTCGCATCACGGTATGGAGCTATTAGTTTCAGTCGACATACACGCCATCATGAATAAATTACTTATTACATGATATATTCCGATTGGTTGCACTATGATGAGGCTGAGAAACAGCAACAGTTATTGGCTTAAATGAGACAAAGAATTACAGACTGTTCTCGTCCAGGATAAGAAGTCAAATACCGGAAAATTTATTTTGTGTATTTCATTTCCGATCAATTGTTATTAATTCGTGTACGTTTTATTATGCATATACTTCACAGATACATTCAATATTGAAATATCAATTACTAATACGTGTTTTTTTTATTTGTAACTCTGTAATTTGTACGACTTGCTTTGCTAAACAATGTACCTATACAATGTTTACACAAATGCATTATCTGTATTTAATAACTTCTTACAATCTAGGTACACCTCCAGAGATGCACACCTCAAGAGTCGTGTCTATTTATAATTGTACTAGTTTTGAACAAATATTTTTTTTTTTTAATCAAGCATGGGTGTATAACGCGCACTCTAAAAGTACTGCAAATTTGTATTTAATAACTTCTGACAATCTAGGTAAACCTTCAGAGATGTACACCTGAAGAGTCGTGTCTATTTATAAATTTTGCTTATGTGCATTGTCTGTATGTCGATTTTTGTTTGGTCTGTTGGGATAGATATTTGTTTTTTATAGTTATTAAGATTAACACAATGAGAACGATACCAGGGTGATATTCACAGTAATAGATCCAAAATAAACTAACAACGCCGTGGCTAAAATAAACAAGAAACAAACAAATAATTTAGACAAAACACATCACAGAACACTAAAGGTTACGAAACACGAACCACACCAAAAACTATGGATGATATCGGGTGGTCTGGAAGGATAAGCAAATCCTGTTCCACACGTGTCTCCGTCGATTTGGTCATGTGATGATATGTTAATTTCATATTCTATATCTAACAGATCTAGATGCACAACAACAATTAACAAGAATGGCTAATCAAGTTCTTTCAATTGGACCTAAGCCAGTGAGTATCGGAATATTTTGTTTATATGATCATTTTATTAGTAAATGTAGACATTAATAAAAAAAAAAAAAGGCAACAGTAGTTTACCACTGTTTAACAGTAATAAATCGATTAGGAGAAAACAAACCCGGATTATCAACTACAACCAAAGGAAGCACATCAACTATAAGAGGAAACTACGATATAACAGAACACAGAAATGCAACAGAACACAAAAAACAATGAAACATTCATAGAACCAAACTTTTAGATAACAACTGCTATATTCCTGACTTGTTACAAGACATTTTTAGAAAAAAAAATGGTGGGTTGATCCTGGTTTTGTGGCTAGCGAAATTCCGCGCTATATGGTTATATCAAATATACCGCTAAAATGACAACATTACATGCATAGGGAAATTTGAATTTTACAATCGATTAGTTGCTACCTACATACACATTAAACTTTAAAATATAATTAGTCATCAAATTAAAGGAGCTCACACAATAATTCCGATGAACATACATTGTAATATTTTCGATTTCTTATTTCAGATCCAGGAAAATTAGGATAGGCATCAGTCCAATTTAATGACCGTCTATTATTTAATTACATACTCTCGCTAGTTATAGTTAATTGATTTTCAAATATGAATTAAATGTGTATCTTAGTATATGCAACCATAGTTAGTGGTTAAACCCAACTACATTATGTTATTTCTGTAAAATGATGGGAACCAAGATATTATTTTTATCTTTCTAATCTAATTTTGTTTTTTGGTTGTTTGGTATATAACAATGTATAATCCAGAAACTGGACACAATTAAGTAATGCAGTTTGCTTGGTTTTTTTTAAAAGATGTAAACATTTCTTTCAGGTTGGTCATTTCGAAGATTTTAACCAGAATAACCAGAAACTGCTTTCAACTAAATTAGCCACATTTTATATACATCTGCCAACAGGTAGTCAATCTGAACAATCTACTTTCACTGTTCCCTATGTCGATCGGTTCTCAGAAGTTGGTAAGAAATGTTGCAATAGTATGTCAATTTCCATATTTTTTTTCACCGATTCAAAGATTGACACTTTGTCAATGATACTGGCTTTTGCATATTAGTTTTAGTCAGAGTCACATTCTAGTATTCAGTGCATTGATACAGTCATGTTGGTTGGTACCTCTGCTGATAAATTGTTAGTACCAGAGTCTATCACCCTTTCAACAGACAGTATTTTAGTGTAGATGTGAAACTATGAATTTACAATTCCCCTTGAAATTTTGACAACCTGGTAATTTCTTTCAAAACAGCGAATATATGCTTGCATTACATGTGTGTTTATGCAATATCACCACTCCTAACTTGTTAAGTAAACGTACTTTCATTATGTTTTGTAGATTTTCCTGTAAATGATAAGTACTACTCAATTTCTTCCTTACATTAATGTGTCTGAAATGAAACAATAAGGAAGGAATTATTTGATCTTGGTGGATTAAAGTTATACGTAGTACTTCACCGCTGTACATATAAATTACATATTTTGTAGGTTTGATAACATCATTATGCCGTCCTGTTAACGTCATTAGCTTTCATGGAGTCATGTGTACAGATGTGAAAATAAGTGAACTTTTAACTGAAGTGGAGTACTTTTCAGAAGATGAGTATTCATATGCTTTCATGATAGATGGACTCGGGAGAGTTTTGATGCATCCATTGTTGCCAAATGCAGCTTTTGTAAAATCAACCGAAGACCCTGTGTTAGTTGATATTGGTGTATTGGAAAGAGAAGTAGATGCTCAATCTGTTATTGAGTCTATGAAAAGGTAATTTCGTAATAAAACAAGTACTGCACGTTATGTCGTAGGGGAATTGTTACAGTTTCTGTCCATCATCTTGACCCTTTATTAAAAGAGTAATTTAATCAATTCAAAAACGATGAAGCAGATTTTCCTCAAAGATTCAAAATTTTGATAATCCAGAACGATTTTATTTATTCTGCCCCTTCAAATGCCATTGTGGTGTTCGGTCTGTGCGTCTGTTTGTTCGTCTGTCAGTCCACATATGTTAGCGTTTTTGGTCAAATGCAGGTTTTCATGTATTTTACGTCCAATCAACTTGACACTTATTACACTTGTTCCTTATAATATAATTTCCCTAATATTAAAGCAAAATAAGAGTTTTTTAAAACTACTTTTATGGTCCGCAAATGATAGTGTGAGTGGGGCATCCATGAACAATTGGCACATTCTTGTCTAAAAAATTATTGTTTAAAAATCATATTATTTTTATTTTAAAATGCATAGAAAAATGATAGTGATAGTGGTTGCGTTAAAGTTTTTCGTCCATGTAGTTTTTGTTGAAGTTGAAGTTCAATCAACTTAAAACTTAGTACACATGTTCCCTTTGATCTTTTGGTTGATGTCAAATGAGAGATTTTACTTTAATTTCACAGTCCACTGAACATAGAAAATGTTGTGGTTCTTCTTCTTTCCAGGTTTTCACATGTTCGGTTTTAGTTGTTCTTGATGAACGTACTTACATTTTTTTGTAAATAACTTATTGCGGGGTTCGTGTTTCTTAAATTCTTTAGTCTAATATGATGTGTCATGTGTATTATTGTTTTTTTTTGTTTGTCTTTTTCATTTTTAGCCATGGCGTTGTCAGTTTTTTTTTTCTTCTCGATTTATGAGTTTAACTGTCCATCTGATATCTTTCGTCCCTCTCTTATTAAAGTATTGCATTTAAAATAGTGTTGTTTTCAATTTTTTTTTTAAGTGGTGGCATGGGAAAGAAAACATTAATGAAGTTTTTTACGAAACCACGTGGTAAACTTGTGAATGATGGTAGCAGAGATGTTAGTCTTACAGCATACTTCAATTGGGGTTCAGTAAGTATTTACAAATCATTCTGAACGTTTCTATGCATTTTATTAATTCAAAAGTCATAAAAAAAATCATATGAAGTTGTATCTTTACTCTTTAAGTCTGTATATGTTACAGGTATAGGAAATGAAAACTTTATATCTGATCGCTCATCAAACAGCATTATAAAATACGAAGATTTGGGAAGAATGCAGATACAATAAATATCAACAAGGTTTCTAATTTAAGCAATTGTATAAGGCTTGAAACAATTAGTAAAATCAACAATGTGTGATTAGCATTAAAAGCCCGGCATGCTAAAGTATGGAACAATTTAAACGAAAACTTTAATGTATATAAATCTTTCGTTAACATAATACTTATTAAAGCGCTTAAATCAAAGTTAACAAGAAGGAAGCTAAAACAAGCAACGTTGATGAACATACAATTTTTTTTTTAACAAAACTAGAAAAGAGTTGCCTCAATAGCTGATCTTTAATACAGTTTGAATGATTTTCCACAAATGAACTGACTATTGAGATAATACGCCCAGACGTATGACGTCGACTGACTGATTATAAGACCGTTCATGTAAAAGTTGTTTTAACCAGCCAAAGAAACAGCAATTCAATACTGACATAGGCTTTTTAACCGATGAGTCTTATTATAATCCTGGTACCTTTGATAAATATATTATAGACATTATCATAACAAGAAGCTATTATAAAATAATTCCCATTAAATAAGGAATAAACACTACAAAAAGTGATAAGTACCCATTCAAAAATGTAATTTGGTTAGAACTAGTTGATTGTATATGATGAATTGTGTGTTTTTTTATTGTATAAAAGATGAAAAATTTACTGATGTCTTTTTATTTAGTGATCTAAGCCTATGATACAAGTGAGTTTAGCTAGCTAAACATCAGTTGTACTTCACGATTTTTTACATGAGAACATGAAGAATATGAGTGTCCCATGTTAGGAATATAACAGTTGTTTTCTCTTTGTATGGTGTGTTTGAGCTTTTGATTTTGCCATTTGATTGTTTTCCATGAATACTCTTGTATTCATTCATATACTATCTAACTTTTTTGTGTTATCTATAGATACCTCAGAGTAATCTTTCCCTGTGTGTTGTTCTTGTGGACGAGTCGTACTCCGAAATTGACGAAAGCCAATTCCAGCTCAGCGATGTAGATTTAACAAATGTATTTATGTACCACAATAGAAGCCTTTTAAGGGACTCATTTTCTGATTGCAAATTTTATTCAAGACGAGTAACATCAGGTATGTAAAGTGTTTTTTTTAATTTGTACAAAAATCAAGCCGTAATCAGTCCTTCGTTTCAAATGTTTTAAATTACTTTTTTCATTTCTGGTCGTTGCATAGCTTGCTTTACGTAATCATGGTAATATAATGTGCTCATTGTTTAAGGTCGTTCGGTGACCTACAAATGCTTACTTCTTGTTGTTTGATTTATGATGACAAACTGTCTTATTGTTTATCATACCGTATCTTCTCAATGTTTGTCAAAACAAAATATGTAACATATGCGTACACTAATGTTTAAGTGATATTTTTAGACAAGCTTACTTTACACACATAGCTATTGGAACAACTTCAACTCTCGTTACATTTCTATAAAATTGAGAATGGAAATGGGTATTGTGTCAAAGAGACATCAACCCAACCATGGCGCAGACAACAGCCGATTGTCACAAATGGGTCTTCGATGCAGCAAGAAACTCCTATGTCACTATAATGAATAAATTCCACTTTTTTTTAGATCGAAGGAGTGTAAACAAAATTCCCAGTCTCCTTTTAAAAACAAATCATATAATAAAAGCGAACACTAATATTAAGGTTAAATTTTCAGAAAAGTTTACTTTTCACAAGGTAGCTATTTAACTAACTTAAAAACTCGTTACATTTCTATATATGTCAATATAAAGATATTTTCTACGTTTCAGATCGAAGTAGTGTGAAATTTTCTCAGTCTGCATTTCAAAACCCTTTTCAGTACTTAGACCGCGATGAGACGGCTGAAGATGTCACAAATTATGGCAATTATCTTACAAGGCAAAAATTAACAAATCCTGGATTTAAGGTGGGATAATCATAATAGTAGTTCTACATAATAATTATTGAAAAACTGGTCATATATGGACTACCAACAGAACAGTGGTATTAAGAGGCATATTTGATCATAAATCTTTCATATTCAAGGTTGAATTTGAACGTTTATAATTACCAAGTCGGTCAAAATCTTTTACAATACCAATTGAATCGATTGACGTAGATACTTAAGTGTTTACAAAATGTGAAAATAATTAAAAAAATCTTACATCAGACTAACCCGGGTGTTGTTAATGTTCGTATTTTCTATGTGTAAGATTCGAAGCTCCTTTATTGATTTAAATTCACGTGTGTTGTATACTGTTGGTTAAAAGATAATAATTTTGAAAATTAAAAAAAAAACGATTTAGAATATAGATTGAAAATTACAACTTTCAAAACAATCATTTTTTTAGGTTTAATCCACCATATTTTGCTTAAGAAATATTTCAGTATCAAGTCAGGAATATGACAGTTGTTATCCATTCGTTTGGTATTAATGTACGTTTGATTTTGTCAATTGATTAGGGACTTTCCGTTTTGAATTTGCCTCAAAGTTTAGTATTTCTAAGATTTTACTTTTCACTTTTGCTTTCAACATGAAAGAAATTAAAATCATCAATAGAACTAGTTTACATCTAATTTAGGCAGTCGACTTTACGATCACCTGTATGGGCTACATATAAAGCGGAGCAGTATTAAAAATCTCATCCTGCGAGATTCGTGTCATGGAGATACATCGGAACAAAATCAAGAATGATTCTCTTTACTCTCTTTCTCTCACCCTTTCCAGCTCTCTGTGTCAGCTTCTAGTATACCCTTACTCCGATCAGTCCCTCACATCCGCTCTCACCCTGTCTGAACCTCTCTCACTCTATCTCACTCTCTCACTCTCTCACTCGCCTTCCCTCACTCTCTTCCACTCTCTCGCATTCTCACTCGCCCTCCTTCACTCTCTGGCTCTCTCACTCACTCACTCACTCACTCTCTCTCTTTCACTCTCTCCCTCTCTTCCACTCTCCCCCTCTCTTCCATTCTCTCACTCTCTCACGCTCTCAAACTCTCTTTATTCCACTCGTTCATTCTTACTCTCTTTCATTCTTCCATTATTTCTCTTGCACTTTCTCTCTCTCTTGCAGTCTCTCACTCTTCCACTCTCTCAATCTTCCATTCTCTCATTCTCTCACTCTCTCCCTCTCTTCCACTCTCTTCCACTCTTCAACTCTCTCACTCTCTTCCACCCGTCCATTCTCTCTCTTCCGCTCTTCCGCTCTGTCAATCTCTCGCACTCTGTCACTCTCTTCCTCTCTCTCTTCCACTCTCCCTGTCTCGCCCAGTCAATCTCTCACAGTCTTCTATTATCTATCACTCTCTACAATCCTTCCAACACTCTCTCCTATTATATATAGAGAGAGAGGTGGATTGTAGAAAGTTATAGAGTGAAAGACAGAGAATAAAGAAAGATTAAGAAAAAAAGAAAATAAGGAAAAGAGAAGGATTGAGCGTAAAAAGTGAAAGACAGATAGTGTGAGAGTGTAAGACATAGTGAGAGGAAATGAAAACAGATTGAAAGGAAGATTGGGGAATATAAATGAAGAACAAGTAGAAAGATAGGTAGAGATCCCTGCCAAAATAAATTCTTTAGTGCCATTTCAGACCCATAAGAAAATACACCTTGTACAGATGCACGGCTAAAGCAGTAAAGAGTTCTCCTCCGTCGGCGCTGTATATTATGACAGTCCATTGGCGAGAACACTACTGCCTACCAGAATTTTGGTAAGGTTGGCACCCTTACCTTCAGTTCCCTTCATTAGATAAGAGTGCAAGGGAACAAATCGAAACGAATCATGTTATCTAATTCAAAATAATGCAAGTTGAGGTATTTCTTATTCCTTCTTTTTGTAGTTACACTGTCGAGAAGGAATTCGTTGAGATGTTATTGTCATTTGTATTTTACATTTTTATCACTCTATTGAATTTATAGAAAAATACAGTAACAATGTTTTATTTAAAAAAATATTTCAAAATAATTGAAATGAACAAATTAAGGAATAGTAACTCTAGTTGTTTCATATATGTACTGCACATAATAAAGGTGTTTCTATTCTATTCACATAGAGTCTACATTAAGTACCACAGGTCATATCAACTGTATGTAAAGGAGATGAGTTTTTGGAATATGAATAAAGTTTAGTATTTCTGTGATTTTATTTTTCACTTTTGCTTTCAACATGAAAGAAATTTAAATCATCAATAGAACTAGTTTCATCTAATTTTGGCAGTCGACATTACGATCAGCTGTATGGGCTACATATAAAGCGGAGCAGTATTGGAAATCTATCCTGCGAGATTTGTGTCATGGAGATACATCGGAACAAAAGCAGGAATGATAAGAATTATCCTGGAGTTTCATTGCAGAAACCTTATGATCACGAAAAAGAGAGCATGGTAAGAAACGGATAAGTTTTTTCATCAGTGACTTTACGTGTAATTCTGATTTTAACTTAATTTTTTTTATGAAAAAGTTTTGAAAACTTGAAAAACGTCAGTTTTTTCAGGGCAATGTACATGATGTTAAATGTGGCCTAACATCCTTTTTTTTCTTTTACCTTGGTTTAAACTGATATTAAAGAAATTAAAATACGTCAACGCGCTTATCTGGATTTACTTCATCAGGAACGGTCATAGTCAAAATGATCGAAGCTTTCGTGTGTATTAACTATTTCAGATAAACAGAATTAAAAATTGACATTATTATTACTGATAAATATATGTAAGAATTGAGATCAACAAAATGTATTCATATTTCAAATTATCAATCAAATAATGTTTATCTGCCAGAGTATAAATAATCTGTATTTAAACAACCAAAACTTATGTTCAAATAACAAAATATCACTGAACTTAGAGTAAAATCAAATTCAGAATGGAAATTTTTCCATAAATTAGATGCATAAATCACAGAGATCAAAAGGGCTTCACTTTTATGGCCTTCAACAATAAGCAAAATCTTATATAAAACATAGATAAAAGCTTTGACACGTGGCAAAAATGAAATTTTCAAAAAAGTAAACTGATTTGGAAAATAAAAATGTCCTTTAAGTTTATTCTGCAGATTATCCAAAAAATACTGGATTGAAATACTTTAGCGATAGAATTGTTCATAAAAAAGTATGAGTTTCCACTATGATAATACGCTTTCGCCTACTCTATATTTTTCCCAAATTAATTTATGACATGCAATCGAATTTTTCACGATAATTTCACAAGTATTAATTAATTAATAAAAGGAAAACATGATTTTCCACTGATTTACCTTTCACATGCATATCGTGTACATAACATGTTTTATTTATAGGTGGCGTCAGGCCATGGCACATCCCAATAAAATGTTTTTAACTACTCCTTATGTTGATTCGTGGGGATCTGGAATAGTCTTGTCTCTCGTGCACACTATATACAAGAAAGGGTAAGTCGTGTCATGTTGTAAAAAACTAAAATATTAATTAAAAATAAAAGTAATAAATAAAGGCAACAGACGTATACCGCTGTTCAAACGTCATATATTATTTGAGAGAAAACAAATCCGGGTTACATACTTAAATCAAGGGGAATACGACAGGAAAAACAAATAAACAATCAGAAACACTGAAGTGCAACAAAAAGAAACCCAACATCCATATGATATCATCATATACCACTGGTCTGCCGTTTTGTGAATACTGCATTTTTCTCTCAATTTTCAATATAATGGGAAAAAGTCTCTGTTCCAAAAAAGGAATATTTCAATCGTGTATTTGATTAGGTTTTACTCTTGTCGGAACAAAACAAATATATCTTCAACCGGACAATGCATTTCGTAATCTTGTCTTATTGAATTTGGCTGAACTCATTATTTTCTATTCTTAAACTGGTTTGTTTTATGACAAGAAAAGACATTGCTTTTAATATGAATTGCATGCATGTCTTTGGGTTCATTTTATTCATATGATTTCAAAGTTGTTTCTGATTGACAACTTTTATTTATTTTACATTGCAATCATATAAGTTAATCAATTTATAAACACACGTATTCAGTACTGTTGTACATGTACCTTTTTACGCTATTAATATTCTGATATTTTATTGCAGTTCGACCACAGTAACTGCTGCTGTTGGTGCTGATTTTCCCTGGAATACTTCAATTGGTTGTTTAGTAGTGTTTATCCTACTTGTAATGATGTATCTTACTGGTACGTTTTTTTGCATCATACGTGTAGCTAGTGATTGTAATTATTAGTCAATAGATAAAGTTAGATTATTTGCTTTTTGTTTTATATTTTTTTTCAATTTTTCGATTGGATTTTTTTATCAATTTTCATTTTAGTTTTGTGCCTTTCTGCATTGAGTTGCTTTGCATTGATCGACATATACCTAAATAGATTAATGGCCATTGCAAACAAAAGGATGATTATAAATCATTTTGATACCTCTGAACAGAAATATGATATAGTTTTTAAATACTTTCTTTTCAAGAGGTTAAAGCTACATTTAAAATGTTTTGATGGTTTGGAATGTCACCAAATAATTTTAAAAATATGAACTCAGAAAAAAACGACTCTTTTACTTCTGGTAAAATTTAAAAGCCCAAGCCATCATCGCAAGCTCAGTTAATGTTCATGAGTAGTCTTGGAAAAATCGAAGGTCAGTTATCCTCTGAATGTCTGCTCTAACTGATACTTATTTTTCCATTCTGCTTAAAAATAGCTCACTCTGTGTTTTGGTTTATATTTATCTTATACATTTATTTTTTTCCAGGTGCATTATTGTTGACGACAGTGGTTTCATCGTTAATGCATCCACGACTTAAAGAAACAACAATTGAATTGGGCTTCAAAGAACCAAAACATATTACTATTGAGGTTTGTCACAAAGAAAATATTCATAATAACGTGTTGGTTTATCGATGTAAGAAGTGCCTTAAAAGGTGGCACTAACACTACAGGGAGATAAGTCTTTAAAAAGCTAAATGTTTTAATTACCGTGTGTTAAGGAGTATTAGCTTCTCAATGATTAAACTGCTATTTAAGCAGTTAATTTTTGATTAAACGGTTAATTGAAATGTTTTGAATTTTTCATATTTTTGTTAAAAGTGTCAAAGTAAATACTTTGACAAAATTTTATGAAAATTAAACGAGCCAAATTAATTTAAGTGAAAGTGTTGGGTACCACCTTAACAAATCATATTTAAAATGTTCATTTTCATTAACAAAATTTCATATTTTCCCTTTTGTGCATTCAACTCTTCTTAACAGACGTTTTTTTAACATTGTCTTCCAAAACAATTACCGAGAGAAAAGAGAAGAAGTTACTTTCTCTCCCTTACTTCAAATATATCTAAACTACAGTTTGTTATCCCTAAAATATGTATATTCCTTCTATCGACTAACGCCGACAAAAACAGCATAATTCTTGTGTCATTTGATCTCTTATTAAGAATTGTCTCATTATATTCTTTTTAATGTATATCTAACCCTTCTGGAGTGCAAACTTTTAAATTTATCAGATGAAAAATGGGCTGCTTCTGAACAGAACTAAAAACGTGTTTAACTCTCTGTGTCTCTTTTCTGGGTTCATTGTCATTAGAAAAAGCATATAAATTTGCAAATCTGGATGGTATATACATTTACAGTTATTTCATCACGAGCCTTGTGGGCACATCAACATAGGCTCAAATTCGACTGGGGTAGCTTATCATAATTAAAACATGAATTTAATCTCATATTTAATTTCTCAATTTTTTAACAAATTCATTTATTGATATGTTAAAAGTTCTTTTAATATCAAAAGAAATCCTGACCTCAGATATTTATAATATAATTTTTTGACAACTATATGTACTCTGAATAATATCTGAGTAAAAGCCAGACACAAAAAAGGAGTCAAATGCATAAATGCGATTTATGTCATCGTTTTCATCATGTTCATGACTATCTTTGTTTGTGCATTGAACTGAAGTGTTTTACTTTGTGTTATGCTGTTTTGATCCCTCATTGGAATAATTTATCTTCATGCTCTGCAATTCCAATATTAATGAAATATATTGTTTAATGTTTGTTCTCCTTATGCTGTTCATTTTTTAGGAACCAGGTATTGCAAAAATTCTGAAACGGGAAGGTGTACTTAACTCGAAAGAGTGCCAGGATTTTTCGAAGAATACAAATTTAAGGTCATTTCGGGTGAGTTTTAAGCATGTAAGGAGGATATTACCTCACCGTAAAGTAATTATAAAAGATGATTATCAATGGGTAACGTCTGTTTGTTTTACTTATTGGTATAAAAAATGTTTCATTTAATTTTTTTATTAGTTATACAACTTCGAACATGGACTGTATGGTATTTTCATTGATATTAAGCTGAAAATGCGTTGATATTTCGCCAAAAGATGTCACTTAAGTAGATTGTGTTTGATGAGTTTTAAGTTGTTCTTATCCATTATGAATTGTGTACAATTGTCTAATCATCTAATTCATTGACTTTATCCAACCTTAAAATATCCTATATCTTTATTTAACACACGTTCTTTAATGTTTTTGATTAGGTGACTATGCCAGTTAACAAATTAGGAGGTCTTGATTTCAAAGACACTGATGAAACATTTGAAATACGACCTATTGCAGAAACGAATGTGTTTATCATCAGAAGACAGACGCAACCGTCTACCAACTGTAAATGTGTGAGTTCCATTTATCTTCATTACAATATACGTATTTTATTCTTAGGGCTTAAATATATGTTAAATATTTTGATTCAGTTCTCTTGAGAGGTACTTCTATGAGAAATATCACAGAGATTGTAAATCATTGATATTCTTCTACTGCTTGATAACATAAGAATAATAATCACACATATGTTTCATATTGCATTTTAAACATTTTTTTTTATTATTATTTCTAGTCTTGAAAGTAAGAACAGCACAAAACACACACTCGTGTGTTGACTGCTGATAGAAAATTTGATGGTAAATTACATAGAGCTCTTTTAAAATTGTCTTAACTGAATTCGAAGTGTCAATAAAACGTATGGATTGCGTAGTATGTGACGTTAATACTTGCTGAGTGTTTTGTTATTTTTGTGACTGTCTATAATGAATTGATATCAAACGATGTTTAATTGTAAAGAAACACTATTTAATTACTAGTAATATGAATATCAATTCTACCTTTTTACGATAGTGCATTATCGGTGAAAGTAATATAACAAATAACTGCTTTTTCACACTGACTTGCAGACACTAGCGAATTCTATTTTTTCAAATAATACATCGGGACTTATTTCATGTGCTGTAATATTCTTATATGATATATTTTAACTTCTAATTCATCTTTGAATTCTTTTGTGTTATCTTGCAGGACTCTACATCACCTGATATCGTAGAATGCAGTAACCAGTGTGAATGTTTATGCCACAGTCCAATTATTTATGATGTATGTTCTAACAAATATAATACAGGGTAAGTATGCGAACAACTAAAGTCTTTGTTTATTGTAGAAGGACTTACGGTGACCTTACGTTGTTGTTCTATGTCATTTGGTCTTCTATTAAGAGTTGTCTTATTGTCAATCATACTACATCTTCTTTTAATATCATACGGACTTTCAATTTGAAAATAATGCCTCAATTATAATTTTATATTTGTCTTGAATGGCTGCTTCTCATTTAGGTACTGCTTTTGTTCATTCTACCTTGAAATGGCAAATGTAAAGTTGAAAGTGTGAAGTCAGGAATATGTTACAGACGTTTTCTATTCATTTGATGTGTTTAAGCTTTTGTTTTGCTATTTTTTAAAATGACTTAAATAAACTCAGAATACGCAAATGATTAAATGTATAATTTGGATACTCAATGTATACAACTAAGTTAAGGGCATACGATACAGTTTTGATCCTGTATTTACAAGTTCGTGAAAATTTGCATATAGGCTATTTTTTACCTGATTAAATCAAATATGTAATAAAAAATATACCTTCATGTGCTACTTTTTTAGTAGAATGAGGTCGAAATTTTGTATATTTGCTCAAAATTCAGATTATTCTAAAAAATCATGGATTTATTTTTTTAGAAATAACTCATATTTATTAAATGTTCATTTTTTGCTGCATATTTATCAAAATTAAAAAAAATCCTCTATTTACAGTTTTATAAAATGTGGGTCACATAATCTCTCTGCAAAATGAAACAAATTGCTGTTTTAAAAAATAGGGGTCCATGAACTCGTTTTTACATTAAATCAGTTTGGATGATAAAAATCAGTCGAAAAATGCATCTTTTCCCGATATGTCACAGTTTGACGTCGCGAAAATATCATTTTACGTTAGCAACGTCATTACCTCCCCTGTAACTGTATCGTATGCCCTTAAGCAATAGTTTAACAGATGTTATTTTGTTTCAATAGGTCTGCTAGTCCACCATGTAGTGCCCGATTACCAGATACATCGGGTGTAAGTCAACCAGATGATACACAAGGTCTTACCACATGTTATGATCCGAAATGTCATCAAAAAGCAACAAAGACGTATGTGTTAAAAAATAATATCCAAAAATTTTATGTCATGGATTGTTCGCCTAAGGTTTAAAAAAGTCAACAAATGACGGCTAAAGTGTAGAAATTGGTTTTCACTTCACATTTAAATTAACTATATTCATTTCCAAGTGTTTAGTCTTAAGATAGATAAAAAAAAAAGTCCATTGGAATAGATTACAAATAAATAGTAAACAGAAAAGCAATACGGAGGGGTTAAAAAAATTTAATATAACTTGATAACTTACTGGGTTCGTCACAAAATATCGGGAATGAAGAAAAATTTAAAGGCAAGGGATTGACCCACTTGCGTGTCGCGGGCACTTGCAGAAGGCTACCCTCAACCATCGAAGCGACCAGTAAAGAAACGAAGAAAAAAAAATCGGAAGTTGTCAATTATATAATTTTCTACTCTATAGTTTGATGAGTGTTTTAAAATTATAATTTGAACAATCTCGACAACAAAATATCAATTTTGTCGATTTATTGTGTTTTGAACTTCGTTAATTTACTTCCTCAATTATAATACGAAAACTGATTTCAGAGTGGTTCAATATTGGCAAAAATAATGGGAAGAAACTTTCATACAAATATCCATAAAGTTTTCGTTAAAAACAATAATTATTTAAACATATTTCTTTATAGTATGAAAAGTATGACACAATATATATGTAACACTCAAAAACGTGTCCTTCCCCCCAAACGTGTCCGATTCCCCCAAACATGTCTAGTTGAAAACTGCGCCAAAGCGTGTCATTTGTATAAACCCCCAAACGTGTCCATTTCTCAACTAACCCCCAAACGTGTCCCATCTCCAAAACGTGTCCATATCAAGCATTATTTTGTTATTGCTATTTCTTTAACGTATACTAATTTTACCATTTCATTAAAAATATACATAAGGCACGTTAGTACTTTTTCAAACCGGAAGAATCAAACTGGGTTAAAGTGGGGGCGTCATTTCGACTATATCGTATGTAAATTGTAAGCACACATGTTGAGTTAAACTGTACAGTTAACGGTCAAAGTGTCCCTTTCTCTGAGCGTTTAAACTTTAATGTTCTCTCTAACTATGCATGATTCGCAATCAACAGTCTAAAGTTAATTTATTCAGTAGAACTGAAAAAATCCTTCAAACTTGTATGTGTTTTTCTAATTTGCATGAAATACTTGCAACTGGACAATACGCAACCAGCAGTCTAAAGTTTATTTAAACAATAGAACAGCAAAAACATTAAAACATGTATGTTCAAATGTATAAAAAATAAAAACAGGTAGTCTATATTCTCTCTATATAGAACTGCAAAAAACAATAAAACTTGTATGTTCTCTCTAAATATGCTTGACATACTTGCAACTGGACAATACGCGATCATCAGTTTAAAGTACAGTTTAAAGTTAATTTGTATAGTACAGTGTTAAAACATTAAAACTTGCAAAACTATTGTGCGCTCTAAATATGCATAAAGTACTTACAACTGGACAATACATAATCAACAGTCTAAAGTTTATTTATAGACTACAAAATAAATGTGCAATTAAAACCGGCGTTGATCACATAACAGTCATTTTCATAAAAAAAAAGAATCTATAAAACTTATGCATGAAATATTTGGCACTGAACGTTATGTTTCTTATCGTGTGTCTTTAGCTAGTGATGACGGAAATCTAAAATTTATTAAAAAAAAACGGATAACCAGTTTATGATTTGATGAGCTTTTGAAATACACACAAACTATTGGCAAAAGTGGGAGGAAAAGTGCTGTTAAAAGCCCGCCATGCAATATTGGGATTAATATAAAAGGCATCATCGGAGTTTATAAGTACAAAATAATTAACAAAGTTAACGATTAATTCAACTCCAGAACTATGGGTATGTTCGCTCTAAATGAATATGAAATCTTTGCAACTGGACAATAAGCCACTGCAGTCAAAGTAACTTAATAATAACAGATTAATTTTGCCATTATTATGATCATTAAAAACCTACATCGAACTAACGTAATCTAATAAATGACAACTTCATCACGTGTGTCTCCCATCATTGAGTTGCCGTAAACGTTATCAGCGATTTTATTTAGGAGATACCAGTATCAGCGCTAAAAGACGTGTGACGTTTTGGCGTTAAATATTGGACACGTTTTGGCGAATAACAATTATTGGACACGTTTGGTGTTATGAAATCGGACACGTTTGGGGAATATTGTACATTTCGGACACGTTGGGGAATATGTACATTTCGGACACATTTAGGGAGAAAAGACACATTTGGGAGAGTCAGACACGTTTGGGGGAAAGAACACGTTTGGGAGTGTTACATATATAATGTATAAAACTGTTGCTTTTTTATCTTAACTCATCGTTGTTTTGAGACTAGACAAATCTTACATCTTTGTGGCATTGAAAGTCAGATTCGCAAACATTTAACTTATTTTGTAACTGTAGACTGGTTATTATTGGTTATATAACGATTTCCGTGAATCTCGAGTTTAAAGGTTCAACAAAAAACATTTTTTTCTATTGTCTAATAGTCCAAAACCACGAAATCAAATATATACTTAAATCCTCATCTCTATTCACGGAAACTAGTAAAAAAGGTCATGAATGAATCTATTTTATTTTTTGAAAGGAAGTATATTTGGGTTTTTCCCGGATAGTACTTAAAAAACGTCACACACCTTATTCATTTGACCTTATTTCAGAGACTGTTTCAGCGAACTAGAATGTAGTTGGTGTGAATATAACGACCTCTTACAACAAATAGCTACGCCATGTTGTAGGCTTAAAGAGGAATGTACATTTGGTAAAACAAAATCGCAATACAGAAACACGTGTGGTATGTATAAAACCAATGTACTAGAAATGAGTAACATGATTGCAAGTTATGGGAAGCAGTGTATGCATCTTATAACGGGTTATCAGAGTGTTGGTTTGCTTTCGTTTTTCCTGGTTTCTAGTTTTGTATGTAGTGTTTTGCTTACTAATTTTTTCGTCCGTTGCTTTTGGGTTTTGGTTTGCCCTGACGATTTCAGTTTCTTATCGATATATGAATTTTAACGCGCTCTAGAATGATAAGATATAGGAAGATGTGGTATGAGGCCGATGAAAAAACTCTCCATCCGAGTATCAATTTATTATGTTGGTACTATTTTATCATGTACTGTTTCTCTATAATCCTTAGTGTTCGGTTCATTTTTATATTTTTTGTGCATTAGGAACTTTGAAACAGAAAATAGGAAGATGTCGTATACTTACAAATGACAACAAATCACCGGAGATAAAATGAAGTAATTTTTTTCATTCTTACAGTTGAACCATGAAATCAATATCCACGAAAATGCAAGTTTTCTTCAATCCACGAAAATGTATATAATCAACAGTATATGTGCAATGAACAAACCTTGTACCACATATAAAGTTAAACACTTCAAACAAATTATGAATATGCAGAACAAAAAAAACAGAATGACATGCAAATAAACAAATATCAACACAAGTTGACAGCCCTGAATTACAGATTTCTGACTTTAGTATAGCATATACAGAATGTAAACGAACACCCAATCCTAATAACCAACTGTAAAGATCACCTGTGACTCATCACATCGAAAATTTCAGCTTGCTTCGCAGCGATTTGTTAGTTGATTTGTTAACTCTTATTCGTTTATTTATAAAGGACAAAATCTAGTTACATTTATTAAACAACTTATTATATTCCCGTTATTTTTTCAATTTTCAAAAGACGCGAAAATAAATGGAGCATGAAATCAATAAGGTAACAGAACATACCAATTATACTTTTTTAGCAGCGGCACCATCAACCACAACTGACAAGACGTCAGATGAAATAAATGCAGGACAAATTGGCGGAATAATAGGTGGATCAATCGCCTTTGGCATCCTTCTCACTCTCATAATGATTTGTGGAATTAAGTTTTTCAGATCTAGAAATCGTAATGAAAATGCTGATCCGTATATAGAGGCTATTCCAGATTATGAACTTAGACAATACAGAGAAAAGGAGGAATGTAGTAGTACGGATTCACCACCACCGCCATACCAGATTCAACCAGCAATTAATCATAATTTTTATGTTGACTCATCTCCTGGACATAAAGTTTGATAGACAAATGGTCATAAAATGTTTTTTTCGTAACATCCGTCTTCCGCTAGTTTCCACGTTATACAAACCCATATATTGAACATAATTTATATTCTTTGTTTCTGACTTAATTTTTCATAGTTTAAATCTCCTCATTTTATAATTACATACAAACATATATTATCATAGTTTTCCTTTTTTAACCTATTTGAATAAATATACTAAAAAACAGGATTAGTATTGCATGTTTTTTTACATTTTTGATAATTTGGTAGACGTCACATCTAGAACAGATAATACATAGACCATTTTTTTATATATGAAGAATTTACATAATGTGTTTCTTCCTTATTTTTTTTTATAGTTTTATATATCCTAATTTAATATTAATATATATGTGTGTGGCATGTTTAAATTCTTCTTATGAATGCACGTTTGTAAATTTAAAATTCCGGAAAATGTTTATTAATATCAATTGCTTTTAACATTCGGTTTAGTATACATAATTTCAGTTTGGTGTTTGCCGAATGTTAGCTGACATGTTATAGACCATTTTCATATTATAGACTCCACAATTATTCGACAGGTTATCTACTCTCTGTTTCTGTGTTATGTCAATTACAAGCAGTCAAAAAAAGTAAAAATCAAAGATGTGATCAGTGCAATTTTGGGGGGAAAACTTGTCGATTTTCGATGATAAAGTCATGTGTAGAAAGCATTTGAATAGTTAACTTCCCCTCAAAATTGTACCGATTAAAATCTTTAATTTATTCATTCGCGATGATCTTGCTTGATTGAGTACCATAATGTTCCACAACAGTGAAGGTAATCTGTCGAAAAAATAGTAATTCTTAAGTCAAAAGTTGGTAATGTGAAACATGGACTATTAAATTAACATTACATTCAGAACAGTATCAATACTTAAAGCTTCCTGCTATAGTAGATCACGCTCTCTGGATGATATAAAAAAGAAGATGTGGTATGATTGCCAATGAGACAACTATCCACAAAAGACCAAAATGACAGAGACATTAACACCTATAGGTAACCGTACGGCCTTCAACAATGAGCAAAGCCATTTATTTATTCTTGCAATGTGCTCTTTAAAAACACAGTTTAAAAAACAAATGAAAAACAGCATGTCTTGCGGAATTGGTATAATATTTACAAAAGATACAGCAGTGTGAGAATACTAGGCAGTAAGGGCATGATTCTAAAAAATTGCTAGTGACAAGACGATAACTTATGTTTTTTCCATGAATAAGTATAAGAATATTTTTATTGATAATTACAGCGGCGAAAACTGAGCTGAACATTAACATTAAATTTATATACAATTATTACAATGATTATCTTAAACAATTGAAAATTCAAAAAAAGGGTTTACTGGTTAAGCAGTACAAATAAATCAAATAAAATGATAAATCAAATTAATATATGAAGATGTGGTATGATTGCTAATGAGACAACTATTCACAACGGATACAATCGACACAGATATTAACAACTATAGGTCACCTTACGGCCTTCAACAATGAGCAAAGCTCATACCGCATTGTCAGCTATAAAAGGCCCCGATAAGACAATGTAAAAAAATTCAAACGAGAAAACTAACGGCCTTATTTACATAAAAAAGTTGAACGAAAAGCAAATATGTATACATAAACAAACGACAACCACTGAATTACAGGCCCCTGACTTGGGACAGGCACATACATAAATAATATGGCGGGGTAAAACATGTTAGCGGGATCCCAACCCTCCTCTAAACTTGGACAGTGGTATAACAGTACAACGTAAGAACGAACTATAAAATCAGTTGAAAAAGGCTTAACTCATCAGATGGACAAAAATACAAGTGGACGTGGCCGGGTACTTATACATCCCGACACAAAAAGACACAATGAACAGATCTGAGAGTACTCGCAGTTATCTGAAAGCTAGTTCAAAGCCACTAACAACTAATACAAAAATTATGCATCTAAGACTCAACATTTGCCATTAGAAATTTATTTTTCCGATCATTAACATGAATAGGAATAAAAATGACAATGCATCCAATGAACGAAAAAAAATTGATTTTTTATTTGCTTGACTGCATATATAATTTCCATGGTTTTCAATTGATTATGATTCATTAATCGTTTCTGTATTATACTAAGAACAACTTTCTTTTGCTGATAACTTTTGGGGTCTCATCCCATTCGTTCATCTTCAGTTGTAAAAGAGGGACGAAAAATACGAGAGGGACTGTCAAACTCATAAATCGAAATAAACTGAAATGGCCATGGCAAAAAATAAAAAGACAGACAAACAATAGTATACATAAAACAACATAGAAAACTAAAGAATAAGCAACACTTACCTCCATCAAAAACTAGGGGTGATCGCAGGTGCTCCGGAAGGGTAAAGCTTGTGAACGTCATAAGAAGTAATGCTAGTGGGATCCATTTTTTGCTTAATACAAAGCTTTCTCTGCGCTGTTAATCTAGCTTTATAACCAGGTTCAATCCACCCTTTTCTACATAAGAAAATGCCTGTACCAAGTTAGGAATATGACAGTTGTAATCCATACATTTGATGTGTGTGAGGTTTGCCTTTTGATTAGAATCCTTACGTTTTGAATTTTCCTCGTAGTTCAGTATTTTTGTGATTTTAACTATTTTCTATTCATCAGGAAGTTATGAATTTTCCCGAAACATAGCTTTATATAGAACCACGTTTATTTCCATAATAATGACTTATGTTGTTATTGTGCATACTTTGGAACAGGATGTCAGTCTTTGTAATAGGAATCTAGAATACCTTTATTTTCTATAGACTATCATGCTAATGGAGTGTACCATAAACAATTGATCGAAAATAAACTGACAACAGACACATATTTTTTTCCCTTTTGAATTTCATCGCCGGTCGTTATTTTCGTGATTACATTAATTTAAATGTATTAATCATAAAACTTTGAACGAATAGAAAACAACTTGCATGTTCCTGACCTGGTACAGGTATTGTGACAGGATTATTTAGTTTAAACCTATTTTGTTTTTTTTGCTAGTAACACATTTGAATGTGATACTGTGAATTTTTAAAAAAAACAGGAAAATTGGGTTTTTTAATAGCCAACATGTATAAAAACAATCAGGAGAAAAAGGACCGAATTGCAGCAGAACTTAGATAAAAGATCGAAGAAGGTCGTCTTTAAACATATGTAATTTGGTTATTTTTATGTTTACATTGTGAATAAATTTAAACTCATTCGTTTACATATCATTGGCATTTTCTATCAAATTTTGTTGTAAAAAAATAGTAAACATATCATATAACATTTAAATTCGTCTTTATATTTGTCCACCTTTAATATCAATATTAATTGCTATATATCAAATAAAATTCCTCAGGCTGGTGAACACAGGGAATTTAACAAACTAAAGAACAAAAGGGTAACTAGCCGTTACGGAATTTTTGTAAAAATATAGTGTTTTAATATTCGTACTTTTATATTCAATACAAATATAATGATGGCAGTACGATCAGTACTTTAAATGTTTACAATCGCTTCAATGAATTTGAACAGATTTGAACATATATTAGTAATTTTTAATATTTCCTGTTAATTTATGTTTTGCATCATGAGGAATACTTGGTGAATTATCATAAGGTTAGTCATGTACTTATAATCAATTAGTGTTTGTTTTTAAATTATAAGAATAAATTTAACACAAGGTTCAATTTTTTTCCAAATTATTTTGACATTTTAACCTTATTATTATTTCTTTTGATCACGCATTGTTGTTAATATAATGATTGTATGTCAATGAGTGGATAAGCTAACTACAACACCAGGTTTAATCAAATATTTTCTACATAAAAAAGCAAGTTTTAAAGTCAGGAATATGACAGTTGATTCCTATTCTTTGGATGTGTTTGAGTTATTAATTTTTTTACCTTTTAAGAATGAACTTTCGTTTTAAATTTTCCATGGAGTTCATTTATTTTGATTTATTTTTTTCTTACTTTTTAGTTGTACATAATATATAATATGAAATATCAAATAAACAAAACAAAACAAAATCATGCTGAAATAAAACTTTGTGATTTTGTTTTATTTAATGAACATTTTAAAAACATGAACATAAATTAGGCCGTTTGAATTGTTTTCACATTGACATTTCGGGGCCTTTTATAACTGACTTGTACGAATTCAGCTCATTGTTCATGCCGACTCGTGACTTATAGGTGTTAATTTTGTGTCTTTGGTCTCTTGTAGAGAGTTATCTCATTGGAATTCATACCACATCTTCTTTTTTATATATAAATTTAGAATGGAAATGAGGAATGTGTCAAAGAGAAAACAACCCGACCCTAGCAAAAAAATAAAAACGATATGTTAACTAGATAAGATAAATAGACGTACAAAGGGCAATCTGTATAGTAAACAAATTTCTAATATGCATTCATATGATTGCATTAATTGCTTGAAATTATTCAAAAACGTGTTGTTTTCATTTTTACTTATCTGTAACAAAAAATGACAACGCTAATATCATGAACATAGTGTACTTCTTTAAGATTATAATAAAAAAAAAAAAATACGGGTAAATGCATTTATTGTTTTGTAAAAAAAATTCTTACTTTGAAAAAGGATACGCCCTCGAACATTTTCATGACTTCTGTGATACTGCCTATTACATCTCGTGCCTATTTTATATTGATCTGGTACCGAGTTTGTTAATGTCTAAGAACAACACTTTAAGTGCAGGAAATCCGACTTTTCCCAAATATAACCTTTTATTTTATTGTTGATGGCAAATAAATCAGCTATAATTTTATGAATATGAAGTTGTGGAAAAATAGTATAACATATAATCGAATCCACGGCAAAGTTCATTAATGTTGTTTTGCATACCAATCTTTTTAATTGAAAGGAAACAACATTAAAACGATTTGTGTTGTATGCATGTTATATATCTGTATATCTATGTGCTTTATTATCTCTTGTTTGTTTATTTGTTTTTTTCTTTTTGTCATAGTGTAGTCTTTTTATTTTCGACATATCAGTTTAAATGTCCTTCTGGTATTTTTTCACCCTCTTTTAAGGGGCGAACTTTTTTTTCTTCTTAGGTTTGGATCAAAACAAATTCTGCTGGACAGAATATAATTTATTCAAGTTTGTAACGATATCTACTTTGTTTGAATGTGTCAAAAGATGATAATATTTTTCCGTTATAATGATGCGCAGAATGTTTATTTCATTAAATCTCGGTCAAGGTAATTTTTTAAAGGTACAATTGCACTAAGTTTAAAAAACCGATACTCAAATGCTAAAGGTTTAATATTATTACTTATTAAGATAATGTTATTATTACAACATACACCAGTAAGGTATATGGGGAATAAAGAGACTCTTAAACAATCATAAGAATATTCGGAAGAATAATAATAAATGAGGTTTGTCGGATAGAAATCGAACTTATCAATTGCACATCCACATGTACATGACAAAGACTCTGATTAATTTAGGAACATTTGAATACGAGATCATAAATGAGTTTCCCTCTGTTATGTAGGAATTCTATAACATTTCGATTTTCAAATATTACAATACATTTTGCAATTCGGGTTAGATAAACAATACTAGTCAAGAAATGATACACGACGTTGGAATCAAATTAATCAAAATGTATTTTATATAATTAGTTATCAAAAGTACCAGGATTATAATTTTATACGCCAGACGCGCGTTTCGTCTACATAAGACTCATCAGTGACGCTCAGATCAGAATAGTTAAAAAGCCAAACAAATACAAAGTTGAAGAGCATTGAGGACCCAAAATTCCAAAAAGTTGTGCCAAATACGGCTAAGGTAATCTACTCCTGGGGTAAGAAAATCCTGTAGTTTTTCGAAAAATTCAAAGTTTTATAAACAGAAAATTTTATAATGTGACCATATAATTGATATTCATGTCAACACCGAAGTGCTGACTACTGGGCTGGTGATACCCTCGGGGACGAAACGTCCACCAGCAGTGGCATCGACCCAGTGGTGTAAATAGTTATCAAAAGTACCAGGATTATAATTTTATACGCCAGACGCGCGTTTCGTCTACATAAGACTCATCAGTGACTAAAACAAAATTGAAAGAAAATCGACACACAATTTTCAAAGTACTAAAACAAAATACAAATTTGTTTTAAAATATGTAATATGCTACTGTGGATTCATGATTTTCGTTGGATACCAATTTTCGTGTGTTTTGTGGGTAGAGGTGAACCACGAATTCAAATGTTCAACGAATAACATATGTCCATAGGCTCTGTATACAGTGATTGGCAAAACCATGAAATCAAATATCGGCGAAAAATGCAAGTTTTTAGCAATCCACGAAAATTGATACCCCCGAAAATTAATGAATCCACATTAAACAAATTATGTTCATGTTATTAATTACGGGTTGAAATATTGTTTTTTTAAGAGTTTTTTCTTGTAAAAAAAATATTTTTTTAAATCTTAAAAAAAAAACAACTTAAAAATGTGTTTACGTCTCAAATCAATTATATATGAAAGCACCACACTATAAATTTGGAACCTTTCAGATAAGATTTAAGTGTGAAACCGCGTATTTGAATTCCTCTTTCCTTATCTTTATATGGTAAATGAAAGGATAATGTATACATTTTACCGATTTTTTTATGGGGCCGAATTTCACTTTTCCAATAAACGAAAAAACTTCATGATTTTTATAAACAAGTTTATTGACCATGTATTTATGAGTTTGGAACAGCGGTATAATACTGTTGCCTTTATTTAAAAGATTTTTATAAGACCTGTTGGTGACCTTCTGCTGTTATCTGCTCTATGGTCGGATTATTGTCTCTTTGGCACATTCCCCATTTCCATTCTCAATTTTAAGTGGAAGAAAAACCTTGTTTTTACATTTATATGAGAGAGTGTCATCATTAGTTGGATTTTCTGTTTTTAAAATTGTCTTTTTTTTGTAAATTTTGTCCAGAAAAATAATTTCGCCCAATGTAGTCATGGAAGCAAAAAAAAGTTTGTAAACGGATTTATAGTTCTGTGGTCATTCAGTATTACCCTGCTCAATATTGGTTGTATATACTGAAAACGTCATCTTCAATTCGAAAACAATGTCGGGTATCGTGTCTTTTGTTGACTAGTATATACATCAATTACAATTACGTGAATACAATAGGTAGACACTCATTGATTCTTTGTGAAAACACAAAGATTACCTCGAGGTTACTTTAAATTTGTATAACAAAAATATTAAGCAGCAAAAACGAATCCTTTTAATTTTTTTTGGAGTTAAATATCTGTGTGTATGTATTGAAATTGGTACCTTTCATCAAGATAACAAATATCAATTCAATTTGTATACAACTTTAAACTTTTTACTTATTGTTTGGATAACCTTATTTGAAGATTATACTTCCTTCTATTTCTAATGATTAATTATTTAACTTGTTTCGGAATATATTTCTATACCCAACGTGATATATCATAAATGTGTTTGTTTTAATTGAATCTGTACTTTCTGTTGTTGAAGTTGAAGAAACGATGAGAACCTGATCAAGTTTTTTCAATAGCAGCAATGTTAAAGCATAGAGCCTTATATTATATTCAATTAAGATACGTTTTTCTCTTTTAGAAAAAAGACGTTTGATAAATTCTAAATTATCACGAGTCATCAGCTGAGAATTGAAATATAAAAGGGAAATGTTGTTTGTATACATTGTATACATACTTGGCACTTTATCCTGTGGATATGCTGCTGAAAGCATTGACGGAAAAAGATTAGCAGAGGAACTTAAGAAAATAAAAAAAGATATCGGTGTTGATCACATGCAGGTAAAATGCATAAAGATATACATATTGCTCCATTCTGAAAATACTAAAACAAATATCTTTGATTCAAAGCGACTTGATTGTAATAGATAACAAAACAGAAAACTGTAAAAAGCTTGAACATACATATTCAAAATTAAGTATATAAATATAATACAAGTTTTGTACAACCTTTTAAGTTTACAATTTTAACGTAATTGATGTATATTTTAAAACTACTCTTATAACTGCGTGACTGCATGTCGACAAAACATTAACATAAAAATGAAACTTTAAATATGTTGTCAATTCGATGGAAATATATCCAACTGTCATACAAGTCAGCTGCAAAAAAACATATTCTACATAAGAAAATGCCTGTACCAAGTCAGGAATATGACAGTTGTTTTCCATATGTTTTATATGTATGAGCTTTTGATTTTGCCATTCGAGTAGGCATATTTCATTTTAAATGTTCATCGGAGTTCAGTATTTGTGTGATATTACTTTTTTTCTGTTTAGATGTATTTCTATTTTACACATTTCTGATGATTTAATTTTTTCAACCGATTATTATTGTTTGTTTCAATGTTGTAAGTTTCAATGCTGTTGGGGTAGGGTTGGCGCCGTACAAGTTTAGAACCGCCACATTCTGAAGTTGTCTGTCCCATATCAGGAGCCTGTAGTTCATTAGTTTTTTATTGTTGCTCTGTGACATTACATTAAGAATTGAAATGGGGAATGTGTCAAAATGACAACAATCCGACCATAGAAAAAACAACAGCAGAAGGTCACCAACAGGTCTTCATTGTACTTGCTTCAATATACTTGTTTTTCGTTTATTATTTTATTCCTGAATTATGCCGTTAGTTTTCCTGTTTGATGTGTTAAACTTTCATCATTTCAGTACGGTAATAGCTGACTGTGCAGTATGAGCTTTGGTCATTGTTGAAGTCCGTACGGTGACCCTTGGTTGTTAATTTCTCTGTCATTTGATCTCTGTTAGATAATTGTTTCATTACGTCTCGGTCATCGAATGACACAATTGACAATTTTTACATTAGACTAATTATCGCTTTGAAATTCAACCTGATCAGTAATTTCAATATGGCTATATTCAAGTTTTAATGTGGGTCTATTTCAAAAGCCTTACTTCTTTATATCTCTCTTTTTATAAGTACATTCTAGGCTTTCACATCGGTTATATTGTCGGTTATATTGTCAAACTATCTTGATTGGGAGCATTTTTGAACTAAAAGCTTGAGGAAGACCTCAGCCGCAACCTGTCTCTCTGGTATCTTTCGCCCCTCTTTCATGAACCTGATGTACAGTGGTTGTCGTTTGCATTGTTAATGTATTTAATACGTGTTTCTCATTTCTTGGTTTTTTTATATAGATAAGACCGTTGGTTTCCCCGTTTGAATTATTGTACACTCACTATTCTGGAGCCTTTTACAGGCTCCATGTTGAAGACCGTACTTTGATCTGTAATTGTTTTCTTTTACAAATTGTGACTTGGATTGAGAGTTGTCTCATTTGATACTCATAATACAGCTTCTTATATTTACTGTAGTCTACCAAATACAGATAAGCCAAATTCTTTATAAAGGTTTAAATTCGTTTCAAAAAGAAAGAAAATTACAAATCTTATATAAGAAAAAATATAAGGATGAATCTTCCGCAAAAATTCTTCCCGGTATAATTTATCTAGGTACTTGACTTAAAATATAAGGAACCATATCATATATCGTATGATTTCCCGCGAATTTGTTGTATATGACGATTAAAAATATCTAAAAGCTTAACAATTAAAACATATTCCGTGTTATATTTGAATGGATCTATCTTGTATTCAAAAAACTTTTTAATTGCCAACAAAATAAGTCCTATGAGGAATTAATTAAGAAGATGTTTCAATGGTTCTTGTCAAAAAACATTAATGGCCTTGTGACATTTTATCCTAGTTTTAATTCAGAAAAAATCAATATTTTCTCATTTTTGAGTTAAAATAAGAAGATGTAATATGAGTACCAATGAGACAATATGGACCTCATAGTCTTTTGCGGGTATCTTCATGTTTGAATGTTCAAATCCTTAAAAACTAAACATAATCTTGCTACACAAATTAGTTATAAAAAGCTGTTTCAACTTTCTAAAAACTTCTTTGCGGCAATATTGTCTTACTTATCATTTAGACAATCACCACTATAATATAATATATTGCTAAATTATCAAATTAACTAATCATTGATCGCCATAATGTTGACTTTATAACGGAACAATATACATCTGTTAGTAGTGATTCCACAAGCTATAAAACTAGTTTAACCTACGATTTTCTTGAGACAAGATAAATTAGCAAGACAAGAATTTGACAGCTGTTTTCAGTTCTTTCGGTTGAATTGGTTGAAAAAACTGAGCGTTTGATTTTGGAACAACAGAATTAACATGTGAATGCTTACAAATCAATATATTGAATTTGTATTGTTATGTCTCATTATTGTTTTAAATGTGTTACATAATTTCTGCAGTTATGTCAGTAAAATGACTTTTAATATCTTCTTTAAGGAACAATTCAATAAATTTCAATATGACATTAAGTCGGATACAGGGACCCAGTTATTAAACAAGGTAAGACACAATATTAAAAAACATAAATGTTAAAAAACTTATGCAGTTAGAAAATAACTTAAGAATCAAATGCCCAGGTTACATATATATCGTTTATAATCGCTTATTTACGAGATTTTATTTTCGTCTTAATAATTTCCTTTCTCAGCACAGTATAGCATTGTGAAAAACTATCGCTATAACTAAGGACGCACGTGTCGTTGTCAGTAAAATTTACCACGTCGGCATAAGTACAATAGCGATTGACATATTATCATTAGCCATCTCAACATGATTACTTTTCTCACTTTCATCGTAACGGCTCAAACGAGAAAATAAATCTATCTATAAAATTTTGAAAATTTTGCAGAAAAAAGGAAACTTTTCCTACGTTAAGAATAATTATGGAATTCAAATTCAAATTTAATTTTGAAATAGAACTCGAACTTTAGCGTCTATTTGTTGATATGTGTTCAGAAACTGAGTTAAAAACTGTTTATTGAAACCATTTTGTTGAGGAAAATATTTCCAAAAAGAGAATTTAATCTTTAAACAGTTAAAAATTACAGGTTCGTAACTTTAAAACATGTATATACAATCATTATGTAACGCTTCAAGGACGTGAACAGATCAAACAAACAAATATTTCGGACTTTTGAAACATTTTTATAATATTTGATTAAGTTTACAACTCTGGTAGAATCTGGGGAAAAGGTATGCTCAAACAATACTATAATGACATGCATCATTTCAACCAGTATGAGTTTTTCTTTTACATTTCTGTGATTTATATGAAACATTCAAATGTAGACGAGAAATGTAATGCAAAGGCAAGACAAGATAGAGACAACAAATTCATCTATCAACCAATACGAGCACAATTAAAATCAGAAGTTACTGTAATAATATTAATGCTCTACAAAGTTCGCTTTATAAATATTGCTAAAACAAATATTGTTAAAAGAGAGACGAAAGATACCAAAGGGACAGTCAAACTCATGAATCTAAGTCGACTTATCACCGTACACCTTCTTTGAGAACACTTTATCCCAAATAGACCAAACGGACCTCAATAAACACTTTGAATCGTGATACATATTTAAGTTTAAGTAAGTCTGTTTGACACGTTTGCTGACGAAAACACATCCTTCAAATTGTTATTAAATTCTTACTTTTTTCTATTTGTTCCATTATTAGATTCAATCCAGTCTTGAAACATCCCTGAATGACTTGAATACAGTACTAGACAATGTTTATTCAGAAATTGTATCTGATTCTGAAGATTCTCCATCAACAAATCTACAGCGATGCTGTGACATACAGGAAAGTGACTTAACGTACTATCCGGAGTTTCAGTCAAAAGTGAGTAAAATTTTAAAATATGTTTCTGCATTGTAGGTTAAAGGGTGTCTATATGCGTTTAAATTCATAAAAAAAAACATGCAGGAATTACTTTCCACGAAAATTAGCAAGTTCATAAATGAAAAGTATTGTTTGTTATAATATTACTATATGCAAAGGAAGTAAAGTTTGGTTTAAATATTAATAACGATTTAGTAAATATCCAGTTGTAAGTGTTTACAACCAATACGGTGTGTATCCGATATATTCATAAAGGTTCATTAATAGATATGCTCTGGCCATTGTTAGTCTTGTATTATTCTAATTTTAGTTTATTGTGTACAATTTGGAAATTAGTATGGCGTTCATTATAACTGAACTAGTATATATTTGTTTAGGGGCCAGCTGAAGGACGCCTCCGGGTGCGGGAATTTCTCGCTACATTGATGACCTGTTGGTGACCTTGTGCTGTTGTTTTTTGTTTTGGTTTTTTTCTATGGTCGGGTTGTTGTCTCTTTGACACATTCCCCATTTCCATTCTCAATTTTTTAGTATTTATTATTTTAGTTTTTTGTTCTTCACTAAGAATCCAAAGGTGTTGGCTGGGCATAAATAATTGTAAGTCTGAGTTTTCTCCTGCTTATACTTCAGTAACACCTGTGTCAAAAAAGACCGAGCATTGTGTTTTGCGGGGTGTTAACCTACACGTAGCCGGCCCAAATGGCCAATCGTTTATTTTGTTATGTCACTATATCTTTTCAGGTCGATAGAAGTAAAGCGTGCGTTACCACATCGCTCTTAGCTGGAAACAATATGAAATACCCGACAGACCAAATCAGTGATGTAATGAAAACCAACTATGAAAATAATAAGAACGTGTTATGGCAGCATTACAGCACTACAGAGGGTGTGTCTGTTATTTACCCAGCCACGAAGTGGGAGAACTGTCAGAACTTTGATCCAAGATTTAAGTAAGGATGTAAAAGACTCATCAGTGACGCCCGAATCAAAAGATATAAAAAAGACCAAATAAAGTACGAAGTTGAAGAAAATTGAGGACTAAAAATTTCTAGAAGTTAGGCTAAATACAGATAATCTATTCCTGAGTAGAAAAGCTTTGTTATTTCAAAAAAAAGTTTTGCTAAAAGTTTATTCATAATTATGAACATATCTGACTACTGCGCTAGTGATAACCTTGGGGAATTAAAACTCCAACAGCAGTGGCATCGACCAGTGGGTGTTAATAAACTCATAATAGATACCAGGATTAAAATTTCATATTCGCGTTTCGTCTACACAAAACTCATTTGTCAATAACAAGGTTTTAAACAAACAATTTAAAATCTGACGAATATTCCTTCTTTGTAAATTGCAAATAATATTTTTTTAACTTATCTTGAATGACTCAACTGCCCTCACTCCATCTAGAGATCATCCAGCGATTGCGTCTACAGTCACTTCCATTTCTGTGTGTAGTGTGCTTGCACAAGTCATATTGTTCTAAATTTAGATATCTCAAATAAAAAAAATACATTCTTATGTAAAATAATGTCAATATGCGAAAGAGACCAGGAAATTTCAAGAAATATCTTGACTGATAAGCAGTTGAAAGAGCACTCAGAAAACTGGTGAAAGATCAAACATATTTTTTTATTGACTTATACTTCGGGCATGTTCAATGTTATCTGATATGTCTAAGTAGATTTTCGGGTAATGCATGTCTTGTTTATTTCTGTTCAGTATGAAACCACCGATTCTTCTTTCTTTTTTTCTACATTCTTTTTCATTCAGATCTTCATACGCCGCTGCAGCGTCGCCAACGGATAAGGATGTCGTGATTGTGATTGATGCAAGTGCGTCTATGAGACAGCCAACTGGAGTGATAGACAAAACTAAGATTGTCCTTGCCAAAGAGGCAGCAAACAATGTATTGCAAACACTTAAACCAAATGATAGGGTAAGCTCACGTGATATTTGTTCACAAATGAAAAGGCCGTGTGATGGTTTGCTGATGTAGTTTAGTTGAAACATAATTTATTGTTCAAAATTGACAAACGGATTAGACACAAGTTTTTCAACTAAGTAACGTCTTCTCCAATACATACATTAATGTTCACATGAATGAATTGATGTATCTTCTGAATGAAATATGAAGATGTGGTATGATAAGACAAATAATTAACTTTAGTCTCCGTTCGTCACCAACAATGAGTTAAACCCTTTCCGCATAGTCAATTCTAAAAGAACCCGAAATGTCAAATGCGAAACAAAAAATTTAACGCCCTGCTTGATTTAAACTATTCAAAATTGGGATATTTTAGATTTAGAAAAATAAATCAATTTACAGCATTTGCAGAAGACTTCGAACAGACGACAGTAACTTCAATGTATTTTGAACAATTATCCTTTGAAAACTTAGTTCTTTGTTTACAATAATTGATTTTGTTTTGTATACATATACAGTCACAGTTAAGAGACCAACTATGTTAAGTAAAAACCTGTATAAAAAAGACCACCAATTTTTGATCCCTCTGTAGTACATTTCATATAAGATTGAACCTGTATTAAAAGACCACCTGTCTTAAGAGACTACTTTTTTTTATCTCTCTTAAGTGGTCTCTTAAAACAGGTTTGTCTGTAATTTGTTTTTACTTTTTTGTAAAAGGTAAGGATTGTTCGATTCGATAAAAAATTGTTTTACTTTTTTTAATAGGTAGGGATTGTTCGATTTGATAACAATGCATTTACTCCAACAGGAGGAACATATAGTTCATGTTATGAAAACCAACTTGCATTTGCAACAAAAGAAAACACGGACAAACTAAAGGGATATATCTTTTCTATAGAGCCATCTGGGAATTCTGAGCGTAACTTTGAAAATGCGTTATTGGCTGCATTCAAATATTATAATTCCTCTCATGAAGATGTTCAGCTTGACAACAGAGGTATATTGTGTGTCTTATATAGATATAGGAAAATGTGGAACGAGTGTCAATACGAAAACTCTCCATCCAAGTCACAATTTGAACTAAGAAGATGTGGTATGAGTGCAAATGAGACAACTTTCCATCCAAGTCACAATTTTAACCATCATAGTGTGTCTTGTATGTTTTGTTTCTCATTCAAGTAAACTATATTCATATTCACCACGAATAAAATGGCGTGCTTCAGACGTGCGTCAAGTCTACAAAATACATATCATTGACGATTGAATCAAGAAGATTAAAACGACAAACAAAATACATATTCGAATTGCATTGTGGACCCAAACATTCTGGATGAATTTGCCAAATAAAGCTAAGGTAATCGAATGCTGTTTTTTGAAAACATACAATAAAGGCAGCAGTAGTATCCCACTGTTCGAAACTCATAAATCGATAGAGAGTAAAACAACAAATCCGGCTTACAAACTAAAACTTAGGAAAACGCATCAAATATAAGAGGAGAACAACGGCACAATAGAAACACAACAATGCACAATATTAAAATGTAACACACACAGAAACGAACTATAATATAACAATGGTCATTTTCCTGACTTTAATTACCTGTTAATTCACAATTATGACTCTATCAATGGAAATCAATGTCAACACTTAATAGCTTACTACTATGCTAGTAATATTCTTAAAGAGTCAACCAAGTGGTTAAGATTGTTTGAAAAAAATGTGTTTTCATTCTTAAGTTTGCTAGTTCATCTCTTCAACACGTAAGTGCGTGTCTCGTTTGATTTTTGCAAATAATAAATACACCGAAATAAGAGAAAAACCTTGATTTAATTGTGAGTATCAGTTATAGCTTTATTTGTTGTCGCTCCAAATTAACGTGATGGTTCTTTCTGGTGGCTTCCTTTTTTATTATTTTTTAATATTAACAATTATTTTCTATTAATAACTGGAAAAACGGTGAACCGATCTCCGACTAATACTTAAACTGAAGATCGAATGCATACTTAATCAAATGATGTTGAATTATTGACTTAAAAAACGAAACCATTTTGTTTTGATTTTTTTCTGAAAAGTTAAAGCACAAAAATACTGAACTCCGAGGAAAATTCAAAATTGAAAGTCCCTTAAACCTGTTCTCCATAGAAATAGTATTGATTTTTGGAATATTGTTAAGTCCCTTTCTTGAACTCAGTTACTCTATAAGATCTTAAATATGTCTAGAAAAATGTTTTAACCTTTGATCTGACTTTAAACCGAACTATAGATTTCAGGAGATGTGGAATGAAAGCCAATGCGACAACTCTCTCACCAAAGTCACAACTTGTAAAGGTAAACCATTATAGATCAAAGTACGGTCTTTAACACGGAGCCTTTGCTAAAACAGAACATCAAGCTATGCATAGTTTATTATGGGAACATGTAGCAAAACGACTATATAGTATTGCTGTCAACGTCAATTCTTAAATGAAAAAAAAATTAAAAAAAAGAAATGAATATCTGCAAAGATATTCACAAACGTCAGGCATGCAACTAAACATATTATCCTAATTAATTACTGTTTTTCAGAACAAATAATTCTTTTCATCACTGATGGAGTATCTTCATCTGGGAAGAATCCGGTTCAAGTTATCAGCAATGAGAATTCGAAATATGGAAATAAAATTGCAATTTTTACTTATCTCCTTGGGCAAGGTAAACACTTTGTTTGTGTTAAATAGTTATTTTTAAACTATAATTCATTGTATACTTAAAGTCTCATCAGTGAAGCTGGAATAAAAGAAAAAAGGGGGTCAAATAAAGTACGACGTTGAATAGCATCGAGGACATTCCAAATTTATTGTCATTTACAGCTCAGGTAATGTATACCTGGGGTAGAAAAGCTGTGTATTTCAAAAAATTTGTAAACAGTTTATTTTAAATTATAACCATTTAATGATAATTCATGTCAAAATAGAACTGCTGGATACAAGGCAGGAAACGAAAAAAATTATCACAATCATGTATCTGACAAGCTTTAATACAATTACATTTTAAAATGACCAGCTTATGAAGACGTTAACGTTAATGCCAGTCGTAAAATATGTATCTTATGTCATGTTGAAATATCCTTCTTTGTCTAAAGCAATTAGAGTAATTTATGCCATAATTGAATAATAACATAAACATGTTTGAGTGGACGAATAATCGTTTTGAATAACGTTAGTTTTGTCGTCCCTAGCAAGTGATTGAAACAAAAATACTATCGGTCTCTATTTCAAATTTATGTTAATTGTACAAGATATGTTATTAAACTGTTGACTTATAAAATCATATCTCTTTAGATGAAAGTGCAAAGACACTGTTACAAAGTATGGCGAATCAGTCTCTACACAATGCTTCTTACGGACCGAAACAGGTAGGTTGACATATGTTCATAAAATTATACCTATTTGAACAGTGCTGAAACTGCCAATATTCTATTTTCTACAATGTTTCCAATCAAAGAACGTTATCTGTATCGTAAGTTACTTGCTCTCAATTCTTGTTTTTTTTTTTTTTTTTAAATTAAGTGGCTTTCGAAAAAAAGGTTTTGAAAGTCAACAGATTTCAGGAATTTTAAAAGAATTATTGAATGGAATTTGAATTTAATGGCAGAAGTAAACTTTCATTAGTTTAGTGATTGCAGAACCTGCTGAATTGGCTTGTATGTGTGAACATTATTGAATAACGTCCGTAGCGATAACACGAGTGTAACGTCATTCGGTACCGTTTTGCCTTAAATATGTAACAGTCAGTTCGTTTTATCACATATCTTTACATATATAAGTATTCCGAAGATAACATGAAATGTTGTAATAACCTTTATATGCATACTTACATTTTCTTTGTATTTTCAGATTGGACGCCTTGAAGATTTTGACCAAGGCAACCAGAAATTTTTTTCCAACAAAATTGGCTACATTTTATGTGCATCTACCAACAGGAGGCCAAGTAGACCAATCAACATACACTGTGCCATATGTAGATCCTTTCTCGGGAGTAGGTACGTATACTGGCATGATAATTGACACCTTAAAAAATGACGCTTATATAAATGATAATGATTTCGACATTCTCATATGATACGATGTGATAATTTATGATAGTATCTAAGACTGGAACCTGTATGTAGGAAGGAATTATTTGTGTCTTCTCCTTAAAAGAAAGTCGAAAATAAACTGACAATGTCATGGCTAAAAATGAATTAATAAAAACGCAACACATAATAGAAACTTAAATTTTAGAAACACAACGTCGAAAAATACAGTCTTATAAACACAATGCACCTCCCCACCCCACCCGCACCCAATAGGGTTGATCTCAAATCTTAACTTAAATTTACTTTTAAATTTAAATGATATCCCCCTAGTTATATCGTTGTGACTGTTTGAATACAACGTAGCACAATGTATTTGATTTGATTACCTTTACGTTTTTTAGGTTTAATTACATCATTATGTCGACGTGTGCAAGTATTGAGTGGATTGCATGGAGTAATGTGCACCGATGTGAAAATAAGTAAACTTTTGACTGAAATTGAGTACTTCTCCGAGGACGAATTCACCTATGCGTTTATGATAGACGGTACCGGGAGAACACTTATGCATCCTTTGTTACCAAATGCAGCATTTGTTAAGTCTACGGAAGATCCTGTTCTTGTCGATATTGGTGTGTTCGAACGAGGAGATGCTGCCAAATCAGTTATTGAGTCAATGAAAAGGTAATCTGATGTTAAGTTAATTTTTTGTTGCATGGTACAAGTTGAATAAATCTTTATTCTTTGGTTTTCATACGTAGAAAGGAATAAAGAAAAATGCATTCGGATATCTAGCATCGAACAGTATAGTCAAGTAAAATATGTCTACAACTATATAATACCACCTTCTTTTAATGTTATTTTAAATCAATCATAAGTAATCAAAAAACCTGAAATGGCTGCAAAAGAAGAAGACCAAGAGTCAAATAGTACACTAACACACACTTGAGACTAGGAAACACAATACCAAGCAAATACGGGTCTGGTATCAGATACTCTGGAAAAGTTAACAGATTCTGCTCTACATGTGCTTATTGTCGCATTTATCATGTTAGTACACATCTGGTAATACGTCTTACTCAGTAGGTCATATTTATGAAAAGTGAAAGAGATTGTTTTAACGAAGCTTGAAACATCTACAGTTTTGTCATCTGTGAATGTGATGTTACATAAAGATCAATCAACTCTTGAAGGTGTCCATAAAATTACAAATGTATGTTTATATCCATCTCAAGTCCAACAAGCAAATTTCAAAGACACTGGTGTGTTATGTTTGTAATATTGGTCTATTAAATCATATATTCGATGATTTCCGTGGTTAATGATTGATCAAGCGATACGACTCATCGGAGATACCAGGTCTATGCTTTAGTACGTCGGTTGCTCGAAACGGAAATTGTAGTATAATGGAATCAAATGATTTTGCACCCATCACAATTATTGAATTTCAAATGTATCAAAACACATTTGAAAATGGTATGATATTAAAAAAGATTGTTTATACCAGTTTTCTTTATTTTAGTGGAGGCAATGGTTCGAAATCATTTACGAAGTTCTTTACCAAACCACGTGGTAAACTGGTAAATGATGGTAGTAGTGATACCAGTCGTCAAGCACATTTCTTTTGGGGTTCGGTACGGGCTTATATACATTTAAGAATAACAATTCATCCCCAACGTATTAAATTAAGAAACACCAATCTCAGTTGTATCATTTACTTAATGAATCTGCATAATTTTTAGTTATAAATCATCATTATACTTAACCCTGTTTCTTTTTATTAACGTTCACAGTACAAATGGTACTGCACACTATCACCATTCCGAAAACAGATGTCAATTATTAGAAAACTGAAAAATAAATTCAAACATTGAAGAGCTATACAACAAGTTAAAAACAAAGTGTACAATCAAACTTATACACAATAAAGCAGCAAACAACAAAACGCCATTAAGAGGTCAATATATTAAAGGTCATGATGATATCAACATGGTGAAATCATACAATTTTAAAGACATTTTAGGTCGATATCTAGTTTTTTACGACCCGGTTTAAATTAAGAGCAACTGAAAATTTGAAATATTAGTAGATGAGTCTTCAGAGTTGTGATTAACTAGTAAGACCAGTGTTAGTCAACATATGAATTATGCATAATCTAAAAAGGTATAATAAAAATCAAAGGTAAATTCAAAAAGGTAAATTCCATGACAAATGACAAAATAAAATGTTATCAACCAACGGAACCAGTGGAGGACTAACGTCATATTTCTGTTTTGGTACGGACATCCTCCGACGAATATGATGAGATGAAATTGAGAATAGAAATTGGGAATATGTCAAAGCGCCAACAACCCGACCATAGAGCAGACAACAGCTTTTTTTGGCCACCAATGAGTCTTCAATGTAGCAAGAAACTCCCGCACCCGGAGTCGCCTTTCAGCTGTCCCCTTAACAAATAAGTATACTAGTTCAGTGATATTGGATATCATAATAAATTCAGAATTATACACAAGAAACTAAAATTAAAAATCATGCAAGACTAACAAAGGACAGACGCTCCTGACTTGGGACAGATGCAAAGTTGCGGCGGGGTTAAACATGCTTTTTTTTATATCAACCCTCCCCCTATACCTCTAGCAAATGTTAAATCTAGATAACCTGGTTTTATAACTAGTTCAATTTCTAAGGCAGTTTTTAAAAAAGAACTGATATTTTTACGAAAATTAGATTCATGGATGGCAAATCTACGATCAGAAAATAATAATATCTTATGAAGAAGATATAAAGTTTTTAAATTCAAAAAGATTGTATAAAAGGCCTCAACAGGTGATATTTACTTATTGAGCGAAATAAGTTGCACATACTCTATAGATTATATACTAAAATTGTTGCCAATCATCTGCCCTGGTAAGGCACTAATTCAACAATATTATGAATTTTCGTCATCTTAACTCATGTTCCTATTAATTGCAAAAAAAATGTGCAGCCTTCAGTTAAAAAAAAACACAAAAATGATTTTCCTTGATTCGTATTAGGACAAATACTTAATCATGTATTAATTTCAATTCATCATTTACGTTAATCCAATTGTAATTTTATGCCATAACCTTATCGTGTGTATATATAAATATAATATGATTTAGTAACCAAAGATACGTCATCATTCCATGACACACGTATAATCAAACGGACACTAATATACATTTTTTGTGAATTGTAGATACCGAGGAGTAACTTTTCTGTGTGTGTTGTTTTTGTAAACGAATCGTACGCAGAAATTTCTGAATCCAAATTTCAACTTGGTGACATAGATATAGAAGAGGTTTTTATGTACCATAATCGAAGTTTGTTTACTGATGCCTCTCTCTCGGATTGTAAATTCTATAAGAGGCGTGTAACATTAGGTAGGTGGAATAAAAATGAACTAGAAAGTCTAGTTACAAAGGCAATTCTAGGTTAAGCGGGTAGGAAACAAAGGATACAAGATGTAGATCGAAAAGTAAAATCACAAAAATACTGAACTCCGAGGGAAATTCATAAAGAAAAGTCCCTATTCAAATAGCAAAATCAAAAGATCATTCATATTAAACGCATGAATAACAACTATCATATACCTGACTTGGTACAGGCAGTGTCTTATGTAGAAAATATTGGTTTTGTAGGTAGCTTAACATTTCACTTGTATGACACTCCCGCCAAATTCATGATAGGTTAAAATATCAAAAATAGAACTAAATGAAACATATTATACATTAGAACACAGTGTTTAATAACATATAACAGATATCATTTTAGGCTAATTATGATTTTTTTTGAAAAATAATGTGAACGATTTTAAAGTATTGAAAAACAGATAAGAATGAAAAAATATAAGGTCGACTTAGCTTGGTGCGTTATATTTAATTGATAAATATGTTTTTATATGATAACGATATTAGTCTACTACAGATGTTTCATTGAGTAACACCGGCTCGATTTTACTGGTGGTGGTTTGTTAGTCCGATAAGGATATTTAGCTAAGTAGTCAGTGATTTGGTACTAACATGATTTATAAAACATATACTTTTCAAAATTTTCCGGTCATAAAAGATGTCCCAAAGCACTTTTTCCGGTTAAATCAAAAACTTATTAAGAATCAATGTATTCTTCTCCCTCAGGCAAAGTTGACTTTAACATTCAATTGGTAATTGGATAAGTTCTTTTCGGTCATAATTTACGCTTTTAAATGTTAATATTTTGGCAATACTAAGTTAATATTTTGGCAATACTAATGAAGGATACCGCTTTGTTATAAGATATTTATGAAAAAACTAATTTCATCTACTTATTTGTTTGTTTTCAGGATTGCAACAATCCATCTGTTATTGTCATCATATACAATCATATTCGTACAAAACCTATGTAGATGCTTATGAAGTCTTTCAAATCTTTACATGAAATTGCATTGAATATGATATTCAGTGAATAATTATATTTCCATATCATTTCCCAATTGTCCTTTGAAGTTTATTTTCATAATGTTTTAACGAGATTTTAATAATGACCGTTTATTGATTTTCTTTTCAGACCATAGTTGTGTAAAGTTTTCACAAGCTGCTTTTGAAAACCCCTTTCAATATTTAGACCGTGATGAAACAGCAGAAGATGTCAGTAAATACAAAGATTTTCTAACAAAAAATATCGACACAAATCCTGGATTTAAGGTAAATTAATTTAAAACATTTGCGTAAACACATTAAAGAATAGCAGGTAATTATAACAATTGGATAAAATAAGTATGCTTTGTTATACCAGGGGATGAAATATATATAGTTTGATTTTAAACCGAGGTAGAGGTAAGTTTAAATGTAGGCCAAGATATATTTCATGCATATTTACTCTTTTGACATTCTACATATCTCATAAATTGCTCACTACATGGTGTCTCTAATCAGTATCTTTAAGGGCTTTCTGTGTCTGATAATTCAAATATCTAAGAGACTGGACTGATAATTTAACACGTCAGACACACATTTGGTTCATAGCAATCCAAAAGGAAAAATCACTTTTAACAGCTCTTTTAATTAAAAAAAAAAACAAAAAAAAACAGTTGTGACAAATTTTGAAAGGTAAGAAATTGATAAAGACCTCAGTAGTTCCAATAATTTAAAGTTCTGTCATGTAATGTTGTCATTGTAGTCTTATATTTAAAATTGCCATACAAGTGCGAAGTTTGGGTAGCCGCATAACCAGGTAGAGCTCACCATTTGTTCTAAGAACGTCATGTACCAACTCAGGAAAATGGCAGCTGTTATCTTATAGTTCGTTTCTGTGTGTGTTGCATTGTCGTTTAGGATTTTTGTTGCACTTCAGTGTTTCTGTTATTTCGTTGTTATCCTCTTATCGTTGATGTGTTTACCTCAGCCGGATTTGTTTTCTGTCAATCGATATATGACTTTCTAATTGGGTATTCTACTGTTGTTTTTATTTATGAAAATTAAAGAAAAAAAATTTGTTCCTTTGAATTGTATAAACCGTCTACTTGTATAACAAAAGTCCACCAGTAGTAAAATCCACCGGTTATTAGGGACAAAAACTACACAGATATTTCATGGATTTGTACCTTTATTCTGTTGATTCTTTATGAGGATTTGTTTAAATTTGAATTCAAAAGCAAGTATTTTGTATTATTTTTTTCAAACAGTCTTAATGCAATTTGTTACTTTTTGTAATTTGAAAAACAGTGTCACTCATTAATCGCTAATCTGTCTATCCTCATTTGCTGATATAAGTAAAGAACTACTATTTTATAATCCAAGATGGATGTGAACAGTATATTGATCTTATTATTTACAATATGTATAAATAGAAACATCTCAAAATTATACTTTAACTTATTTTGTGTTTTTTAACATTCCCGTAGTCAACACTTCGATCATCAGTGTGGGCTACGTATAAAGCTGAAGAGTTTTGGAAGAGTAATAAGGCGAGGCACGTGGCATGGCGATACATTGCAACAAAGGCAGGGCTGATTAGAATTTATCCGGAGTAAATCTACTTAAATCATATGACCATGAGAAACGAGGCTGGTAAGCATTACGATAATGGAAAACAATAACTAAATATATTGTCGACATTTCATTTTCATTGAACTTTTAAAGGCTAACTGCACTGCGATGTCAAAGTAAAATACAAGAAATAAGACCATTGAACAAAATTTAAGATAGTCATTTATTATATTTTCTTTTTCAATGCAATCTTTAACACCACTACAATGTTTAGTGAATGCTATACTACTTAACATTAGAAATGGACATTCAAATGGAAAATGAAAATCATTTAAAAGATATTTCTGTTATATAGATGTACCATTGAGTACACATACAGTTGATGCACATTTTTAAAGATAACTTAAAATGACTGTTAGTCTTATCTCATTACCTCAAAATATGGGATGACGAAAATACAATGTAAAATAATTAATTTTGTAGGTGGCGACAGGCGATGGCACACCCAGGCTCCATGTTCGTAACCACACCCTATGTTGATGCCTGGGGATCAGGAATAGTTCTAACATTTGTACATACGTTACATAAAAAAGGGTAATTATGCTATCGAATGAAATAGTCAAATGTTTTTTGAAAAGATCCAAATAACGTACAGGGCAAACAAAAGTAAAATTAGCTTATATTAGAATTTAAAACAAGTTACATCAGAATGAGGATGCTGTGATATTTTATCTTTTAAAGGAGGATCAAATGTTTCAATCGAAGAAACAAATACTTATGGTTTTGTTAGTTTTCTTGCATTGTTGAAGCCTTTCCATTAAATTATAATTATTATAATGTCGATTCATTAATTATACGTGAGTATCAATTTTCTTGAATTGAGGAAAACTTATACATTCTTTTAGAACATATACAATTTGTAATTCGTTAAACATTTTAATTCGTGGTTTCTCCTATACTCACAAAATCCACAAACATTAACATTCAACGAAAATAAGGAATCCATTAACTTTATCTGGCCTGGTATTTTGTTGTCTTCATACTTATCCATTTGTGTACTTTTCCTATTTTAGGCTAAGTGCCCTGTCATCTTTTCAATTATTATACCCTTAATTTTTATTAGTATATTCTTTTTTGATTCGCATACAACTATAAACAACTGTTTTCAATGGTTGTATAAAATTGGGATTACTACACAAATACCAAGTTTGAAATGTGACATCCATTTTGCAACTTTAAAATTAACTAATGTCTGCTTGATCTGTAATACTCCTGCTAAAAAAGTATTACATAAACTAGATAAATTCATAAAGAGAGAAAATCTAAATATAATTTATTTAATTATTTAGAATTTTTTTTTATAGTTCGAATATAGTAACTGCTGCATCAGCTGCAGATTTTCCATTGGAGTATTTTAATTGGTTCATAACCAGTGTGTATCCATCCTGTGGCGGTAGCAGGTAAGCAAAATTTATTTTATTTTTTAAATATGTTCACATTTTTGTGATAATAGGTTAGCAATATTTCCCATGGGAATATCTTAATTGGTTCATATCCGATGTGTATTCGGCCTTTGTCGATTACATGTAAGCAAACTTTCCATGGGAAAATCATAATTGGTAAGTAACAAGTGTGTTCTATTCTGTGACGATAACATGTAAGCCGCATTTTCCATTGCAATAATTCAATTGGTTCATTACCAGTGATTATCCATCCTATGGCGATAAGAGGTAAGCAAGATTTTTGAGCTTTTTTTCTTTTTTTTTCGTTACCACATGTCTCAGTTTGTATCTTAGTTTAAGGGTATCTTAGAGCAGCATGTCTCACGTTAATCATACAAGCACGTACTGAAATATAATACCAACTAGGAGATAAATACTCCATATGCAGGCGCTGCTAGAATTTGACTACATTGAAATGGAGTTTGTTCAATGGGGAAGTCAAAACCAATAATATACCGTTCAGTTTATTTCTCTATTGATTCCTAAAATTACGGAATAATTTTGTAACTGCGGCTTTTCTTCCCCTAAAATAAAATGCATTAAACAGAACAATATCATTTTTTTTTAATATTGATACTGTTTTTAACTTCATCATTGTGTTAGGATTCGAGTGGCATTCGTAGGTAAGGTGAAAATTAAAAGAACCTTTAGTTTCCAAACATAGGACCTCCTATCTTCGATCAGCTTTTAACATTTCTTCACTTTGGGTATACAAATGCTTGCAGCTGCTACCTATACTTTATCAATCCTCAACAGTTTCTGATCAGTAGGTTGGCAAACCAGTGTTATGTCAAGGAACGTCTATTAAACGAAAGGATTATCATAAGGTACCATAACATTGTTGATTAATACTCCGAATTATCTCTGAATATTTCGAAAAACTAAAGATTTTCTTATCCCAGGAATAGATCACCTGAGCTGTAACTGGCACAACTTTTGGAATTTTGGGTTCTCAATGCTCTTCAAATTTGTACTTGTTTGGCTTAAAAACTATTTTGATCTGAGCGTCACTGATCAGTCTTGTGTAGACGACACGCGTGTCTGGTGTATTAAATTATAATCCTGATACATTTGATTACTATTATGCAAAGGAACGTGTCGTCCTTTATCTAAAACAAAAGGTTTTCATAAGATACCATACCATTGTTGATTGATTCTCCATATCAGCTTTACAAATAATACATGAAGGTTTTGAAGTATTTATTCTTATCTATGTACTGAAATTGTTTATCATCTTAATTACGTGTTAAAATCTTCTTTTATTTTTCTATGTAAATTATAAACCTTAACTGTTTTTCGGTAATATTCTTTAGGCGTAGCTCGATACTTATCATTATGTGCTTCCGCCATTTTGTATTCTTGTTTTTTTTTTATGTATATGTGCGTTGTCTATACTTTTGCTTTTCTGTGAAGACATTACCATTTTCTGTTATAGTGATAAAAAAAATATAAAACAATGTTGATTACTTTACCCCTATTTATGCCTTATTTTGTCTATCATGTATGTTCGTTTTGTGCTGCAACATTGTTGTCAACATAATGGAATTCTAGTTGTTATAAAACAATGTTTAATACACCATTTTCTACACGAGAAAATGTCTATACCAAGTCGTGCATAATTCAGGTTTTAAGTCGTTGGTATGGTTGATTTTTTAAATTTGCCATCTAATAAAAAAGCTTTTCGCTTCGATTTTTCTTTGAGTTCGGTACTTTTAAATTCGTTCGTACTAAAGACATTATAGGTGGTATATATTCCATGTACTATATACATTGTTCCCATTAAATAACAATTTTTCAATACACCTTATCGCTATTAAGAACTCTGTCCGGTTGACACGAGAATGTGACCCGCTTGCACTTATGTTGTCAAACAACAAACAATCTTCCATTCGGGCGTCAGATATTTTGTACTATAAAGGCAAAATTTTACGGGAACTTTTTCATGTCCAGTAATGTTGGGGAAAATATCAATAAAGTGTATCTTGCCGTTCTTAAACAAACAAACATTTGTGTTTATAAGACTTACTCTTTTTGAATTTTACGAGTGAGAAAACATGAAAAAAAATTAATATGAAAGGTAATAACATTTATTTTCCTTTTTTTTGGCTTCAGTTGCATTATAATAGATGACAGTGGATTCGTTGTTATGCATCCAAGACTCAAAGAAACAACCGACGAAAATGCATTTAAGGAGCCCAAGCATATCACTGTAGAGGTTTGCTTACAATATAATTTGAAATTATGATTTCCGTTAAAATATTTCAGATGCCTCATTTATTCAATAAACCGTCGCTAAAATTGCATTATTTGAATTTCGAAACAAGGAACCTGAACACATTACACATATACTGTTTCAAAGAATTAATATTTACACAACATTTTGTTTTAAATTTGCATTTTTTTGGATTTGCTTCTAAGTCATTGCTTTAATAAAGAGCAGTGAGTGATAGATACAATTGTTTAACATAAATAACTTATAATTCAGTTTTGGATGTAACTCGATCGAATTTTTATTGGCAGGCGTTATTTTGTTATCAGCCCACAGACATAATTAAGTCATGTGACCGTGACGTCATCAACGTTTTTTCATGGTTTTCTACGGTTTAAAAGGGAATTTCGAATTAAATTATAAAAAATGACTGTAATATTTTTTTCTGTCTATTCGAAATAACATACAAAATGTGGTGCACACTGTTAAATAACCCGCTTCGCGCGTTATTCAGTGTGCACCATATTTTTTATGTTATGTCTCCATAGACAGAACAAACATTACAATCATTCCTTAAATAAATACAAAGAAGAACCCATACTTTGTTATAGAGAGCCTTTTAAAATAGACATAAAAGACACAAAGTAAGCTGAAGGAAGCCTCCGGGTGTGGGAGTTTCTCACTGCATTGCAGACTTATTGGTGACCTTCTGTCTGTTCTATGTTCGGGCTGTTGTCTCTTTAACACATTCCTCATTTCCATTCTCAATTTTATTTTATAAACATTACTTTATTTAACTAACTGAATATATTATTATTGTAGGAACCTCGTATTGCAAACATATTGCGAAGTCAAGGCGTGTTAATTCAAAAATCATGTCAAGATTATTCAACGAATAAAGAACTTTCGTCGTATAGGGTTAGTTTATTTTATAAGGAAGCAGTTCTGCTGAGTTAAATAATGTTGACAACAATAAGAAAATGCATGGATAAAAGATAGAAGATATGGTGTGATTGCCAATGAGAAAACTCTCCACAAGAGACCAAAATTACACAGAAATTAACGACAAAAGGTAACCGTACTGCCTTAAACAATGTCCATTTAGTGCATCTGATAACTAAAGATGTAGTATGAGTGTCAATGAGATAACTCTCCATCCAATTCACAAGGTGTAAAATGTAAACAATTATAGGTCAAAGTATGGTCTTCAACACGAAGCCTTGGCTCACACTGAACATCATGTCATAAAGGGACTAAAAATGACAATGCAAAACCATTTAAACGGGAAAAACAACGATCTAATCTTTATTAAAAACGGGAAAAGAGAAACAGTTATGAACCCCGTCAACAAACAACAACTACTGAAGATCAGGTTCCTGATTTTAATCAGATGCAAATAAACTGTAAACCTATCTTGTAACCATCCATTATGAATCAATACAGTATGTAATATACACAACACAAAAATTAGCATACTTATATAAAGGTGAACTTATATTTGAATGGTTTCTTATGATGTAAATACATCTTCATGTCATTAACTATAACAAGAGAGAACACCTGCTAAGACATTAATGCAATTTGTATACAAAATAACCAAAACATGTTGTGGTATGAATACGTAACAATTATTATAATAACTAATTACACACACAAATAAAACTTATTCAGTAGAGTTTATTTTATCACTGAAATTTGACATAACCAAACACTATTATTACAGAGGAAACTCATTTAATAGAGTTTTTTTTTGTATAAAAGTTGACGTTACTAGCAATAACGTCTAGCGAAATACATCTGACCAACACAAATAAAACAAATTAATTTAGTTAATTTTATCTATTTAAGGTGACGTTACCAACATATAGCGGACTAGAATTAACCGATACAGGTGACACGTTTGAGTTGCGACCTATTACTGAAACTAATCTGTTTATTATCAGAATCAAGTCCGAGCCAAGTCAAGCGCTACCTTGTACTTGTGTAAGTTAATATAATATACGAATTGGGGTTTTCTTGATATTTGATAGGCTTCAACTTGACAAGTCTTGAGATGTAATCAGAATCAATAACCATGGTTTCCTTTTCAACACTTTTAAATCGGTTGTTGAAATAGAATTACCAAACAATATGAGATTATTCGCTTTTTCCGTTAAAATTTCATAAACATAATTGACTTACTTCCTCAGTGTTATGCAAGCCCAGAAATCACCAATGTTATGCTGACATAAAATATCATTTATAAAGTCTCGTTTTGCAAAAGTCATAGTCATATTGTATCCTGATCAATGCTAAGATATGAATGGGTCGAGTTGGGTCATTTTGATGTGCAATGCTTAATAAAACTTGTAAATCGAAAACAAACTGACAACGAAATGGCAAAAAATTAAAAAGACAAACAGACAAACAGATAAACAACAGTGTACAAAACACAATACACAACATAGTAAACTAAATCCAAACGAACCCCAGTGATTTCCGTTATTTCAAACATCGTTTAATTGTTTTGCTTTTAGAGTCTTAGCGAACCTTATGATTTTTCAGACAAAACGAAAGACAAAACGAACGAAAGGCTTGCTGAATAACAAGTTTAATATTTGTGATGATTTTTGGGGTTCGTGTTGCTGATTCTTTAGTTTTCTATGTTGGGTTGTGCATACTATTTTTTGTCTGTTTATCTTTTTCATTTTTAGCCATGCCGTTGTCAGTTTATTTTCGATTTATGAGTTTGACTGTCCCTCTGGTAACTTTCGTCCCCCTTTTATTGATTTAATAAAACCTTCAAATGCTTTAGTGATTCTGTCAACGCGTTTATATCCAAATATAACTATACCGATCTTCAGATAAATCAACATTGCAAACATCGTTTGAAGACTCAGCTATTTCCACTATACTACGATTATAACTAGTATCAGTTTTGCAGTCTTGAAAAAACAAATAAGCTAAAGAGACACAGTCTCAGGACTATATCATAAAATCGTTGGAACGTTCGACCCCATATACAGATGATTCCTCCTAAATGACAATTGTATGAAACAATTATTTATCAATGTCAATAGCTTCATTCGATAGAATCTAATTATAGGATGACTCTAAGTCCCCAGATGTTGTGGAATGTAAAACCAACTGTAACTGTTTATGTCATAAACCTATCATCTACGATGTGTGTGCCAACTCATATGATACAAAGTAAGTAATGCTGTAGCGGTTAGTGTCATAAAATTGACAATGGAAATGGGGAATGTGTCAAAGCGGCACCAATCCGACCATAGAGCATACAACAGCCGAAGGCCACCAATGGTCCTCAATGTAACGAGACACTCCCGCACTCGGAGGCGTCCTTCATCTGGGCCCTAAACAAATATGTATACTATAGCATATATCATCTTTACTAAGCCTATAGGGGGTGGTTGATTTTCATACAATACAGACATAATCTTTCAGTCAGTTTAATTGAAATCTGGATCTAGCATGTCAGTAACTGGTAGTAGTCTTTTGTAAGTTTATGTTTATCAATGTCTTGTTGCTCATTTTATTATGTTACCTAATCTCACCTCTGACTTGGACATCTTTTGAATAAAGTTTTACTATACGTTTTGGGTGTGAGTTTGTTTATTCCAAATTTATGACCCTCTCCATTATTTTGCTTTGTCCAAAGTCAAGAACCTCTATGATATCTTAGTATATTCAATGTTTATTCTTTTGCACGTTTGAAAGTTTATTGTGGCGCCCATTTCGTTGAACCAGTATACATTGTTGTTGAGGGGGAGCCCGAGTCCACCTCTGCATGTGATATATTTTGCTGCGTTGAAGATCCCTGACTTGCTATGGGTTGTTTCCTGCTCTATGGTCGGTTTCTTGACTTCTTGAAAGCTTCTCTATCCCATCTATAATGTTTCCACCATCAGATATGAAACAGAGTTGGTCTAAATGAGTGTCATTTCTATATACATGAATTGTTGCTAGATTTTGCACTGTTTCAGATTTTATACAGAAGATATAAGATTGTGGGATATTCCTCAACGAGACCCATCTAAACAACTCAAAAACAAACATATAAGCGGGAAACAGCTCAAGCATTTAACAACAAAAAGAAACTATACAGTTTTTCAAGTTTCACATCGGGTCAAGGCTACCCAGGTTGCAAATATGTTGACCTCATTCTACTATTGAATTTCTACTATCTTCATGTAATTTAATTATTAAACACATAACAAAATGTATGCACACAAACAGTATAGCTCTTATATTTTCTACGCACCAGAAGGAATTGAATAAAAAGGATGTTAACTTTGATATTTTGTTTGATAATTTCGTTCACGGTAAACACATGCATTTTTATGTTTCTAGATTGTTTTTTTAACTTTTTATCTGAGCGTCACTGATGACGAAATGCGCGACTTGGTTGTCAAATTATAAGCCACTTAACCTTTGATAATTAATTGCAATTCTTCAAAAAATAAATATATATCAAATCGTACGAATACATACTATGTTTTTTATATTTAGATCTGCCCCTTTCCCATGCAGTGCGAGGCTACCTGATACATCAGGAGTTAGTGAACCTGATGATACAGATGGACTGAATGCATGCTATATTCCGACATGTCATTCCCAACTAAATAATGAGTATGTTTACTTCCATTTTTTCAGTATAAGATTTACTAACATTGTTAGAGAGAAAAGGAAAGAAAAATGCACTTAAGTTATAGGTTATGACATTAGATATTACAAGTCATATGGTTCGCTACTGACCCCATACGGATCCATAGAGGGCATTTTATTCACCCTATATGGATCCGTAGGGGGTCAGTAGTTAACCGTATAACGAATTTATCGGACGCTGGACTTTTTCTGCGGGGTTTTGTTGAAAAATAAACAATTTAACACAACAACATTAAAAGATGAAGTCGCCATTAACGCGTCATGAACCCCATATGAAACTTACTAACCCCATACGGTCTCATAGGGGGCCACAACGTGACGGCGTTTAACCAATCACAACGTGATAATTCACCTGTGGTCCGATAAATATCAATATAACGTCGTCAGGTCTTATCAGTATATGATTCTACAACTAATACATATATGAACACGAATTACGTATAACATCCCCATCGAGTATTTTAAAACTTTAAAAAAACGATTTCCAATTCTCGTAGAAAGAATGACCAGCTATCATGTAATTCCTCACGTATTGAGTACGGATGGATTTGTTTTCGTACATTGGTATTCATGGCTACAAAATAAGCGGTATCTATAGACGATAATTTGTACAATCAATATCTATTCCTATTTACGGTATAGAGTAAAATCACAAAAATTCTGAACTCAGAGGAAAATTCAAAAAATAAAGTCCCTGATATGGCAAAATCAAAAGCTCAACCACATAAAACGAGTGGATAACAACTGTCATATTCCTGAATTGGTACAGGCAATCTATGAAAATATTGATAAAAGATGTATATAGCTGATACGAAAATCCGAGTATCTGGGTGTATAAAATATCTTTCATAGCACTCCCCGTTGTTTGTCTAAATAAAATGTACCCATTTAATGTAATTATAAATGTTCATTGATCACTCCAGAGTTCATAGCCTCTTAACTTTCTATAAGAAGCAAATATTTTCATATAGAACTTCTTTAATTAAATTGACACATGGATGTTCTGCAGGGCCAAGTGAGCTTTGCGTCATTTTGCCTCCGTCGTCAGTCGTCATCGTCTTTAACTTTTACAAAAATGTTCTCCTCCCTGATATAAGTGAGTCAAAAATATTCAAACTCGGCCACAAACATTATTGGGATATCTAGTTTTAAAAATGTGTCCGATAACCCCAAAATGGTGGACATGTTTAGTATAAGAACAAAGTGGTAAAACGCAAGTTTTGTGTATTATTTGAAAACCGTTATAAATAGAGGACAAACTGTTGAGAATATTCAGCTCTACCAATTGCCACTTATATATTATAAATAAAAAAAACAATCCGATTTCCATATGTACCGAAAGAGAAGTATTATAAAAAAAATTAGATGTGGTATGATTGCCAATGAGACAACTATCCACAAAAAAACAAAAATGACACAGACATAAAAAAAACTATTGGTAACCGTACGGCCTTCAATATGAGCAAAGCCCATACCGCATAGTCAGCTATAAAAGGCCCCGATAAGACAATGTAAAACAAATCAAACGAGAAAACCAACGGCCTTATTTTTGTAAAAAAAATAAACGAAAAACAAATATGTAACACATTAACAAACGACAACCACTGAATTACAGTCTCCTAACTTGGGACAGGCACATACATAAATAATGTGGCTGGTTTAAACATGTTAGCAGGATCCCAACCCTCCCCCTAACCTGGGACAGTGGTTTAACAGTACATCATAAGAACGAACTGTAAAAATCATTTGAAAAAGGCTTAACTCATCAGATGGACAAAAATACAAGTTGACGTGGCCGGGTACATGCTATTTCCAAAAAATATGTAAAGATTCGAAATATTGCTAAGATGGAAAATATTTGCTTCAACCATGTGGCAATATTAATGGTGAAGATTCCTCTAGAATAATTGGTGTTTGAAATTTTATTTCAGTCATTGTTTTAGCGAAGCTGAGTGTAGCTGGTGTGAATATACGGACGAGGGTCAGCGGATAGATAACCCATGTTGTAGATTAAAGGAGGAATGCACTTTTGGAAAAACAAAATCTACGACAAGAAATACTTGTGGTACGTTTAAACAAATTAAAAAGCAATGCAAAAATAGTAGAATGTGCATCCGTGCATGTGGTGTTTTCTTGTAGGTAAGATGCAGTCGAATGTTTGTCCCTTACATATATCATAATAGTTCATTCATATGAAGAAAAAAACATCCAGGTGTACCAAATCTAAAAGTGTTATTTCCATTTAAAAAGCATTATAAATGCTTACATCTGCTCTATTTGAACGTTGGTGAAAGTGGTCTCATTAGCAATCATACTACATATCCTTATTTTCATATGCGAGGTTGCGCGTTTTTGAATAAATCATGGATCAGAAAAAGATTTCAATTTAATTTAATTGATGATCGAACTTGTCTATTATAAGATGACATATTATCTGGATTGCACAGAACAATTGGTTGATTGAAAGAATATAAAGTCTTATAAATAATGTTCATCAAAATTCAAAAATAATTTCATATTTCTGAAACGCAAAATAAATATAACTTTCATATATCAATGGATGCCAGACACCAGACCTTCAACTTGTTCCAAATGGACATGTTATTCTTTACTCAGTAGTTTTTGTGGTGTAAAGACATCCATTTTTGTTTACTTTTTATGATTAACCTTAAGCAAAAAGTTAATCAATGATATAACCATTATATATTTTCAGCACCACTACCAACTACACCAGATAAATCAGCAGGTGGTGCTGATAAATCGTCAGGTGGCGCTGATGCAGGTACAATAGGAGGAATAGCTGGTGGATCGATAGCATTTGGCATTCTACTCACGCTCATTATAATATTCGGAATGAAGCATTTCCGATCGAAATATCCAAATGACGATGTAGATCCTTATTTAGATGCTGTTCCTGGTCAGGAACTCAGACAATACACAGAAAAAGAGGAATTCAGTAGTGCGGAATCGCTACCACCACCCTACAAGATGCAACCTGAAGTTAACCAAAACTATTATTGTGACTCGGCTTCTTAATCAAAAGTCTCATATAGACTAGTTTTACTAAAAAGTATTTGAAAATAAAAACAAATACCTGTGTTTACTTTCTGATAAACTCTGGTTTAAACTTATATAAGAAAAATTAGAAATGATTTGAAGGATTGTTTGCTGGATGACATTATAGTAATTTTAACGTTTTATTGACCCCACTCATCAGGTGGCAGAATCTTTATATGTATATTTTTCTTTTCAGTTTGATTTTAATGTTAGACATCCAGGATTTGACAGGCAATTTAAAGTTATTACCTGACTTTGCTTGCTATTTAAGAAATATCTTCATTAAGCTAGATCCGCAATACCAAATATTATTTAAATTCTTTCAGTGAGATCACTCTTGGACAATAAGTACTATCTTCGGTATTAATTTTATTTTCTATTCACTTGTTCATTATGTTTTGGTAGTAAAAAGAACACTTACGTTAAATTTCTATTAACCTCCGACTAACTTTAAAATTTATCAATAAGGACGGACCAAGGCACATAATTTTTTACGTTAGATAAATGAAAAGTAAAATTACAAAGTTACCAAACTCAGAGGAAAATTCAAAAATTTAAGTACAAGTTCCTAGTAGTCTGTTGTTATTTATGTATTATACTTATTTTGTTTATTTTCTTTGGTTACATCTTCTGAAATCAGACTCGGACTTCTCTTGAACTGAATTTTAATATCCATATTGTTATGCGTTTACCTTTTACATTGGCTAGAGGTATAGAGAAGGGTTGAGATCTCATAAACATTTTTAACCCCGCCGAATTTTTGCGCCTGTCCCAAGTCAGGAGCCTCTGGCCTTTATTATTCTTGTATTATTTTTAATTTTAATTTCTTGTGTATAATTTGGAGTTTAGTATGGCGTTCATTATCGCTGAACTAGTATATATATTTGTTTAGGGGCCAGCTGAAAGACGTCTCCGGGTGTGGGAATTTCTCGCTGCATTGAAGACCTATTGATGACCTCCTGCTGTTGTCTGTCCTATGGTCGGGTTATTGCCTCTTTGACACATTCCCCATTTCCATTATCAATTTTATCATATGAATAGATTCCATTGATTTGGTTAGAAAAATCTCCATTTCAACTTACCAAGCTTGAATTTGAAGGTTATCAAGCATTTATTTTCTATGGTTTTAAAATGAACATTCTTAGAGTCTTTACATTGAACCTTCTTAGAGTCATTTGTTATTTTTCTTATTCGATTTGTAAAGATCCATTCTATCTTAAATAGTGTAATTTAAGTGCATTCATGTAAATTGAGATGACTGGAACATATCACAATTAAACATCAAAAACAGTTTGCCTATGACTTTTGATAAATTTTATTCTGTGAAATAACTAAATAAAACTAATGATTAATTAGTATCCTGATATGATACATCTGATAGCAAAATATTAATTTGTCTTTAAAATTAGGCTGTTGGATTGATCTTAATAAAACATATATTATTCTTAGTTGTTCTTTAAATGCTATTGAGTATTGATATCCAAAAGGCAAACCCATGAGTTGACTGTGATATATAAAACATCAATGGACGTTTCTCTCATCCAATGACAAGGGCGTCCGTTTGTCAGGGCAACACGTATACACAGCTAAACTGTATTACGAAAACAATGACTTCAATATTACCATTGCCAAGTTGCTAACCAGTAATGTTCATTTTGGTAGTACATGCAATTAGAGTATATATAACCCTAGGTCTTATTAATATGATATTCAAGTCTTGCATTTCAAAATACAATTGACAAGATAACAAAAGAAGCACTTGCACAAACGGTCCCTTATGTTTATGAAACTTTTAAAAAAAACATCGATATGTTGATTGTTATGAAATATCTGTAACACATTATGCCAGATATGTTCCTCTATTGGTTAAAACAAACATAAGCAATTAAATCAAATAAACAGATATCATTGGAATATTGCATAACAATGACATTACGAAAGGAGCAACTATTGATCAGGTTCCACTCCAAGAGCAAACCGACACCAAGATTTGTAGGACAAATGTATGTTTATATCAATCATTTGTATTAAGTGCAATGTTTTATTGTCTGTTCTTTGCTATGTGTTGTTAATATCACAACTTGTGTTCATTCAAATTAACATAACAATGTGATGTTTATCCTCTTGTTCCTTCTGGGGATAGGAATTCCTGGCAAAAGTCAAGGTCAAACAGTAAAACAAAAAAACCTTTGCATTCTGTATTAAATTAAAAATTTAATAACTAAAAACAATATTTGTATCAATAATATTATATAGTTAACATATCAACAGATCTACTGGCAGTACAATGAATTTAGAATGTGTTATCTTTCACTTTACTCCTTCAAAGAGTGCAGTATTTTGGCTAATTTTCGAAATTGAAAAGTAACATTTTTTGGGGAATATGTTATGATGTAATTAATAAGAAAATGATTGAAAAAAAAGAAAAGGATATTTTTTTCAATTTAGCCAGATAGGAGTAAGGTATTAATAACAGAACAAACAAGATTTCAACGTTTAACAGATCTATCATTTGTAAGCATATTGGAACAGAAAGTAATGACAATGTTTTATCACTCTCTAACAACATTGTAAATGTGTACAAATCAATTGAAGTCCCAATTTTTTATAGAATAGAATTGCACGTAGACAATAAAAGACATTATCTAGTTTGATACAATAAATTACCATAGTATACTGTTTTCCAATACAACAGTAAATATTCATTACATTCATTTTTTGTAGTTGCTTATATCACATTAGACATACATGTATAAAATAAATCGATACTATGATCGATTTTAAATTCACATAATAAAATACACAACAGATTCATGTTTCAATTTTAAAAACAATAAAAAAATAAATTAAAAAAAACAAGCATCACTTTGATTGTTTCTCCCTATTATGATGTTTATTAAGTTTTAACCTTTCACCAGCCGTAGCAATGTTTATTTACGTTCCTTTCTCCGGAAGCTGATAAGTGGTTCAGTTTCACTACTAGTGCTACGAGAAAAGTTAACATTACTGGAAGAAACATCAGACAGATCTGTAGACGTGTTATTCCACCAAGACGAGAATGAGATTCTGCTTTCTGGAAGTCCCCACAACACCAATGCACACAACACAGGTTGTAGTGGATTCAAAACACACTGTAAAGGCAATTCTATAGTATGAATACATGAAATACACTAAAAAGTTAATGATAAATAATTAAAAAAAATATCATAAAAAAAAATTATGTATGCATCCTTCAAATCAGCAAAGAATCTTTTTTACTGTTACATTATACGACAAGGGAGCCTTTCTTAGATATTACACTTCTTTAATGTTCCAGAATAAACCTTGAAGTGAATCATAATTCTATTTTATATACATTTTCCACAAAACCTTTTTTTTACCTTCAAAAACTTTTTTTTCAAAACAAACAACACTTTTACTTATGTTGCCACTTCTAAAAGCTTGAGTATTTAACTTTTTACAAAATATCATTTTCCAATTATTACACACAAACTGTGTTACTTACAAACTGATAAATTTTGCACCTAGAAATGCTTATTTCTTAAAACATTAAACTCATAATGGAAGTGTTTTTTATTGTGATTGCAATCTATTTCAGTTTTTTTAGATGATCTTTTTCCATAAATTAAGTAGTTCCAATGTCAGAGGAGTGTAATTTAGTGTAAAATAACTTACCATTATGATCCATACAGTTAGTTTTGCTGTTTTGTTGTCATTTTGTGCCATGTGTATGACAGCATCAATTATATTTGGCAGCCAGCTAAAATAGAAAGAAACATAATTATATTTGTTTAAATAAAGGTAAAAACAGAGGAAACATGTGTGCTATTGACTTGTCAGTTTAACTTGTTCGAAACATGAATTCGTAAGCTGATATATACAGTGTGACAAGTGTTCAAACCACTGAACATCTTATGTAATGTATTTGTTAGTTTTGTTACTCCCTCCTATTATTAACCAGATGCTCCGAAGGGTGCAGCTTTATACCACCGCAGAGTTTGAACCCTGAACATTGGGGCAAGTATGTACACAACATTCAAGCTTGATACAGCTCTTAATTTGGATTGCGATTAAATAGTTGACACAACACAGGTTTCTGATACATAATGAATGTGGTCTAATAACGTAAACTTTAAAAAATTTAAATGTTAAATTGGACATTACCTTTTATGGTCCAATATCCAAAATCTAAATAAATGGTTAGAGTCAGTATTCACAGAACCCCAAGGATTCAATTTTTGTTGATATCAAACAAAAGTTAATTTTGGACCACGATTTGGACCAACTTAAAAACTGGACCCATAATAAATTTCTAAGTACAGGTTAAGATTTAGCATATAAAAAAAAACCAAGGATTCAATTTTTGTTGAAATCAAACAAAAGTTTAATTTGGACCACGAAATGGACCAAAGTGAAAACTGGACCCATAATAAAATCTCTAAGTAAATGTTTGAATTTAGCATATAAAAGAACCCCAAGGATTCAAATTTTGTTGAAATCAAACAAAAAAAAAGGTTAAATTTTGGACCACGAATTGGACCAACTTGAAAACTGGGCCCATAATAAAATCTCTAAGTACATGTTTAGATTCAGCATATCAAAGAACCCCGGGAATTCAATTTTTGTTGAAATCAAACAAAGTTTAATTTTGGACCCCGATTTTGACCAACTTGAAACTGGGCCAATAATCAAAAATGTAAGTATATGTTTAGACTCAGCATATCAAAGAACCCCAAGAATTCATTTTTTGTTAAAATCAAACTTAATTTAATTTTATACCCTTTGGACCTAAATGTAGACCAATTTGAAAAACGGGACCAAAAATTTAAAATCTACATACACAGTTAGATTCGGCATATCAAAGAACACCAATTATTCAATTTTTGATGAAATTAAACATAGTTTAATTTTGGACCCTTTGGGCCCCTTATCTAAAACTCCTAAAACAATCCCAACCTTCCATTTATGGTCATAAACCTTGTGTTTAAATTTCATAGATTTCTATTTACTTATACTAAAGTTATAGTGCGAAAAACCAAGAAAAATGCTTATTTGGGCCCTTTTTTGCCCTTTATTCCTAAACTGTTATGACCTAAACTGTTAGGACCAAAACTCCTAAAATCAATCCCAACTTTCCTATTATGGTCAGAAACCTTGTGACAAAATTACACAGATTTCTATTTACTGAAACTAAAGTTATAGTGCGAAAACCAAGAAAATGCTTATTTGGGCACTTTTTGGACCCTAATTCCTAAACTGTTAGGACCAAAACCAATCCCAACCTTCCTATTATGGTCATAAACCTTGTAATTAAATTTCATAGATTTCTGTTTACTTATACTAAAGTCATAGTGCTAAAAAACAAAAGTCTTCGGACGATGACGACGAAGACCACGCCAACGTGATACCAATATACGACCAAAAATTTTCAATTTAAAAACAAAAGTACAAGTCTGATTACAAAATTTATCTAAAAAAGTTAACAGCAGTATACAGCTGTTCGAAATTCATAAATCGATTGAGAGAAAAAAATTAGGGTTAAAAACTAAAACTTAGGGAAACACATCAAATAACTACACAACAGAAACACTAACATGCAATACGAGAAACGAACTACAATATTACAATGGACATTTTTGTGACTTGGTACAGGACATTTTAAGAAAAAAATGTGGGTTTATCCAATGTGTCATATTCATTGTTGTCGTTCGGTCTCATATGGAGGCTTATCTTAACCCTGTTCACTTACGGGTCTATTGTATTCAAATAATCACATTAGGCATTCTCTTTTCTCTTTTTTTTTTCGTAAAATTCCTTGTTAAAAAGTATAAAAAAAAATACCAAACTCCACTCTTAATTACATATTTGCACATCGGTAACTTCGTTTGCTTTGTATTCATTTTTTTTTTATTGAAAACCTATAATGTAGATTAACTCAAAGGATTCGAAAATACTTAAAGAGGATTTGTTGTGCATAAGACCAAGTCAGGAAACATAATCAAACTAAGAATTATCATGTGTATAACCTGTTCTTCTAGCATTATAAAATAAATATTTGAGAACCATTAAAACACACTTAAAGGGAATTCGATATGAAATTGTTACCTTGTAAGGAAAGCAGCTAAAATGAGGATAAATTTGAAGTGGATTGAATCTATCAGTTTTCTTTCACTAGCTGTATATCTACCATAATGCCATATCAATGCACGTTTGGCTAAAATAAAAAGTTCAGTAAATCACCAATATATAGTGTATTTGGTAATAGTGTCATATTCCTGTACCAAGTCAGGAATATGACAGTTGTTGTCCAGTTGTTAGATGTGTTTTATAATTTGATTTTGCCATTTGATTAAGGACTTTCCGTTTTGAGTTCAGTATTTTTGTGATTTTACTTTTTCAATCAATTAAAAATTCCTTTTGTAAATGACATCTTGAGAAAAATATTTCAGATCCCCAATTGTTTTATTAAAATTCTTGTTACTGTGTATAATGTTCCTCAAATAAGTGTCTATTATAATAAATACCAGGTGTTATTGTGATTTAAAATAGGAATATGTCAAAAGATGAACACAATGTGTGTCCATATGACAGCAAGCCTGACTCAATAATTAAAATAATAAAAACTAGAAATCTGATTTAATCACAAATAAATTTTTATTTAGATGAAGAGTTGTCTCATTGGCACTCACACCACATCTTCCCGTATCTATCATATACTTCAACAAGTACAAATTTATACGATACACCTAGTAAATGGTTGGGCAACACGATGGGTTCCACATGTGGAGCAGGATCTGCTTACCCTTCCAGAGCACATGATTTCACCCTCAGTATTGAGTTGGGTTAGTGTTGTTCAGTCCTTAGTTTTTTATGTTGTGTCATTGTACTGTTATTTGTCTGTTTGTCTTTTTATTTTTAACCATGGCGTTTTCAGTTTATTTTCTATCTATGAGTTAGACTTGTCCCTCTGGTATCTTTGATCCCTCTTTTGAACAACCCCCTGGTGTTATTTTTTTTTTTGTAGTGCTGTGTATTGTGTCAGTTTTTCGTTTGCAATGCAATGTTTTGTAGAACTGAACTACGATTCTAGTTTATGTGAGCCAAACTTAATGAAAAGTTAAAACCGAAGTTTGTACTTTACACACAACGGACTAGAAATCAATGTGGCCCTAGTTCTAATTCAAGACATCGCAAGCATGTTTTGTTCGGGTATTGGATTTAAGTTGTCAATACAATCGCACTTGTAAAATAAAATGTTGGGGTTTTTACTTGTGTCACTAACCCCACTGCAAATCAAAAGTGACGTAAATAATTAACAGATAATAGAGATCATGCCTGGCTTTATAAATTGACATTATCGACAGTAAGTGCCCTCTTTTATCGTTATTAACAAATCACGAATATCATGTAATCTATTAATAGATTTTGTAACTGTTTACTCATCTATCTTAGTAATCCATATTCTGTAAGCGTCATTTAAATAATAACTATATATGTTATATTTAATTCAACTATAATTTCCACTGAGCTTTGATATCAGCAGAGAATAGCAGTTGATACGGAAAATAATAACCACATGTATTGGTAAGTCAAAGTAAGTCTGAGCGATTTTCATTGAATATCAATAAAACATTTTAAACTGAAAAATATCCAGATAATGCTGTTTTATGTTAGCCATATAATAAAAGGCCATTTAATTCAGCTCAAGCTTTAAAAAAAAAACCAGTTTGTTTTGTTTTAATCATTAATGAAAGTGAGATAGTGAAATAATAATTCGCTTTTAACAGCCAGATTGGTTCATACTTTGTCTAGTGAATAATTCGACCTCATTGAGTTAGTGTTTATGTAACCTTCCATCTAAACCTTTAACTAGAAATGGGTTATGCATAAATTAGACGTAGTCAGTTTTAATAAATGTCAACATAATCATTGAAAGTGGTAAACCTTTTGATTGACTGATTTGATTCCAAAACAACCATTCCTATACAGGTAAAAGCAATGCTTAATACTCACTTAAAACCTTTAATATGAAATAAAACAGAACAAGAAAAATCGAATTGCACGAGTTCCCTATCTATATTGTTTATATGTTATGTTAATATCGTGTGACCGTTGGCAGTCTTCGGAGATAGCCTCCATGGTAAATAAGAAGGGGTCTAGATTGAAATACACACAAAATGATGAAACATAATATCGAACCCATGTATCAGAAATTGTTTATTTTTAATTTCTTCTAATTTAAATATAAGTTTTAGTATTTTTTTATACGACCGCAAATTTTGAAAAAATTTTCGTCGTATATTGCTATCACGTTGGCGTCGTCGTCGTCGTCGTCGTCGTCGTCGTCGTCGTCCGAATACTTTTAGTTTTCGCACTCTAACTTTAGTAAAAGTGAATAGAAATCTATGAAATTTTAACACAAGGTTTATGACCACAAAAGGAAGGTTGGTATTGATTTTGGGAGTTTTGGTCCCAACATTTTAGGAATAAGGGGCTAAAAAGGGCCCAAATAAGCATTTTCTTGGTTTTCGCGCTATAACTTTAGTTTAAGTAAATAGAAATCTATGAAATTTTGACACAAGGTTTATGACCACAAAAGAAAGGTTGGGATTGATTTTGGAAGTTTTGGTTTCAACAGTTTAGGAATTAGGGGCCAAAAAAGGGCCCAAATAAGCATTATTCTTGGTTTTCGCACAATAACTTTAGTTTAAGTTAATAGAAATCTATGAAATTTTGACACAAGGTTTATGACCACAAAAGAAAGGTTGGGATTGATTTTCGGAGTTATGGTTTCAACAGTTTAGGAATTAGGGGCCAAAAAAGGGCCCAAATAAGCATTATTCTTGGTTTTCGCACAATAACTTTAGTTTAAGTCAATAGAAATCAATGAAATTTAGACACAATGTTTATGACCACAAAAGGAAGGTTGGTATTGATTTTGGGAGTTAAGGTCCCAACAGTTTAGGAATTAGGGGCCAAAAAGGGACCCAAATAAGCATTTTTCTTGGTTTTCTCACCATAACTTTAGTATAGGTAAATAGAAATCTATGAAATTTAAACACAAGGTTAATGACCATAAAAGGAAGGTTGGTATTGATTTTGGGAGTTTTGGTCCTAACAGTTTAGGAAAAAGGGGCCCAAAGGGTCCAAAATTAAACTTTGTTTGATTCCATCAAGAATTGAATAATTGGGGTTCTTTGATATGCGGAATCTAACTGTGTATGTAGATTCTTAATTTTTGGTCCCTTTTCAAATTGGTCTACATTAAGGTCCAAAGGGTCCAAAATTAAACTTAATTTGATTTTGTCAAAAAATTAATCGGTTGGGTTCTTTGATATGCTGAATCTAAAAATGAATTTGGATTCTTGATTATTGGCCCAGTTTTCAAGTTGGTCCAAATCGGGGTCCAAAATTAAACTTTGTTTGATTTCATTAAAAATTGAATAAATGGGGTTCTTTGATATGCCAAATCTAACTGTGTATGTAGATTCTTCATTTTTGGTCCTGTTTTCAAATTGGTCTACATTAAAGTCCAAAGGGTCCAAAATTAAACTTAGTTTGATTTTAACAAAAATTGAAATCTTGGGGTTCTTTGATATGCTGAATCCAAACATGTACTTAGATTTTTGATTATGGGCCCAGTTTTCAAGTTGGTCCAAATCAGGATCTAAAATATTTTATTAAGTATTGTGCAATAGCAAGTCTTTTCAATTGCACAGTATTGCACAATGGCAAGAAATATCTAATTGCACAATATTGTGAAATAGCAATATTTTTTTTAATTAGAGTTATCTTTCTTTGTCCAGAATAGTAAGCAAGAAATATCTAATTGCACAATATTGTGAAATAGCAATATTTTTTTTTAATTGGAGTTATCTTTCTATGTCCAGAATCAACTCAAATCTTTGTTATATACAATGTATATTCACTTTTTACTACCAACTGATAAATTAAAATAATCTTTACCATTCAGTGATAACAAGCAGTTTTCTTTACATCTTAATATCTTATGATGTATTTAAATGAGTAGTTATTGTTGCAAACTCCATTAGAAATTTAATTGATTAAAAAAATTGGGTTCAATTTTCTCATTTGAAATGAAATTTCATAAATAAAATGAAAATTTCTTCAAACATTTTTTGAGAGGATTAATATTCAACAGCATAGTGAATTGCTCTAAGAGAAAACAAAGATTTTAAGTTCATTAGAACACATTCATTCTGTGTCAGAAACCTATGCTGTGTCAACTATTTAATCACAATCCTAATTTAGAGCTGAATCCAGCTTGAATGTTGTGTCCATACTTGCCCCAACCGTTCAGGGTTCAACCTCTGCGGTCGTATAAAGCTACGCCCTGCGGAGCATCTGGTTTAATTATATGAGAATGTCAATCAAAAGGACATACAAGGGTCAACAGAAATTGGGAACGTTTTAAAGTGTTAAAGGTTTAATTAACAAGTCTGTTCGCATCGAAAAGATCAGAAAAGCATAAATACGTTACAACACTTCGTTATTGAGAAGTTGGCCAAATATAAAGTCGTTCTATTTGGTACTTACTATAAAAGTCAGAAGAAAATGTTAAATCCCTCCAACAGATTAAATCATTCAAAGTATAAGTAAACATGATGTGAGTGTCTGACTGATCCAACCAAATGTCAAGTGCACACTCATCGAGTTCAGGCATGTGACCAAATTTAAGATGTAGTATGATTGCTAATGAGACAACGCTCCAGCACATACCATAACTGTAGGTCACCGTATGGTCATACAAAAAAGCCTTTATCGTCGAGTCAGCTTTAAGAGACCCCGAAACGAAGCACTTCTGGAAATTGTGGAAAAAATATTTGTTTGTCGGACATATGGACAAACACATAAACAGACGACATACGGACGACATTGAAAAGGGTAAAAAATCGTCATATTTAGAGTGAAAGTATAATATCAAGGATTTTAATACTATATATTGTGTCAACACAATATTAGAAGATTAGTGTACAAATCGTGGCATTTATAATATTTAAAAAAATAAGTAAGTCATGTAATTTCAATTTTATATAATTATATTATATATTTAAATATCTCAGATCATTACACAAGACAAAATCAATTCAGTAAATCATATAAATTATAATTTTATGATAAGATTAGATACATGAAATTGCAATTACAGCTGTACATGATGTCATAAATAAGAATTCACATGAAACAAAATTCCCCAAAAGTAATTCAGAGAAGTAGATAAATTCTCAGATTAAACATATATCTATAAGTCACTAAAATTTTCAATTTTCACAATAAATTTGATTGAAAATCACATAAAAATGATACAATTTTATAATCAAATAAAGATCTCTGTTTTATATATATAAAAAAAAAACAGAAGAAAGCAAAACATTTACCAATGACATGTGAAATTGTTATCTATTTTCTTTGTAGTTGATGGAAATTGTATATGGATTCCGATATTTAACACTGAAGAACCTGACCACACAATATAAATTCAGATTCCAAGACCTCGTTCAAGGGAATATTAAAATTTGAACTTCTTCTTTGGTATGGAGGTAGAATATTTTTCACTGAAACTTTTGCAATGTATGTGTCTGATCTTATCTATACGGACAATTTCCACAAATAAGGAGGAAATAAAGAGACTAGAGAAAGAAATTGGTAAGCTCTCCCGACAAGTTATGCTACAACAATTATTTATAGAAGAAAAAACTCGAAGTGAAGGAGATTCTGGATTGAAACAGACAAGAATTCTAAACGACGGATCTAAACCATATCACTTTCCGACAACAAGATCGAAAAGAGGAATAGCTGCCATTCATGATCACGGACATATGAAACGTACAATTGGTGTTGGAGAATTTGTGGCTGTTTTAAATGGAGTTGAATTCAGAACACGACACAATGATCCTGAACTACGCATGCCGAGTACCACTTCATCAAATTTCTTAGAAACTGAGGAAATACCTTTTCCTGAAGTTCCACCGGAAGTAACACAAAAAGAAACTGTGGCTGAGCAAGTACAAGAAATGCGTGAATGGTTTAAGGCTTTCAAAGATCAAAATCACAAAGAAAGAGATTACCGCAAATATTTCAAACCTGTTCTGTGCTATCTTGAGGGAATGTGGGTTTATGATAACAATACTGATATATTAGAACCTTTTCTAAGCGACAGACACAAGTTGGATGCTAGCACATTCGAGGACCTCGAAGACAAGATAATGTTTACATCTTACGGGGGACGAAAAGACGGTATGGAGAATTTTGGGTGGCTTCCTAAAACAATTATATACACTGAAAATGGAAAATCACCTTCTTACGCTCAATGGATATACAGGATTGTTTGCCATCCATTAAAACGAGACCTTCCGTTGAGTCGTTTAAAAATGGTCGATGATTTGAGCTCAAGAATGATGTTCCTTCGTTCAGAAGAAGAAGAGATAAAGACAAGACGTGCCCGTTTTAAACTAAATCAAAGGGACAAAGAAGAATGGAAAGAAAGATTTGATCAAAGTCCTGGATTTATTGACAGCTTAATGAGCGAAATACCAGGTTTAGACAACTATGGAGGGAATTTGACAGACGGAGCATTAAATCTGCCAGCATACTGTCCGGGTAAAGAACAGAAGATATTAAACACTGCATATTATCACAGATTCTATGAAGAAATACGACCTGATTACTTGCGCTTATCCTTGAGAAAACGCGCATTTTCTGACAGCAATCTGTTTATGTCAATGACATCACAGCCACAAGTAGCGGGGAAAAGTTTAAACTATTGCACGAAAGAAGACTCATTACAGAAAAAAGCCTGTAAATCTTATCACCAGCGATGGTCATATGCCGTTCCATTTGAAATTATATACCTTAACCCACTCACAAATTGGAATCCTTATAACATTACATACAAAGGTCATTACAAGAATGATCCGGAAGCAAAATTTGTAACAGAAAATGGAAACCGAACTGGCGGGAATGATATTCATACAGCATATAATGGAACGAATAGTTGGTATTTCTTTCAAATTCCACAGAGATTTTTATAGTGGAAATGAAAATAAAAAAGGGCACGGAGGCATCGGTGTGCTAGACGAAAACGGAAAAGTAAGATACACTAGAGCAGCTGGAATCCGAGTGTTTATTCCAGAAATCAGAGGCATTGGGATCATACGTCAGAGATATCCAATCATGCCTCTGTACAGTGAAGGAAACACAGCGTATAAAGAAATGGAATCCTTAAAGGACATAGTATTGGAAAATAACAACTATCTAAAAATGTTCCATAATCTACCAATCGATGAAAAAAGTGATAAATTAAGAAAAAAACAGATAAAACTTTCAGTTCAAAGGGGAATAACTCTTATGATGTCAATGGCAACTACACCCGATCCAGGTCCGCATAATCACTATGTTGATCTTTCGCCAGAACATGTCAATACTTTAAAATCGAAAAAGAGGTTAACAGTTCGCAGTAGCGAGGACAGTGGACATGACCATCGTGTGACTATTGAATACCGTCCACATCTCAAAAACCCATTCGTCATGACAAGGTGTGACCACAAAAAGACATGTTGGGATGGACATAAAAAGCTTTTACTAGAAAACGTTGAAGAGGAAAATGACGAACTGAGAGAAGACAAAAATGACGACGACAGACCGGAGAATTATAAGGAATAAACTTCATTTGATTATGCTATAGCTATATTGCTTTTGTCTCTGAAACAGAAGAGTACCTGGCATATGTATGCTCTGTCAATATATCAAGGTTCAAATTAATGATTTCAGATTTTAAACATTTAGGGATGTTCTCATAAACCTTAACTTTGTTTCTGTTTCTTTTATAGAATTAAAACGTATGACATCAGAGCGAATATGTATACTTTGTCAACTTTAAAACCTAAAATAAAGAAAATCTTTTATAACATTAACGGTATCAATTTTCCTGCACCAGATGCGCATTTCGACAATACATGTCTCTTCAGTGATACTCTGGCCACAATATATGAAATCCAAAGCTTATATAAAAGATGAAGAGCTATAATCCAAAAGGTTCAAAAAATATAGCCGAATTCGTGAAAGGAATCAGAGCGTTGCATGATTTTAAAATTTCTGATAATTTCTAATATTTTGTGACAGCAAATTTTAATACACTAAACATCCGTATTTTCATGGCTACTGGGCTGGTGATACCTTTTTAACTTGTTTGATTTCAAGTGTTACTGTAGAGTTTTATGTAGATAAAACACAGGAGAAAAAAAAACGCAATGCTAAAGATAAAAGAGACTAAATGCAAAAAGGCAGTAACAAAACACTACATAAGACAAGAGTATATGTCCATGGAACACCATACCCTGCTTACACTACCTTGTGTACTAAAATTTAAAAAAATTGGTATGATTGCCAATGCATGTTCAGATAACCATGTAAAATCAGTAAAGTAATTCAAAACATTCAAAAAGCCAATAATAAGCATAGGTACCAAGTCTTAAGTTTATCTGACTAAAGATTCAATGTTAAATTCCTCAAGGAAAACATGTCACCTGTGAATAAACCCATAATTCTATGTAGTGTGAACCGTACATTTTTAAAATTTTCATCATGTTTAAAATATGCATATGTATCAATTGTATATGACTATATCTACATCATTTATTACCTTAACAAAACAAAATTATTCAGATTCGGACAGACGGAAAGACCAGGCAAAGTAATGCCTCATTAAGGTGGTACCTAACACTGCAGGGAGATAACTCTGTAAAATCAGCTAAACGTTTTAATTACGTTGCGTTGTGAATGCAAAATTAAGCTTCTCAATGATCAAAATAAGTGTTTGTCAAATTGATATATAACCAGTGTAATTTTTCTGACAAAACGGTTGGTTCAAAGTTTTTAAAACTTTTACATTTTTGTTAAAGTTTCAAATTAGATACTTTGACGAAATTTTATGAAAATTAAACGAGCCAAATTAATTTTAGTGAAAGTGTTAGGTACCACCTTAAACTCTGCATTTGGCATCATAAACAAAGGATGAACTTATGTTCTTGAGAATATCTTCACAATGACACTGTACTATTTTGTGTAAGTTCACAGATGTCTGTACTTAACATGTCTCGGCTTATAGGTTTATACATTAAATCATTGTGCTGTAGTCTGAATGACATTGCTCTTGTATAGTAATAAATAACTATATTGTGGAATAAAAGTCTGAAATCAGTGTATCCCAAACTCTGTCTGAACAACAAAATGTCAGACAAAAATTCATTCCGACAGACAGAAATTTTAAGATATTTTGGTTGAATATATAGTAGAAAAGTCCAAATTTCACTTTAGGTCAGACAAACCTTAAAACAGTTTGGCAAAGACTGTGAAATACCACAATTTTTAACCAGGTATCTTTGATGATATTTTCAACCCTTGGGTAGATGTAACAGATGGTGAACATGTTTAACCCCGCTACATTTATGTACATCGATCTAAGGTGAACTTCTTATGTTGTACTGTTATACCACTGTCCCAGGTTAGGGGAGGGTTGGGATACTGCTAACATATTTAACCCCGCTACATTTATGTACATCGATCTAAGGTGAACTTTTTATGTTGTACTGTTATACCACTGTCCCAGGTTAGGGGAGGGTTGGGATACTGCTAACATGTTTAACCCCGCCACATTTATGTACATCGATCTAAGGTGAACTTCTTTTGTTGTACTGTTATACCACTGTCCCAGGTAAGGGGAGGGTTGGGATACTGCTAACGTCATGTTTAATCGCCACATTTATGTACATCGATCTAAGGTGAACTTCTTATGTTGTACTGTTATACCACTGTCCCAGGTTAGGGAAGGGTTGGGATACTGCTAACATGTTTAACCCCGCCACATTATTCATGTATGTTCCTGTCCCAAGTCAGGAGGCTGTGATGGAGTGGTTGCCGTTTGTTGATGTGTTACATATTTGTTTTTCATTCATTTTTGTATATAAATAAGGCTGCTAGCACTACAAAAGTCAAAAAGTCTGAAAAGACCAGTTTTTGTCTTGATTTGCATGAACTTTTACTTGACATTCTCCAAAAGTATGACTCGTGTCTTAATTTTTCTTGACAAATTCTCATTTATATCAAATTTGTATGAAATTTACTCGACATATACTTGACGTTCTGAATATGGTCTTAAAATTTCTTGACAAATTCTTGACATTTGAATACTGTCTTGAAATTTCTCGACATTCTTATTCTTTCTCAGTTTGGCTTGACATATTCTGAACATTTTGAATTGTGTCTTAAATTTACTTGACAGTTCTGAGTTTTACAAATCATGACCAATATTCATAATATAACTTTAATCTTTATTTCTTTTTACATAATATACTGTTGTTTTTAAGTTACATTCCTTACAACAAATAGAAAGTTGGGCATGTAAAACAATTGAAAATTTGGGTATTTAAATAGTTTCACAAATGCAAATATGGCTATGGAATCTAATGTATAAAATAATTTAAATGAGGGTGTGTTGATATAAAACAATTTAAAAGTGTTTTTTTTGTAAAAAATACAAATTTTGATTCCTTAATCTTAATTATTAATCAAATTATTAAAACCAATCATATGGTAGACATATTTCACTCTACATTCATAATATCCAATGTTAATATGGTAAATAATTATTGTACAAAAATGTAGTTTATATAAATAGCAAATTATGATGATATAAAGTCATTCATTTAACAGAAGAAAAATTTGTGTAATGTCATCTGTTGGAATATATATTAAGTATTATACATGGACAGGATGTTCCCCATGAAATTAAGTTATAACACATAGATATAGGAAGATGTGGTGTGAGTGCCAATGAGACAACTCTCCATCCAAACAACAATTCAAAAATTACACACCAGAATACACGCAACTGTCAAATAGAAATTACTGATTTACCTGTAATCAGCCATACAACTTATCAGTTGACCTGCCATAAACATTCCAAAGATTAAAAGAAAATTATTATCTAATCCAGGAAAAGTAATAAAAAAAGTATTCATAATGGGTCCCATCAATGATTTCTATTTACTATTCAAATTTTGAGTGTTGAATTTTATAATTTTTAATCAATAATTTCATTGGTCTCAAACAAACATACATAATATAGATCTAAACATTTTTGTTCTTTTCAGGAAGGAGCCCGTAATCACAAATTTTTGTTGATCAATAATTATAAAACTCAACACCCAAATATAAAACAAAAATGTTTTGGGGTTGTTCTAAAAATATAGAGTTTGAATCAAGACGAGAACAAATTCTTTGACCAACACGAAAGCCCCCTCCTCTTTTTTTAGCCACACAAACCCAAAACATTTCATAAACGGTTCAGGCGAAATTTATACTGTTGAGATAGTGTCAAGACATTTTTAATACTGTCAAGAATGTGTCAAGACATATTCAGACATTATTAAGAATGTCAAGAATATGTCAAGACAAATTCAGACATTATTAAGAATGTCAAGAATATGTCAAGACAGATCGAGACAAATTTAAGACAGTCAAGAGTTGGTCGAGACTAATCCAGACTCTTATCAGATGATACAGGAAGTGTCGAGAAATTTTAAGACAATGTTAATACTGTAAAGACACTTGTCAAGAAAAATCAAGAACCTTTTTAGACAAGCTAATACTATGTCAAGAATTTTCAAAAATTATGCAGACAAATTAAGAATGTCAAGTAAAAATTCATGCAAATTAAGACAAAAACTGGTCTTTTCAGACTTTTTGACTTTTGTAGTGTAGTTAACTCATTTTAAATGTTTTACATTGTCATTTTGGGGCCTTTTATAGCTGACTATGGGGTATGGGCTTTTCTCTTTGTTGAAGGCTGTACGGCAACCTATTAATGTTAAAGTCTGTGTCAGTTTGGTCTGTTGTGGACAGTCGTCTCATTGGCAATCATACCACATCTTCTTTTTTATATGTAGTCCTGGCAGGTTATATGTAAAAAGCCCAATATTTAACACCTTTTGTTCGCATGACATGTAAATGATTCTTTTTTTTCTGTAAATTTCCTGTTTTAGGGCATATGATTCTAATGGATGACACAAGCACAGTCTTTTGTTTTGCATATTTCTGTCATATTTCCATGACTACATGATTCGTTGATCAATACATAAATAAATTTAAAAAAAACACAAAAAGACATTTTAAAGATATGATTTTGGTATAAGGGTAAAAATGAAATTAAAATTTACTTTTCAGGTGTCTCTATTTACAGTTTAAAAACATGGAAAATAGTACTTAAAGTAAGGTTGAAGTATATAAATTTAAATTAAAGACATTAAGCCGATACATTAAAAAAAATAAACTTGTACAAAAAACCCTTACAAATTATAATATGTACAAACATGCATCTTGTACACAACATAAATATATGTCATTTAAGGACCATGGATATGTTCAAATTTCCTAAAAAAATCCAATCCCTTCTTCTTTCCCTCAATTTTGACAATACTGAAAGCAACTTATTACATGATGTTATCTTCCTTGATTGTCACACATTTATAGTGAAATTGATTGGACAGATTAAAAACTGCAGTCTTACAATAGCTAGTTGCCCAGCAAACATGGTTGTTTAGAAAGTGTGACTGATCTGCAATCCCCGTGTTTAACTGTTCAAAAAGGTCAAGTATGTTGTTTTCATATAACTTAAATGCTGCCTTTTTTGTTTATTTATGTCTGTGGCGTCATTTTCATGGAAGATAACTTGTGTACAAATCAAGAAACTGAAAAGGTTATTCGCAATTGAATAATAACTCAAGTTATTTATTTCAATATAGAAATTAATCAGCCTTCAGTTTTTTATTATTAATTTTTGATTAAATAACAAATCTTGATCATGTTGATATCAATCCATGTCCAATTCTCATGAGTTGTAAACGGTTTTACCCTATTTCTCCTTTGTTCAACACTCTCAATTTGTTAAATTCATAATTCTTTATTGTCATATAAGTAAAATTATACTAGTGACATAAACAAAAGTAACAACAACAAAAAATAAATGAGTTGAACACACACATATATATATATCTATACTATTAAATGAGAAGACCTCATTTTGTGTACTGTTTCTCTTCCTCCCACAATAAATTGATCGTCATGCCTCTGTGTCTTATAGGTACCATGCATAGTTGCATTTGTCATCCATTCTTATGACTATTCAGTTTGGGTAATTTGGGAGAAAAACGAAAATAAAGGCGTCCAGATATTCATACTGTCATCAGACCGACTTTTATTTCAGCCATGACTACCTGTTTTAACATTGAGAACCAATCGTGTGATAGATAACAAAAATGAAAAATAAAAAGGCCAATCAGAGTGTTGTCCATACCGTGGTTTTTGGATCGTAAGAACCACTACTATTATAGCTCGGTTTTAACTTACACATAATTTAAAGTACTCAGACAGGGACAGGACAATTATTTTTGCGTTTATCTGCATGTACTGTCTGTATGTATACTATGATTAAAATACTACTGTTTATAATAATATATATATAGAAAATCTATATAATATAGCAGTGAATCATGGAGACAGAAACGGGAAAAATAATGGAATATAACAGAAAACAAAATGATAACAGACTTTGAAAAAAGACAGAGAGCTTAAAAATATTGTCCTGTCTCCATGTACCTATATGACTTTTGATATCATTTCTTAAATTCTCAAGACATAAAATCTTTTACAAAAATTCTTCCTAAAAGAGATAAAATACTTTTAACCAAGCTTAACATGCCTGTGATTTCGCTTTTAAGTCAAACAGGACTTCCGGTTTTAAACTAGAACATAAATTTCATAAGAGTACTCGGGACAGCACAATAATTATCGGTTTGATAGAGACTCTCTCTATAATATAGCAGTGATTGTCAATGAGAAGAAACTTGAAATTGATAGTAAACATGGTTAATAGCAAATGCACTTTATTTATGGAACTTAACAGAAAGAAAAAAATAACGGACTTTGGCAACAATGGAGAGGGTTGAAACTGTTTCCAAGTACCTATGAATTTTTATACCTTTTCTGAAATTCTCCAGATATGAACTCTTTTACTGAAATTCTCCAGACAGAAAATCTTCTACTGAAATTCTCCAGACACAAAATCTTTTACAAAATTTCTCCCTACAACAGTATACATACTTTCAACCAAGCTCTAAATTACCGCGATTTCGCGGGTGTGTTCTACTATATATATATATATGCAAGTAAAAATAACTAAGAGTCCCCTGTCCTCAACTCTAAAGACTGGTTTATTAATGCACCTGGTTTTTTTCACTTAGTTTATATTGGAGGGATTTAGCTACAAGCTTTTCAGAATCAAACAGGTTTACAAACATATGAATATCTATTGTCATGTCATCAAAAAGTAAAACATTATTAATTTGACAGTAGAGGAGAAGTGATTTTCATCTTCTAAGGTTTCTATTGTCTCTAGGTATTTTTAGATATCTACCCTTTTGAAAAATTCTGTGAATTATTGTGAATTATTGCTCTTTTGTCTTTTGCATATACCAGTATGATATCATGTGTCCAGTTAAAGAGTCAAACTTTAACATTAGGCATTTACAAAATTTGACAATAATTTTTTCAGTTGTAAAGTATACACATTTACATCGTGGAGGCCTCATTTGACTTCTGGCGCGGAGAGAATTAAGGTTGAGGTAAGAAAAGTCTACACGTTTGTACTGTAATTGAAAAAAATTACGTCATCACCTAAACCTTTAATAAACTGTTATCACAGAGATATGTCGCACTTTTTTGTAATTTCGATAATGCAAATGTTGACATAAAAAAAAAACCACTTTAAGATGCAAGTTTAGCAAATACCTTAAGTCAAAAAATTATGACTGAAGGTACATGGCTAAACAATCTCCATGGAACTGAGATGTGCCAATGCTAATACAACTTCATACCAAATACCATTGACTTATCATAAGTCGTTCTCTTTAAACAAACCTAAACACAAACTAATACATGTAAACTAAGCAAAATTTCAAAGTCAATAAACCTTATACTAACTGATCAGGGAAAGGGTAAAAAAAAAATCAATGGTAATGAGATGTGCCAATCTTTATACAACTGCATACCAAGTATCATTGACCTACCACTACTGGATCCCCATAAACTGATCTAATCACAAACTAATACATGAAAACAAAGCAAAAGTTTCAAAGTCAATAGACCATGAAAGAGGGGGCGAGGCCAAATAATCTCCACAGAAATAAGATATGCTGATGCTTATACAACTGCATACCAATTATCATTGCTTTACCACTAGTGGTTCCCCATAAACTGACCTAATCACAAACTAGTTCATAAAAAACTAAGCAAAAGTTTCAAAGTCAATAGACCATAACTGAGGGGGCAGGGGCAAATAATCTCCGTGTAATGAGATGTGCCAATACTTATACAACTGCATACTGACTTGGTACAGGCATTTTCTAATGTAGAAAATGGTTGATAAAACCTTGTTTTATAATTAGCTAAACATCTCACTTGTCTGACAGTTGCATCAAAATTCATTATATTGACAACGATGTGTAAACAAACATACAGATATAATAGGTAAAACATGTCACATATGGGGGTACAGCAGTCAACATTGTGTTATAATCTAAATCACTATAAGAAATAGTTAGCATTAACTTGCATAACCATAAGAGATAGAACGGTTATTTTAGGAAAAATTCCAGTAAAGGACATGTTTAAATTTTTGGAAATGGACTTTTACAGCTTGTTGTGGAGAGTTGTCTCATTGGCACTCACACCACATCTTCCTATATCTATTTACAACAAAATGTCTTTAATGTTTCCCAAACAAATTTGCAACTGGTATGCACAAATATTAATAAAAGATGAAAGAGGATAAAAAGGATAAAACTATAACATGTATAACTGTGAATTGAATTGTGAAGAAATTAGTCTTTACAAACTCACCTGCTTTAGATGCAAAATAAAACAGGAATGGATTACAAATCAACACCAGTAAAATAGGAAACAGAAAAATGAAGTACAACATAACTTTCTCTATCTCAGTCTTTCCACCATACCTGAAACAGAATAAAAAAAATATTGTAAAATTGAGAATGGAAATGGGCAATATGTCAAAGAGACAAAAAAAAACAGACCAAAGAGAAGAAAACAGTCGAAAGCCACCAATGTGTCTTCAACTCATGGAGAAAATCCAGTATTAGGAGATGGGCCTCAGCTGGCCTTTTAATGAAAATGTGTACTAGTTCAGTGACATTAGAAGTCAAGCTTGTATAAAAGATGGACTTAGTCTTCAAAAGTTGACCCAGTAACACTGGATGGCCAAATACCTCAAATTTAACAAAGTATTTAATAAGGTTGAGTAACTGCTCTTTGCATAATGTCCAAAACAAACAAACTCACTCCCCTCAAAATTCAAATTTTATCTACTAAGAAATCTGTTTATATGACATAAAGGATGTTCAATAAATAATGTGTTACATATCATGGTTCAGGTCTGTTAAAGTAACTGTAAACTGGTGTATAGCTTTTTGATAAGTTCCCTCAAACGTTGGAGCTTTCAGTTACTGTAAATTCAGAAATAATTGCGTTCATTTATTATTGTGATCTTGACATTTTAGACTAAAAAACCATTTTAATCTTTGGAATATTGAGAAAAATCCGGTTTAATTCATAAAGAAAGTTTCAAAATGGGAGTTTAAATAATTGCAATTATAACCCTGTCGCATATTTTCCCAACAGTTAAAATATTGCAATAGTTTTTAATTTTCCGTACCCTTCCATAAATTATTTCTTTGTTTGCCAAAAGATCACCAATATGGGATAACAAATGAGATATACTTTCATGTCTTGGAAAAAACAGTAATAAGTGACTAACTTGAATATACAAGGCAGACTATGATATAAACAATGTAATACTTACTCTTTAATACCATTGTGATATAGCAGTAATAATCCTGAACCACATACAATTCCTGGCATGATCCATCCCAGAATATACTTTACAGCTGTGGGTCTATAACAAAGCAATGGTAAATAGATTTGTTTGAATTGGTTATTGATTACAGAAAATATTTCATGCAGGAGCAAAAATTTAATGGTATGGTAAGAAAAGCTCATACAACATGTGAGGTCATCAATAGGAGAGTGACATGTGGCATTGTTAAATATATTATTTTGTCTTTTGTTATCCTTAAGTTTTTGTTATTATCAGTGTAAATCACCAAATCTTTTTTATTCATAAAAGTTAAAAATTTTAGAGGCAAGCAACTGTCATGTAAGTGTCTATGTGATGAAACCGTCTACTTACAGTTCTTTGTTGTTAGCCACCATTAAAGCTTCTATAGCATACAGAATTATCCAAAAGTAGGAACTTTGAAAGAAGTATTCAATCAATACCTGAAATGATAATATTAGGTGAATAAAAGGAAATCTCAGCAACTCAGTCTCAATGATATACATGTACAAACACATTGACTGACACTGAGATTGGTTGATTACACATGTAAGAAAATAACTGTAGTTTTTGAAATTGATTAGGCCTAAATTAATATATTGTTTGTTTCCCCAATCCCGACCCTGCTAAGCAAGGTGTGTGGGTAGGTAGGTAGGGAAATAATTTTATTTTTTCCAAAAAGCCTGAATACACGGTGAATAGTATCATAGTATTGGAAGATAGTGCAAGCATGAAAATCTGAAATGAATAAAATAATTTTCAACTTAGTTTTGACAATAAAATTTTATGAGTAGCACTCTTTTGCAGGGTGGGTTGGGATTGGGGAAACAAACAATATTTTATTTTAAACCTTATTACATACATGTAGATTTAAAATTTAGAAAATTACAGTTTAATAATTGACCTTAGAAGGAGTGGTCAGAAATAGTTTATCTGTTGATTTGGGGTTTTAAAATGTAATGGGGTATAAGTTACAATGTATAATTAAGTTGCAGGTAAGCAGTAATCATGGTAATTAAGGCAACTTTTTTTTTCAATTTGAAAAATTAATACTTCTTACCAAAATGCAGATCATACATGCATGACATGTTATATGATCTTTCAAATTGATGAGCTAAAAAATGTTTTAAGAGGTTTTTATGTTGCTTTTAAAAAAGTGTTATCTTATACGTATACCCTTTTTATTCACGTATACCCTTTTTATTCATATATATATATACGAAAAAAAATTAAGCAAAAATCTTTTGAAAGAAATCCTGCGTCAACAAATTGATGGAGTACTTACATTAATTACAACACAAAAAATATGTTCACCATTTTCAACCTCACTTGGACCAGGGAAATTTTCATCCATCTGCACTGCAGATCTTACTAAAATTCCTGAAACAGATTATATTGATGACATTATACATGTTACTTAGGAACCAAGATCAAAATTGAAATTTCTATTTTTCACTTTTATTTATACGCATGGCTACAGTATGCACAGAGATGGGGATAAATACAAACTATTTTCATCAATTTTGGAATGTAGCAATGTCAAACTGCAAATCACGAATTATACTCCCAATTTCCTCAAAAAATTATCTCCCAACAGGTAACAACAAGTAACAGATTATCTTCTTACTTTCAACTACATTGTACATGAAGAAGTGTTCCCCAGGGCCTTTCAGCATCATGGTAATATGAAGATATATTTCTTGAATGTGATGCTTTCTTAATTGATTTTCTTATAGATTGTATTATGATTGTGATGCTTAAAAACAAGATTGCATTTCAAATTTCCCTGTTTACCAGGATGATACATGTCCAAAAAAATGTACATGGATATGAAATATTGTGATGTTTTTTTTACTTCATCAATGACATCTTGGCTGAGAAACTTTCTCTAGTATTATCAGAATCATGAATAATCATGATAATTTGAAGGTGTGTACATAAAAAAATATACGCAAAAATCAAACATACATGTACATGTATCTAGACTCATAGTGTTCTCCCCAGGGCCCTTTAGCATCATGGTAATGTAATACTACATGTATATGACTGTGACCATCGCTGTTATCTGATTTGTTTTTATAGATTATGTTATGGATGTGATGCTATAAATTTTAAGAAACAAGATGGTATTTCAAACTACTCTGTTTACCATGTTTACCAACCATAATGCTAAATGAAATATCTTGAGAGAACACTGATCATCATCTTTTTCTTACCTAAAGTACCAAGGAAACTTGTAATCACAACAGCTCTTATTATAGCATTTAAATTTGGTCCAACTAGAATACGTCCAGGATTTCTCCACCATTCGGATCCCCTCACATCTCTAGGTAACAAGAGATAGATAACAACCAGCAAACTTATCATACAGAATGTCATAGCAACAATTGTGACAACTCTCTCCACCAATAATCTTCCCTCATGATGGTGATCGTGATTAGTGATATTATTGTAAACAGCACAGGTATGGAAGAAAGCAGGTGATGCCATGGTAACTGTTGTTGTTAGAGATTATCTTCCCCCATTGTGTTCTGTTAAATAAAACATATAAAGTGAATATATTATTATTCTAATGCAACATTGTTTGTAGCGTTCATTTTGATTGGATAATGTCACTAACTTTCATGGCAGTAATTCACAATTCATGCAACGAAAACCTATGCGCAAGATTTTAAGATGTTATCTTTCTAAAATGCAAAATGCATTCAACTTATACTAGTGGATGCCAGGCCTTAAACTTTTCAGTACCTGGGGTTTTTGGTAGTGGTTTTGAAAAAATAATGGTTACATCATTGATTAGAGGGGGTAGGAGGGGTCCTGATCCTGAAACAACAGCAAAACTAACACTTAAATCTGAAGCATTGTTAGCAACAACAGAAAATGAAAATTACAAACATCAGATAGAAGATATTCAACATTTGTTAGGGGTCTTTATTAAAGATACTGGAAGGTTCACAAAATAGATAGTTAAAGTTTTATAAGGGTTAATTATTTATTCAATTTTAATTTTTTTTTTTTTGGTAATTAATTATTTAATTATTTATTTAGTTATATATTTTTTTCTGCAGTGCCACATCATAAATACAAATGTACCAATGAGTTTTATACAAAAGTGACGTAAATTTACCAGTGTAATTCAAATTACAGAGAGATTATAGTGTCAAGTTGACACTTCTAAAGACTATAAAGACTCCTGGACTTAAAAACACGAAATCCTGATGTCCCAAAAAAAATAAATCACGACATCCTGAAATTCGAAAAATGAATTCCCTGCTCCCATTAAGGTCAATCCAGAAATCCTGAGCTTAGAAACATCCGATCCCAGAGTCCCGAATAAAGGTCCTATTCCTACTCAATACACCTTTAATATCGCTGTTTGTCTGCCATTACTGGATATCATACTGATTCCCGTAAAATTTGACGTCATAAAACAAAATATCTGACACCACAATGGAAAAGTGATTGTTGTTTGCATCAAAAGTGCAAGCTGCCAGGTCAGCTGGGATAAGGGATAAGATGTATTGATTAAGGTTTTGCTTAGGTTCATATGAACTCCTGCCCATAATCCATAATCCAGACAGAGACCGGTTTGCATCCAAATTAGAAAATCCGTTTGGACTCAGTTAATTGTATTAGGTATGTAGAAGATATAGATATCCATATCGTTTGTTTTATAATATTAATATATACAATGTACATGTATCAGGAATATTTGTGTGCAGGATCTATAATTTACAACTTCCGTGTCGTGTGACCCATGTTTAACTAGAATTTTTATCATTTTCCCCATATACAAATCATTTCTCTGTTATGAAACTAATATGTTATCAAATATATTAATGGATGTCAAACCTTCCTTTTAATTTAATCTGCTTAAAATACTGTTTACTGTATGGGATTTTTTTTGTTTTGGCATGTGATAATGTCGACTGGTTCCTTGTTTTGTAACAACAACAAGATTCAGTATAAACTCTCTAAAAGAAATGGTACATATCTGTGCTCATACCTTAAAAAACGTTTAACTTTCCCCGGTCTTCTCGCGACACTACTAAGATATTCAATGATTAAGCTATCTGATATGAAAATAAAATAGTAATTGAAATTTTGATAACAATGAAGAAAAACAACAACAACAACAAATGACAAAAAGAATTAAAAAGAAATCGGGCTCGTTTTTTTGCTACATAATAGCAGAGACATATAATACTAAACTACCAAGAAAAAGATAGACTGGGGAAAGTATTTTGACACCTGAACTGTAATTATACGGAAAATGATAGACAAGACAAGAAGTTTATTTTTTCTTCTTTTATTATGAAATCACATGTACTTAAATATTTAATTCATGCATACTACTAGTATATATAACAGCTATTACATTCATGTACATGTATAATATATAGAAGGTATAAATTTGTCAGTTTTAACTTAAATTTAAAAAGCATCAAAGTCCATAATGTAATACCATAATACCTTAAATTATAATGAAGTATAATCTTTTCATATTTGCTACAAGTTATATGTATACACTGGTAGTTTCATAACAAGCTCATGGTGTTTGCTTTAACCATGCTTTATTTTTTGAGGAAAAAAAAATCAAAAAGGACATATTGTTTACATTTATGAATACAATGAAGTACATGTACCTGTAGTCTGTAGCTATACATAGATAGCCATAATTCAAAATTCATATATTTTTTGTAGCTATACATAGATAGCCATAATTCAAAATTCATATTTAAAATATATATATATATACATGGTCATCTACATGTACCATAATGTACAGCCTACAGGTCCATCTGTTTACCTTGTAAATACTGTTATTATTATTTAAGAAATGATATAAGTAATTTGTGTACATATATTTTGTATTTGTATTGTCATTCATACTACATGTACAGTAATTAATGTCTTTCATACTTAGTTGTTAACATGTCTTTCTTTCAACGCTTGTCTCAGACTGCTTGAGCTTTTTTTCACAACTTTTTTGTTCTGTATTATATTATTACGATGGACACGAGTGAAAGCATTTCCACGAATGGTTAGAAACAATTTGATTATGTCCTCCAAAACAAGAATGTATTGAGAAAAATCCAAGTCTGTAAAAACCTTTTCGGAATAGTATTTCACCATATAGGATTCCATAATATTCTCCTGTAATTTTTTACACAAGAATGATGAAGCACATATGTTGGATGGAATGTTTTTCTTGACAACCATCTCAAACTCACGGATTAGGAGGTAGAAGTTGTCACACGGCACAATAAGCCCACCACGGTCATTCTTAATGGTCCATTTAGAAAATCTGGTGAGGAATGAAGAGGTGCTAGATTGCGACCTCAATCTGTCTATACAAGCCATTTTTGAACCTTTTTTTCACCTGTCAATTTACAACACTTTTTGCTGCATGCTCTTATGATGTAGCCACTTATATAGAATAGAATACTCTGGTCTTTGTCGGAAAGTTCTGATTGTTGTATGTTAGATTTCTGTGTTTCGTGTAAACATTGTTGATTCAGAAGTTGATTTATGAGCTCAAGCATGAACACTTGCAAGAAGTTTTTGAAATCGGATTCAAGAAATTCATTACTACTAAACAGGGTGCTGTATGCCTCTGTCACGGATTTACTTAATCTTACTTTATGGAATTTGGAGAAGAACATTTCTCTGTCATGAGACAAGCATAAATTGGCATTAAATTTGAACAAGTCACTGAATAAGCTTTGAAAAAATTGTTCAACTTCATTGTTTGTCTTACATTGCTTAGTAATTTCTGTTATAGCTGAATCACCAAATAGATTTTGAATAGGATCTGATATGATGCTGTCTGCAGTATCTATGTAGGCAGTGTGAAATATTGTGTCATATGTAGTACTGAAATTGCATTGACCATCTGTATTTTTTTCTTTTTTTACATCAATTTTGTTGGATTTTTCTTTAGACAGGTTAGATGCTGAATTTGTAACCCTATGGTCATAAGCTGTAAGAAATGAAAAAAAGATTATTGAATATGAATATACATTCATGGCATTATAATTATATATATATATAAATAGATGTATGATAATAAAAATATTATTTATACCTGGAATGATTTTTTTGTTCTCTTGACTTATATTTGGGTTTAAAGACTGAAAAAGTATGGAATCATATGCAGTGATAGTTTAGATACATGTACATTGTATAAATACAACTTCTTATTGATTGTCAGTGATTGGTCCTTTTCAATTTAGAATATTAGGGTGTATGCTGGAGTTATTTTTACAGATGTGATTTGGTTCATCAAAAAGCAACTACAAATTAATTGCTTAATAGGTTTTATAGATTTGCTGACCGTGGAGAAAAAACATCACAAAAACAAACATCAAAAAGCAACTACAAATTAATTGCTTAATAGGTTTTATAGATTTGCTGACCGTGGAGAAAAAACATCACAAAAACAAACAGAACACAAAATCATATATTGTGATAATGATGGTCTATTAATCATGACTTTATTTTGTATATTATATACATGTGTATGGTTGTTTCAAGGAGATTTTTAATAAGTCCAAAAGATACATGTAGGGTTCACTATCCCTATGTCGAGCTTTCTGCAACAAAAGTTGCAGGCTCGACAAAAAAGGAAATGTGGTATGATTGCCTTTGAGACACCTATACACAAAAGACCAAAATGATGCAGACACGGCCGTATTTATACATACAAAAATGAATGAAAAACAAATATGTCACCATAAACAAGCGACAACCACTAAATAATAGGCTCCCCACTTGGGACAGTCGCTTACAAAAATATTTTGGCAGGGTTAAACATGTTAGCAGGATACCAACCCTCCACCTAACCTGGGATAGTGGTATAACAGTACGTAAGAACGAACTATAAAAATCAGTTGAAAAAGGTTTAACTCATCAGATGGACAAAAATACAAGTGGACTTGGCTGGGTACTTATACTTTCCGATAAAAAAAAGACACAATGAACAGATCTGAGAATATCTGACAGCTATAGTTCAAAGCCAAATAACAAGTAACAAATCATGTGTCTGAGACTCATATATCTGCTACTATGGGTTCATATAGTTTATTAAGCAGTTTCTTATAATTTAAATATGGTTTTTCCTTCGAGGTCAAAAGTCTTCAATTGTCATAAAGTGTGATTGTTGGAAAATTGATGTCCAGTGGCATATATTTCATGTATGTTCATGACGGGTTCATGGTCAGAAAGTCACATGTTTTGATAGGACAAAAAGTCACATATAGTTTGTTAAAAATTGCTCAAATATTTAAGAGAAAGATCTTGAAATATTCTATGTATTCATGTTAAAGTTAAGGAAATTGTTCACAAGCCTTCATAAATGCCTTCATAAATGCAAATGCAAATTCATAAAATTTTAATCGGATACGTTTCTTGACACTTAAGCCACTTTAACGATTTTTTTTTCATAACAAAACCATTATTTGATCATTATTGAATTTTATTATTACAAAATTACTTTATATATTGAATAAATAGTTGAAGAAAAAAACTCGAGATTTGTTTTTTATTGAGTGTTTTCCTGTTCAAAGCTGAATTGTGACTTTCTGTCTTACATTCGTTCAGGACGAGGGTTATGACATTTGTATATAAGATAATGCAAAGAAAAGTAAATTCACTGTACCTTTTAAGTCTTGTCTTCCGTGTTGCTTTGATGTGTGACCACGGAAACCACTTAAAGTTTTTAGATATTTATTGCAAAGAGGACACTCATATCCAGTTGCACTATTGTTCAATTCTTTTTGTTTTGGTTTTTTTGCTGGTATCTCACTAATATCTTCTTCACTATCACTATCGACAAAAAGTTCGTTATCAGTGTATTCACCTAGGAGTATATCCAAGTCGTAACTATTGAGATCGTCATCCCACGAAATAAAATCGCACTTCGACATAATGCATGCACATGAATATAGTTTATTTCAAATGAGACAAAAATTGCCATTTTTTATTAAATATAAGTTCTAAATACACAATCCATGAAAAGGAGAAACCATAAATTTACCGACAATCATAAAAAAAACAACTCAATGCAAGCTCATAAGGAAATTTCGAAAATCACACTTAGAAAACAACAATTTACCGACAATCCTAAAAAAACAAATCAATACAAGCCCAATTAATAATGAACACAAAAAGTAATCAACTTTTAATTATCTATATAAATCATGAATATAAGACAAAAGTCGATCATGATTAACGATAAATATACAACAAATTAAGTTTTTTTTTAAATTAATCATCTTTACTTTTGTAAATAGTATTTTCGGAAAGAGTGTGGACACCTGTGGTGTAACAACGTCTTGTTTACAAGGGTCAATTTAAACTCTTAATTTTTCACAGATTGTGATTTACCTGACCATCGAATATACATGTCACCTGTGAAATTATATTTCCGAGAGAGGTGTATATTCAATAAAAATCCATTATGAACTATCAATTAAAATGAACTCTAATACAATTTATCAAGTATTATTTATTTAATATCCATTTTTATAATTTAAATTCAATATCAAATTATGTCTCTTTTTCGATAATATAAAATACAAATCAAAATGAAATGACATTGAAATAAATAATTATGTATGAACTCTAATTATTTACAAAATGTAATTAATTATTTTAAATTTAACACTGAAGCAGTTAATTTATGCGTACACATTCGCCCTTACTTTTAGTACTTTTAATACTTTGATAATGACTCTATTATCCTAAGAGATCTCGCGAGATTTAGATCTGGCCGAGTGACATCACGGGATTTCGGCGAGTTGCCAATCTCTTGTATTATATGTCTCTGATAATAGATAGGTAATTTCACCAACTATAAGTTATATTTTTTTTATAAAATTTACTTTATCTAAGTTATCTCTCACTATGTAACAAAGCTGAAAATAATGAATCGTAAAAAAACTTGAAATATTATGTTTTTTTGTAAACTGGTAGAGTCGAAAAAAAATCATTTATGAAACACATAATTTTCGTTTTCAACACGAAAATTCTTATACATAAATTGCATACTACTTTCGGCACATTTCAATAAAGATCTAAACCGATTGTCATCTGTTATTTCACAGTCCAAGATGGGAGAAGACACCCCAGCTACCTTAATTCAGAATTAATTGTTGAAAGCGTTAACCCAACCCAACGCTATAGAAACGTTTTATATGCATGTTTCCAGACTAAAAGAAAAGTCGAAACAGTTGGTTGTGCTTTGTTTCATTAAAAAAAATACAAAAAATGACAATTGCCTAACGTAGATACAAGTATTATTTTGGCCTCAAAAGGGCCGAATTTTTCTTTGCAAAGAATCACTCTACTTAAACAAAACATTATCTTAAACTGACCGGCATCATCAACTTAAGATGAATGATTTCTTGATTAACAAATCATTTGTTACGTTTTGGAAACTCTTTTTTTAGCAAACAATCGTCATTTCATTTGGGCACTGACTGTGTCCATCTTCTTGTCGACTTTTATCATTATTCATTGGAAGTTGACTTCAAACATGTTCTCTAAATTATTAATTGAACACTTGATAACTATGTTGGACACATCTTTACGATCAATTTTCTTGATAGAGGGTTGCTGCTCAAAACGACTTCTTGACTATGTCATCACGAGTTAGTTGACCGTTATGGAATATATTCGCTTTACAGATGAAAAATGGAAATGTGGGGGGTCTTACCCAGTAGAAAAAAGGAGGGTCGAAATAAATGTCCCCTTTCAAATTCATTGATCTTAAAACAAACATCCCTGGATCTACCACTGTTATTTGTGTATGTGTATCAAATTAGAAAATGAAACAATATCACTGTTTTGTTTCAATTAAGGTGTTCCAAAGCTTCCAATAACTCCCCCTTTCTTTGTTAAATTACGTTTTAACGAATCTATGATAGGGAAGACATAGTCTAGACCACTAGCTGCAGTACACTGCGGAAGTATGCACTCATCTGCATCTTAACGTAACTTACTTTATATAAACACTTTAATCATTTTAACCAAAGAATCTTTATCTTTGAACTTTATACAGGTTATATTTATAGATTTAAACTTCCTCATTCGATCAAAATGACAAGACTTAAATTTGTGGACGGTTTTTGGGTAAGTTAAATTTAACATATAACGATCGGTAATACGGATTTTTACATTACTTTTGGTTTGTTTTTGCTCAAATGAATGCATATATTAATTTGTTTAAAGTATGGAATTTGATAACTATATGTATTCAACATGTTCAACTATGACAGTGTATATATAGACACAGTGCAATACCTACTGGCTAGAGGTCTTAGGAATACATTCAAACCCGATTAGAAACGTTATAAGCAGACTCTTTGGGTTTCAGTAGGATTTTCTTTAAGTTTGAATGATGCAGACTAAGAGAGACCGTGCTGTTACAAATCTACATATGGTTTTTTTTTTTTTTTTTTTTTTTTTCGTTTCCTTTATTAAACATGAATGTTTTATTATTTTTCCGTGTTTGATCTTGATTGTTGCAAATGTCAGTTTCTATTCCTTTCTATACTTTAATTGACTTTGAACCGATAAAAAGATATAACTACAAGAAGTGACTACTTGTATAACTTATCTACATCCTACTTTAACAGGAAGTTTAGTTTTATATAAATTATATAATTATAGATAGATACATGATATATAGATTCTACCACTGTATCGAGTGTGATACGATATTTGCTCACTCGAGATACTTCAATTTTAAAATTTCAAACGCGAGACTTGCCGAGTTTAACATACTTAAAAAGTCTAACTGTCGAGAGTGGATAAACGTATTGCAAAAGATTTTGTGGTGGAATCTGTATCTCTAATGTTGTTTTTTTTTTAAATGCAGACAAATTCAATCCTTCCTTCCGAAAGATCTTTCTATGTGACATCATCAGGCATGGTCGACTTTTTTCATGAAGTTACAATACGAAAGTAATAAAAGTCAATGTCATAATCGCGTTTTCGCTTTCTCGATTTCTCAATTTCTCGATTTCGCTTTTCCGGCCACCATAAATCGTGTAAGGACACAGGCACTCGTCTCAGAAAAAAAAATCCTATTTATAAAGGTATAAAAGGCCGGGGGAATTCTTGGACGAGTGCCTGTGTGTAAGGATTAGAGAAAGTAATTTTATAGATCAATAGAATGCTTACTAGTATATAAATGAGGGCCTGCAATATAAATGAGAATATGGTTGATAAAAATGAGAATAATGGGTCAACAAATTTTGAATAGAAAAAAAACAGCAAAAAGTCAGGCAAAGAATGCAGGGAATAATGGATCGGAAACATATCAGGAAAAGAAAATAATGGACAAAAACATGAAGAAAAAAGGAAAATTAACTAAAAGTTGAGGAATAACTAAATTCCTATCCTGTACCAAACCGTTATAAAAAAATAAATTGTACGGAGCAATGTAAGTGCAAACAAAACAAACAAACAAAAACTGAAAACGAACAAAAATTCTGAACACATCTCATTATTCTGTAAATACTTGATAAATAATGAGGAACAAAATAGAATCAATTATCATATTCATTGCTAGTACTGGTCTAGATGTCTTAATTTCATACATCCCCGCCGCAATTTTGCGCCTGTCCCAAGTTAGAAGCCTCTGGCCTTTGTTAGTCTTGTATGATTTTTAATTTTAGTTTCTAGTGTATAATTCTGAGTTTAGTATGACGTCCATTATCACTGTACTAGTATACATATTTTTAGAGGCCAGCTGAAGGACACCTACGGGTGCGGGAATTCTCGCTACATTGAGGACCCATTGGTGGCCTTCGGCTGTTGTCTGCTCAATGGTCGGGTTGTTGTCGCTTTGACACATTTACCATTTCCTTTCTCAATTCTATCATATAAATACACATGCTTCGAATGAGGATTATGAAAAATTTACTTATATGTTAGTTTGTTTTTATTTTTTACTATAGGAAGCTGACTTTTTAGGAGTTCGAGGCTATGAAATTTTATGTCAACGGTTAAAATCAGGCAAAAAAATGTGTAAAGAAATAGACGAATTCTTCAAAGAAAGGTAAAGTAATTCAAAAGACAATATACTAATAACACAAGCCTGTGATGTAGTCAGATTTCTATTATGATTAACGAATTTCTTTGTTTTGGAAGACATTATATGCATGAAATAATGCAATCATTGCCTTTTAAGTTATAGCAATGTTTCTACACTGCTACACAATGTCTATAGAGAGCTTGACATTCGCATATTGTAAAAAAAACATTGTCTATTGTTGATTATAATACATCGCCCTCTAGTTATGTAAAAAATTACTTTTTGAGTCGTTGAATTTGTGTTTCTTTTACATATAGATAAGAAGATGTGGTATGGGTGCCAATGAGGCAACTATCCATCCAAGTCACTATTTTGTATAAAGAAAACTATTATAGGTCAAAGTATGGTCATCAACATGGAGACTTGGCTCACACCGAACAGCAAGCTATAACGGATCCTATAAACCCATTCTAACGGGAGAATCAACGATCTAATCTTTATAAAAAATAAAAGAAACACTTATAAACCACATTAACAGACGACAACCACTCAGCATCGGGAACCCTGACTTAGGACAGGTGCAAACAAATGCAACGGGTCTAAACGTTTTGATATGTTCCAACCTTCATCTTTACCTGAATCACTAGTATAACATCACAACATAGAAAGACAAACTATAAAATATCAATTGAAATGGCTTAATTAACTCAATCAAAAGACACATAAACACATATGTCGGTTATCAAGAACACCAATATATAAATATTGTTTTACCCAAAGACAAAGAACGATGCTTTAAACAGCAGGCAGCTCTTCATTCCAACGTCAATTTTAAGCACAGGACAAAGACTCGCACCTCATTGCAGCTTCTAGTAACTCATAGCTCCGATTAGTCGATGACACTATATTTATTTAATGACCTACGATTAGCGGGGTATTTGTACACTTTTTAAAAATGAATTAACATATACATGCCTTTTGTTTATTTAAGAATAAAAGCAGAGCAAGCCTATTCAAAGGCTTTGTCGATTGCTGTGAAGAAAATTGGTAACCCAGAAGAGATGGGGTATGCTGCATTTTATTATGTTTGTGTTACTCATAGCATAACCGTTTGAACAGAGTTTTGAATAAAGCAAAACAATATACAAATACATGTTCTCTTGAACTGAATTTTAATGTACGTATTGTTATTCTTTACTTTTCTACATTGGCTAGAGGTATAGGTGTTGGGTTGAGATCTCATAAACATGTTTAACCCCGCCGCAATTTTGCGCCTGTCCCAAGTCAGGAGCCTCTGGCCTTTGTTAGTCTTGTATGATTTTAAATTTTAGTTCCTTGTGTATAATTCGGAGTTTAGTATGACGTCCATTATCACTGTACTATTATGCATATTTTAGGGGCCAGCTGAAGGACACCTACGGGTGCGGGAATTCCGCTGCATTGAAGACCCATTGGTTGCCTTCGGCTGTTGTTTGCTCTATGGTCGGGTGGTTGTCGCTTTGACATATTCACCATTTCCTTTCTCAATTTTATTTTTATAGTAATTTTCTGTTATGTATCATAGAGAAAGAATAAGAGAATTATGCAAAAATGAACATAGATAAGACCGTTGGTTTTCCGCTTTGAATGGTTTTACACTAGTAAATTTTTGGAGCCCTTTATAGCTAGCTGTTCGGTGTGAGCCAATGGTCCATTTTGAAGACCGTACTTTGACCTTTAATGGTTTACTTTTATAAATTGTGACTTAGATGGAGAGTTGTCTCTTATGCACTCATACCGCATCTTCTTACTAGTATATCTAAAGAAGAAAAAAAACTCGATAAAAAAAATTAACACTGACACCGTAATGTTGACACTGATTCGTGCTATATCTTGCAGTTCATTTGTACAGTTACGGAAGCCGATAAGGGCCATTCAAAAAAAATTTTATGTCGTTATTACGACATAGCATGTCGTAATTTCGACATAACATGTAGTTATTACGACATCGCTATGTCGTAATTTCGACATAACATGTCGTTAAAACGACATCGCTATGTCGTAATTTCGACATATCATGTCGTAAAAACGACATTGCTATGTCGTAATTTCGACATATCATGTCGTAATAACGACATCACTATATGTCGTTAAATAACGAGCTATATTTGAAAGAATATGTATTATGATTGGCAAGAGACTAAATGACAAAGAAATTAACAATCATACGTCATCATAATGTCCCCGATAATTATAAAAGCCCCCGCATGGTCAGCTATAAAAGAGGGAAGAAAGCTACCAGAGGGAGAGTCCCCGAAATGATGTGTGGCAGACAGTGTTATTATTCAATTATTAGCTCCCTTGGTAAAACTCCAAATTTCATATTTAATGTGTTATATTGTTAAATAATTTACATGAAGCTTAATAAGTATATATTTGTTAATTGCATAGCTTTTGCTATTTGAATTCATTGGTTGAAGATATTTATTTATATTGTAAAGTTTAATATTTGCATCGTTGCAAAATCTTTGGTTACCTTCTTTGGATACCTTCAGTGAGAAACTTATATATGTTATAGATACCAATTTTGATTACCTTGGCCCATTGTGCTCGGGTTGTACAGTCAAACAAAGTCGTTAAGATTAACAAGTTACCGGTCATAGAATAGCTATGCTGTCACACATGTTGGAATAATGAAATGTGGAATTATTAGAGGACTGAAATTGTACAACCAAGTCAAGCCAAGCTTTCCATCTCCCTTTAAATTAGCGCAAACTACATGGCTTCTTGGTATAAGGGTGTATTGAAGTATTGATAGCTCTATTTCTACTTTCAAACGTTGGGCACGCGCGATGTTCCTAGAACCCCTAGTATTTAAAACAGAATCTTCGAAATTTCATCCTCAAAACAAAATAAAAATGTTAGAAAACACGAACCAATATTAAAGCAAATTCAATATATGTTTTGAATTATGTTTTGACAGCTCTTGATCATCTCCTAAGTAATATCTAGTATATTTGAGGATTAAAAAAAGAAAGCTATGTGAAAAAAACGGATGTCCCCATCTAACGTTACATTTATGAAAAACTGTTTTAACTCTTATGTATAGTGATCCTATATTTCTTATTCTCTGATTTTCTTGATTCTTGACAGGAACAACGACATGTGTCGGTTCTTTGTGGCGTTAAAGCCGTTATTTTACCAAATTTCATTTAACTCGACTGCATATTATAGTAGAAAATGAATAAGAATAGTAAGACAATAATAATATCTAACAAAAGTACAAATATTTGCCTCATGTGAGTTCAGATATTGCTGATTCAATAAAATCTTCTGACTACACAGTCGTTTTTCAAACGGTAGCCATTTTGTCCAAGTTGATATTTCAGTTTTCAAAGCAGTTTAAGGCGTATTTTTTTTTTTATAATTGATCAAAACAAAAGTTAAATATACGAAGAGTAAAAAATGCCAAGATTCTTTCCTTATTAACTACATATTTGGGTCTTAAAGGAATAAAATGATTCCATACATTACAAAACGGAAGCCAATTTTTCCAAATGTCTGAAAACGTCTAAAATCCCAAAGACGCTAATTTCCGACGTTAAATGTGCTAAAGTTTCAATTAAATATTTATGATAATTAAAACAAATCGTGTTATGAAATTTGGAGAAAGATGTTAATGATTGCTGCCGAAAAAAAATTAGTGTATGTTGCTAAAGACTCCGCCCGGGGAAATAGGTTCGACACAAGTTAAATTTTGCAATTTTTATTAATTGTATAGCTTTTAACGATTTATTTAAAAGAATTTGGAAATGGGGGGAAAATCCCATTTTGTAAAATAAATTGAAATTTATGTTACGGAAGTACTCCGAAATAGATAATTTAAAGTCGTCACTTCAGTTAGGTGCAATCACCAATATCAAAACACTTAATACCAGTTCACGGAATGTTTGACTTCGCGATTTGTCCTGCTATTTCGTGATGGAAGTAATTCCTGTACTAGCGAAGCCGGAACTTTTCGTCAATATAAACTTGTGCATGAAATGGAGGTAATTGAAAGATGAATCCCAAACTGCAACGAAAACCGTTTCATCGAATTAAAAAAAAAACGGGATTATATTTTTGTTTGCCGTTTTCGCGGACGACCCAGGAGTAGATTACTATATTTTAAAATGTATATATCTGAAGATGACTTGGGAAATACTTCCCAAGCCAAGGTTCAAGTAATAGAAGGGGTGTATTTCGACAACTTATGTGTCATGGAAATTACAATTCTATTTAAATTTAACCAAGGGTAAAAATGTTCGATTTACTTGCAGAGTGTCAGATATATTTGTATTGGGGATGAATTAAGATTTAGAAATTTTACAATGACAGATGATATGCAACTTGAAAGTTAAACATCCTATGATAAAAAAAAATATGAGAACCGTATACATGTACTTCCGTCCCATCGTTCCTTCCTACATTACTTGCGACAGTACTGCATTTTAAGTTGAAATAACTTAAAGGTTAAACATTATTATATCGATTTTCACAACTCGAGGTATTTTTTGATAAAATGACATCACAAAACGAACAGAACCAGAATCAACCAACAATATAAAAAACCGAATAAAACTTGCAAAAATTAATCGAAAGCAAAGACCCTCTTCGACGTCGCATTTTAAGTGAAACGTGCTGTTGGAATATCGTGCCCAACGTATGAAAGAAGCATTAGAAGCCATGTAGTATGCACTTATTTTGAGGGAGATGAGATGTTTAGCTGTCTAGTTAGGCTCGCATATTCACAAAGTAGTATCTACCTAAACTGTCTGTATAGCCATTTGACAACAGTTAATTTATTCACCTCTGTAAGTATTTAATAAAATATATAAGTTCCTCACTGAAGGTATTCAAAGAAGGTATCCAAAGATTTTGCGACGATGCAAATATTAAACTTAACAATATAAATAAATATCTTTAACCAATGAATTCAAATAGCAAAACCTATGTAATTAACAAATATATACTTATTAAGCTTCATGTAAATCATCTAACAATAAAATGCATTCAATATGAAATTTAGAGTTTTACCAAGGGAGCTAATAATTGAATAATAACACTGTCTGCAACACAGCATTTCGGGGACTCTCCCTCTGGTATCTTTCCTCCCTCTTTTATAGCTGACTATGCGGGGGCTTTTTTAATTATTGGGGGCATTATGATGACGTATAGTTGTTAATATCTGTGTCATTTAGTCTCTTGGCAATCATAATACATATTCTTTTATATATAGCGATGTCGCTATTACGACATAGCGTTGTCGTTATAACGACATAGTGATGTCGTTATTACGACATGATATGTCGAAATTACGACATAGCGATGTCGTTTAACGACATAGCGATGTCGAAATTACGACATAGCGATGTCGTAATAACGACATCTTATGTCGAAATTACGACATGTTATGTCGTAATAACGACATAAAATTTTTTTTTTGAATGGCCCTTATCGGCTTCCGTATAAAGTGAACTAGATTTGTATCGAAAATCAGGTTAATTTTATCAATTTTGCCATTTTTTACATATGATTCGTACCTAAGGATCGAATAGCCTATATATATATGGCCACATGGATGTCTCCAATCCGAACAAACATACGCATGTTAATGAAGAGTTTTCGTTTTGCTATTTATAAGTATGCAGCAGCGTCCGGTAAGGATAAGAACATTAAATCTGATGTGTCGTACCTTGTTTGTGAAGAGGACACAGACTGCCAACTATACAAGTTTCAAGATTTCTTGAAGGGTCTGTAGGTAACCTGTTGCAATCTTAATGTCATGTCCTTCGTCCTTGTTTTCTTATTAAAACAACCTATTGTATTTATTTGTTCTCGCCCTGAATATATATGCTATTTGCTACTGGACATGAGTTCAAGAATCACTCAATTTTTACTTAGAGTTGTATGGTATTAGCTTGACTTGTTAATGCATTGGAGATGCGGGATACGTGAAATAGTTGCATGCATATATTTTTAATTTGTTTTTAAATTTTCTTATTTTTGTTTTTATCACACTATTCTTTAGAACATTTCTGTTTAACAATATTTAATTGGTTTATAGTAATCAATTGCTACGATGCATACTTATTGTATGGTTCATTTTGTTTTATTGTTATCATTTTAGGTATTTTATATTTGTATCATTTTTATGTGTGTTTGTGTGTATGTCTTTCAGAGATCTTGGTAAGTCGATTTTACAACTTCAACGAGAGACGGAGAAAATATCAGCTGTTCATGATTTAGCAGCCAAGCAATTTCTGTCATTGGAAAGGGAGTTAACAGAGTTCAGTGCTGATCAGAATAGTAAAAGACATGCGGTACGTCAATGTCAGATTATTATGATGTTGCTTTGTCCGGATTATTACAGATGTTATTCATTCGTTATTCTGCTTGATAATTTATACTTTGTCAGATGTTTTTAATGTCCCGTTTCATCGTGCTTATAGTTCCTCATGTTTGTTTATGTTTTTCTTTACTTATATAGCTAGGTCACTGGACATTGTACAAGAGGAGTTGCTACGGTGATCTACGGTGTCACAGAAGCAGGCGTTCAAATCCCGCCTAGAAAGATCAAACATTTGCTTTCAGAAACGGGCGGTCTGATGAACTGTTTATTGTCTCCTTTAATACAATGAAAATAGAAAATATGCGTCTGTCTTTTCAAATCTATTTGATTTCCACTAAAAATTAATAAGTTGATATAGACTAAATAGTCTGATTCAGAAAAGTCAATTTGGATATGAGTTTTTCTGATTGAGGTATTTGGAAAATGCCTTGGAAACTATGTAAAGTTTTCATAATCGTATATTTTCATTGATCTATCTTCCTTTTACAGCGGTGCGCAGGTTTATTTGTTTAAAATAAAACTGGATTGAGATTGTTAACACTATTCTATTACAGAATTATTTTTTTACAGACTGACGAAACTATAAGAAAATCAAACCAATCAAAGCAACAATCTTATAAGCATACCATATCAGTGAGTTTTTCGATTCAGACAATTGTATTATTTATGTAATGCTTATTATTCGTTAAGGTTACAATCAAGTAGAATCTTAGTGTAGCAATGCATGGTTTACGCTTGAGAAAGAGTTACATAGATTTAGACGTTTGGCGGGAAAATTAGTGGCCGGGTCGAAAGTTATAGGGGTGATCGTAAAGGCCTCTATATGCTCCGTAAGGGTAACATATAGAGAACATCCCTATCAAGGAAGTAGTGGTATCGACCACGGGTATATAAGAGAATTAGAAACGGCACTCGAGGGTAAGCCGACCGTGCAAGGGCTGTTTAGCCATGAAGTCAAGGTCGTTAAAAACTTCCATTTGTTGTTTGACTCGAGGCTGTCGGTTGGCTGTCGATGAGAGCTGTCATCCTTCAACCGAGCGTACCGTACGTCGGATATATTTTAAAAGTGCTAGAAGAGCCTTGATATTCAAAGGACACTTTCTACTGGGTACAAAGTGGACGTACACGCGTTGACAGGATTGACAAACCATTGCCAGACTGTCCCACTCGGAGGACAGGCTGTACCAGCCCACACTGTCTGGTAGTGACAGACTGTCCCACTCGGTGGACAAGTTGTACCAGACTGCACTTTCTAGTAATAACAGATTGTCCCATTCGGAGGACAAGCTGTACCAGCCGCATTGTCTTATAGTGACATAGCGTCCCATTAGGAGGACAGACTGTTATATTGTATAAACTTGTATATATAAGAGTTCATACTTACTTTGTATCGTCAAAGAGCCCGTGTATATATTTTTGTTCATTGTGCATAACGTAGAAAGTTGTAGTATTTAGTATTGCCGTATTGTTTGTGGAAAACTTGGATCCAAGTATTGACTGGAACAAACGTTTGGGATATAAACGCCTGTTTACACGTTACATTTATAATTACCGCAAGTCTGTTTACTCATTACTTTTATAAACAAACAAAAACAGAAAAAACTTATCCACCACATTGACACACTCATATTTGAGCAAACTTACTTCTATGTCAATCAAAGGCGGATCGATCCAGGGGGCCTGTTGGCCCACCTCCCCTTTTGTGGGAAAATTTTAGTTGATAGGGAATCACTGAAGCATGACAGAATTTCCCCATTAGGTCATTCAGTTGTCTCCCTCTTATAAAAAGTTCTGGGTCCGCCAATGTCAATCGCCAAAAAATGTTGTACTCATTGAGCCAAACTAGTATACTTTAAAAACCGATCAGTCACTTTGAGTCATGAAAACCATCCGCGATAGTTCCAACTAAGATTTTCTTTTATTGCACACGTTTATAAATTTTCCAGCTTAAAGAAAAATACACACAGAGATGTCGGGAAAAGGATAACGCCGAAGAGGCATTCAACAATGCAAAACAAAGTGTCACTGTGAAAACCAAGGATCTAGACAAGGTGGGTCATTGCTTTTCTATATTAAACATCAAACATAATTTAACTTAAAATTATAGACACATGTGCAGGACCTCTTTCAGAGCACCTCATGTCGCCCTTTTGAATTGGCGAGTGACTATTATTGCTTATATTGTAGTCTTCGGTAGTGTGTTGTTTCTATCTTTGTCAAGCTTGTTCTAAATAATTGTGCTTATTTTCGAATTTCCGAAATCTATCGATGAAATGAACTCCCTAAATTATATTTAATTGTTTCCTTTTTGTGCATTTTTGCATTAAGTTAGAAATTGCTAATTTACTGAATTTTGTTCACTAATGGGACTAATTTAAAAACTTATCTTTATTTTTTGTAATTTTGAGATGTCCTCACTGGAAATAAAACCCCTTCCTCAAATCTGTTATGTATTAATGACATCAACATATCGACGAAACCTCTCGGCTACCAATGGGTAACAATCGAGTTGTTTGTATTAACTCATTCTTCTTTTAAATTTTAGATTGAGAAAGTAAAAGACAAAGCTATTGAAACTATGGAACAAGCAGGTAACGTCATTTCGTTTTCAGGAATACAATCTGAAAGCATTTAACCTAAATGCTCCCCGGTAACAACAATTTGAACAAAAAGTTCATCTCAGTGTACTTCAATTTTCAAGGGTAAACAAAAATTCACAGGGGTATGTCACGGAATAGAAGTTCCTTCATAATATAAGTTCCAAATGGGAAAAAAAATCTAGAATATTACTTCCACGGGAATAAATATGACAGTAGATGTTCCAAACGGAATAAATAGTATAGAATTATGTTCCATCAGGTACAGGTAATATGACATTGTTTATAATTAAGTTTCCACTGGAACTTCTGTTAGGTGGAACAAACAAACGTTGACAATCCAATCATTTAAAAATTATAATGAATTTACCAAAATAGCAAAATGATACTCTAATGTCCTACAGTAATGTTTTTTTTTATCGCCATTGCAAAAGTGTTTTAAAGCTCATGATGCAAATAAGCGAAAACAGTGTACTTTGAACTTCAAAGATCATACAGATATCCATATCAGTAAGCCTTAATGGTCACATGTACAGCTATATCTTCTAAAAGTGACTTGTGTCGTCAAACTGTAAAGAAATAGTCAATTACAAAGTACGTTTGGAGCACCAAGAGTACACACACGTACGCCATTGCAGTCCAGCTATATCCCTTATTATACACAAATATGGCATTGCAATATTTTAGCGATATCAATCTTACTAGCAGTTTCTGATTTATAATAAACTCAACATTGATACCAGGTTAACAATATATATATATACGCCAGCGCGATATCGTCTACAAAAGACTCATCAGTGACGCTCGAACAAAAATGTATAAGGTCAAATAAAGTACGGAGTTGAAGAGCATTGAGCCCAAAAATTTCTAAAAGTTTTGCCAAATACAGCTAAGGTAAATCTATTTCTGAGGTAGAAAAACCTTAGTATAACCTCTTCGGATATATACATTTCGACAATAAGTCTCTGAACTAACAATGTTTTTTTCTTATATTCTTACGTTTAGCGGGTAATCTTCATGGTAAATTAATATGAATGCCACCTTTCTTTATGATGGATATAGGAAACCTCTTTAAAACAGTTTGACAAAAGATCCTCAGAATCATATATTTTTTTAAGGGGCTAGCTGAAGAAAGCCTCCGGGTGCGGGAGTTTCTCGCTACATTGAAGATCCATTGGTGGCCTGTCGGGTTGTTGTCGCTTTTGACACATTCCCCATTTCCTTTCTCAATTTTATACATTATAGAATATGAAATATATTAAAAAACAAATACCGAACTGGAAGGTAAATTCAAAACCTGACAAAAATTAAACTTAATATATAAAAGTGTGAAAACATCTGTCATATTACTGACTTAGTAAAGTTTTGCGGATAAAAATGATTGGTAAAACCTGGTTTTATATCAAGCTAAGCCTTCCACTTATATGACATTCGTTTTTATTTATTTGTAAGCTAACGTTACTTTTAGACAAAAAAACGTATATATCCTTATATCTATTTAGTATAGAACACACAGTTCATTTGATTTATTCAGATCAATCCTACAAGAACAGCATAGAAACTTTAGAGAACACAAGAACGCAATGGGAAAAAGACATGGAGAACACATGTTCTGTAATTACATAGTTTACCCTCTTTGAAATTTCGTTTTAGCATATTTATAATGCAAGGTACTTCAAGACAAGAATGTCTCTTTTTTTTTAATTGTTAACACAAATGTATTTCAAATGCAGATTTTGGTTAGTATTGAATGAATATTGAACACAGGCAGTTTTTGGACCTTGACGCCTAAATGATTTTTCAATTTAGGTAGAGTTTGGGACATTTATCCTTGTTGCAAATAAAGAGCTAATCCAAAAGCATCCTGCCATGAACCTTATATCACCACTTTTAGAAATATGTTAAAAATAACCATAATTTCGTACAACAATTAAATATCGGTTAATGTTCGTATAAATTACATGCTACCGAAACGATTATGATTTGTGCGTAAGTTTCAGTTATCTGTCTGCAACAGTGCAAAAAGTAAAATCACAAAATTTCTGAACTTCGAGAAATAAAAAAGGTAAGTTCTTAATCAGATGGCAAATTCAAAATCTCAATCACATCAAACGAATGGATAACAGCTGTCATATTCCTGACTTGGTACTGGCATTTTCTGATGTAGAAAATAGTGGATTAAACCTGGTTTTATAGCTAGTTTAAACTGGTTTTATAACTAGTTTAAACTGGTTTTATAACTATTTAAATGGTTTTATAGCTATTTTCTAAGGTAAAACATGTAGCGTTTCTATGGTAATACTATATTTAAGCCCTGAATAATATTTAATCACTTGTTACTGTTCTTACTGTCCTTGACTACGGGTTTTCAATTGCTTGTGTTGATATTTTAATATTTTAATTTGCTTTAAAAAAATATTACTTTACTCCTTCCAATCCTCCTAGTTCACAGTCCTGTTCAGATTGGTTATTTATATGCATTTATCATTTGACTATAAAACAGGTTTAACCAACCATTTGTCTACATATAGCCTTTACCTAGTCGGGAATATGACCGTTATTTTCTATTCGTTTTATGTATTTGAGCTTTTTATTTAACCATTTGATAACGGACTTAGCACATTAAATGTTCCTTGGATTTCTATAATTTGTTATTTAACTTTTTATATATATTATTTTTCTGCAGGAATTCGAACATCTTGAAGAAGCGAGAATTGAGCTTCTGAGAGAGCTTATCTGGAAGTGTACTAATATAGACTCTCAAACATGTGTAGACCATGACCAGGTAAGAGCTAATGTTAATCATTTGATTCAAAAGCTAAATGTAATATTTAGATTAAGTTAAATGAGGGGGGATTCCATTTTTGTTTACCTGTTCTTGACTTTTTCAAGGTGTTATTAACTGTTTTCTGAGACAAATTTAAACTGTTAACGATTTTTAACACTATGTTATCTGATTTTAGCATTTTTACATTTGTTGTTTAGCCAAAATCAACGTTTTGTTAACATGTTAACGGATCTCCTATTACGGGTCGCCGAATGGGACTCTAGTGGTTTTGCACTCGAAAATCAATTTCGTACAGACAAAAGTGACATTTGTTCAACAAAAATGAGTTCAGTTTAATAAAATTAAAATTTTGTCATACAAAATTATCTTTCAGTGGACAAAAGTCACTTTTGTCATGACATAATTTATTTTTGTTACACAGACTTGACTTTTGTTACTTCATTTGAAAATTGGCGACAAAAGTCAATTTTGTATGCAAATTAGTTTAGTTTGAATTCTGTGAATAAATTTGCATACAAAATCGACTTTTGTGAAGCAAAATTGACTTTTGTGAGACAAAATTGACTTTTGTGAGGCAAAATTGACTTTTCTGAGACAAAATTGACTTTTGTGAGACAAAATTGACTTTTGTGAGACAAAATTTACTTTTGACAAAATTACAAAATTAAATTTTGTCTCACAAAACATGCAAAAACCAATTTTGTCTCATAAAAGTCAATTTTGTCTCATAAATTCGATTCTTGTCTCACACAATTGACTTTTGTGAATCAATTTCCATATCAGGTAACAAAAGTCAATTTTGTATGCAAATAAGTTTATATTTGCATACCTTTTTGACAAAATTGACTTGTGTCATGACAAAAATGAATTTTGTCTACAAAAATGAATTTTGTCTACAAAAATGAATTTTGTCTACAAAAATGAATTTTGTCTCCAAAAATGTATAATGTCATCAAAAATTGAAGTTCTCATAAAACAAGTCTGTATGGCATAGTTTTTTTTAAGACAACAATGATTTTGTGATGACAGTTCATATTTGCATACCTTTTTGACAAAATTGACTTGTGTCATGACAAAAATGAATTTTGTCTCCAAAAATGTATAATGTCATCACAAAACTGAAGTTCCCATAAAACAAGTCTGTATCACTTAGTTTTGTAAGACAACAATGATTTTGTGTTGACAGAATTGAATTTTGTACAAAACCTCAAGAGTCCCATTCGGCGCCCCGTACCTATTGCCCCCTCTTAAATATTCATCATGAGTAAGGATACTTCATGGAAGGGTAATTAAAGGCAAAAGTAGTTTAACGATGCCCATATTTCATACATCTATTAAATCGTTCAAACCGAGGTAAAACCCAAATCATGAGGGAATTGCATTAACTCAAGTGTGGGACAGGGAACGTTGACATGATAAGCGTCTTCAATGTCTTAGTAAATCATGCTCTGTTTAGGATTATCCGGCTTTTGAGAATTATTATCAAGGTAGCGATTTCATATCTTGTGTAAATTACTTGTGCAATGCATGTTAATTGATGCTTGGAATTATTTTTACAAATTACAAAGTGGTTAGATTTAAAATAAATTTTAATTATCTATAAGCTTGAACCTAAGAAAATGAACTAATTAAGTTCATTATTTCACGTTTATTTTTCACTTCTTCCAACATTGTAAAATGTAAATGATATAAAACAGACATAGTTTGTATACATATCATACTACATCCTTTTAAACTCAGAAACAAAACAAAACAAACCGGTTTTCAATAGATCTTTTCCCTTACGTCAGTAATATACTGTAGACAACTCGGTAATCGATCGAAAGGTTATCCATAGGCAACCAATTGAAAAATGTTTAATGACAACACTAATTGATACCCTAGTCAATGAAGTCAGAATTATTCAATTCAACCTCTTACGTTTATAAGTAATTTTTACTCTAAAACCTTTAAATTACATTCTTTTCCATTAAGTTTGACATCTCAAATGCATACTATATGTATCATAAGATTGATTCAACCCTACATGTAGATCTATTAGGACGGGTTCAACAATTAATGTTACTTTGCAACGAACCAATTAGTCAGAACACCTACTACAAGTATTATTGTCTATCAGGTCAAAATGTTATCCGAAACCATCCGAAGACCCAATTAAATATATCGCGATCGACATTTCAATATTTCCTTTAAGCGCCAAGTAAAGTCAACGGTGTTGTGTCTTTATTCAAACGTACATTTTGATTAAAATTGAGAATGTGTCAAAGAGACATGCAACAACCCGACCAAGGTGAGGTGAGCGTTAGCTAGGAATAGCATTTCACCTTATACACTTATTAAATAACCGACATTTGTAATTTTAGTGTGCAGAAAATGTTCGGCAAATGTTAGAACTATGTGATATAGACAAAGAATTACATGACTTTATTGAAAAAAACAAGACAGGTTCAGAAAGGCCAGGTACGTTACGACATTATGAATATCTTATTTTCACGTTTTGATATAAAGCACCTATCATTATTGTAAAATAACAGTAATTCCCTTATGTGAAAAGTTAAAAGTTTGACAACAATCAAATTGGAACTCCCTCATACTAATTGTATTTTCTGGTATCTATGACGAGTTAATTATTTGGTCAAGAACTTCTAATGTCATTTTTTTCCATAGACTTTTTCACAATTTAACTCTAAGCGTTGCAAACGAAGGTGAACAAACATTACTGAATTTAACCTATCGAGGAAAAGAAACTCGTTATTATATTTATGGTACCGTTTTACTGTACAAGTTTGGAATTTTTACAATTGATTATTCTTTAGTGATGCTCGAGGCCAATCTTTTCAATTATCCCATTCTGTATACAAACGTTGACGAATGGCAAACAAAACAGATCTAAAGTATAATCATGGAATACAGTTTTAAGTAATTAGAAAATTGAACCTCTTGAACCTACTACGAAACAGGAGTTCCAAAGAAGTAGACCACTACAATAAAAAAAAAGTACTGATTGAGGTCGTAACCAATATAACTCATACAGTTATCTCCCCAAATTAAAAACAATAACAGAATTTAACGGTCGTGGTTATTTTTTTCATCACATTTACCTTTACTGTAACATATAATGTAAAATACTATCACCATTATTGTCAATTGCTTTCTTTTCTGTATAGAATTACCAAGTGAGTTTAAATGTTATTTGCTTGGAATTAATATTGCTCTCGAAATGTTTGTATCTCTCTGTCTCTCTTATAAGAACTTTGCATTCGTCCATAAATTATATGTTTCTACCACTAGCAAATGTTGTTTCCTGTTTAAGTATTACCATACTTGTGCCGTCATAGACCTAATATTGTATATACATGGTGAAGAACGATAGTGTCGCTGCAAAATTCATTTCAAATTTACTGACTTTGTATATACAAGGTCAATGACAAACTTTTTGATATGTTTATCCTACTTTCAACAAAATTTATGTATAATTTCATCAATTAACGAATGATGTCTATGTCGGACAATGTGAAAACTGATAACTTTTGTAAAAGTATATAATGAACAATCAACACGTGTCTCCGTAGAAAAAAAGTATTTTATTTAGGGCTGAAGAAGGTAGACTTTTTTTCACTGTGCAGTGACTTTAAATACAAAATATAAGGTTGGTTATTGTGGATTATTATTTTTATGACAAATACTGTTGCAAGTGGTAGATTTGTAACATTTTTGTGATGAAAACAGATTTAAAAAAGAAGTGCATTTGAAATATGTAATGTGCTTTATATTAACAAACTGCATCGCTTTGTACGTCAGATAAGTGTTATTTCTTACTAACATTATTTTTTCTCTCTCTTGGCATGCAACTGCAACATTTTATTGGCTGTATTATTATTTGAGATTTAAACTTGATTCAGAGATTTGACAAAAATAAAAGGTAGCCATCAAAATCACATGAGTTAATTGAGCGCTCACTGGTAAATACAAAATGAGTTCAAATTGTTATAAATGTTTGTGTTTACTTATATTTCGAACTCTCCGAAATTGGAATAGTGCAACCGTTTAAGGAAACAATAGTAGTCCGCTGTTCACTAGTCTTAAATCGAATATAATACAAATCCTGGTCATAAATCTAAACCGAGGGAGACACGTCAATTATAAGCGGAAAATAAGGGAGCAATATAAACACTGGGCTGTAACAAAAACAAACGCCAATATACATAGAACGGATATATCAACTACCATATTCCTGACTTAGTGCAGGACATTTTTATAACAAAACAGCTAGTCAAACCTCTCGCTTATTTGGCAATGTTGAAAATACAGCTAAAAAGATAACATTACGTGACAGGAATACAGTTCTTACAAATACAATAATTGGGCATCTAATGTGCGTGATTTTTTATTTAGTCCTGGAATGAACCATATTTGGATTGATCAGAATAATATTGATATATCGTTTGATGTTATAAAGACACGCATTAAAGACCAATATCTACAAAAATGGTCAGCAGATATGTGTGACTGTGAGAAATTAAGTGTGTATAGTAGTATAAAGTTTGATTTTTGTCTTGAAAATTATTTTGGCTACATTAATAATACTAGTAGTAACATTCTTACAAAACTACGAAGTGGTATATTGAAACTTAATGTTTAAGTTGGTCGCTTCTCTGATATACCCAGAGAAATGCGTCTTTGTGTATGTTGTAATATGAAATGTGTTGAGAATGAATTCCATTTTTTATTGGTGTGTCCAGCATATAGGGCAATAAGAATATTGTTTTTGCCACGCTATTATTGTTTATGGCCTACTATTTTTAAACTATCTTGTTTGTTGAAAGCTAATTCTAGATCTCTAACAATTAAGCTCTGTAACTATTTGAAGAGTGCATGGAAAGCTAGATCTGATATTATAGGTTAGCTACAACATGCATGTTATTATTGTATTGTTCTCTGTTACCAGTATGTTGTCACATTATGTATTTATTATGTATTGCCATAGCATGTTTTATATGCTTCTACAAATAAATTCATTCATATATTCAATAACACTCAGGTCAGAGAAATACACAAACAAAATATATAACTTTGTATGTCACACTGTTAAATAACCCGCTACGCGCGTCATTCTGTTTGCACCAATTTTTTTATGTTATATCTTCATAGACAGAAAAAATATTACAGTCATTTCTGAAATAGAAAATTAAAATAGAATTCAAACCCTAAACGATAAGACACAACACAATTTCCAACCAGACTTAAAACGTACCATCACAACAAAATACATTTATCAAACTTCTAACACGTCCAAATCACGACCAAAATGTGGCCAAGCCATTGAATTCCGTAGTATTTTCAAAATTATGGAAAAAAAGGCATTTTAATTGTGAAAAGAAAAGTCGAGTACTCTTTTTTGTATTTGCTTAAATATATTGCAGAATTTCTTCATTGAATATATTAACTTTGATTTGCAACTACTCGTAGGAACAATTACCACATAACTGATAACGAATATAATGTAAACTATTAAAGAGGAGTTAAACAATGGCCATTTCGTTATTTTAGCTGAGGTCTTTTATGAAAATTATTACGCCAAAAAGGGCAGTTCTGGACACGACCAATCAAGACACAATGACAAAACCACACTCAGCAGACGCCCACCTGAACGCATTCCACAGGACTTGCCAAAACAACCAAGAGTAAGGCCCCCTCCTGCACGTCCTACAGACCAGCCAAAGCCCACGGAAAGAATAACGACAAAAGAACAATGTCTTATTTCTTTTGATGATGACATCAGTAAGTGCTATGAAGAAACAATTGTGTTGTTGATTATAAACCATTTCCTTTAGTAGTGGCATCAAGCTAGTAGCTTTAAATAAACTCATCGAGAAAGACCATACTTGTAGATCTGAAGCTACAAATGTATTAAGCATGCTCATTTTTCTTTTAATGAATTTTAGTGCACAAATTCAAAACTAAATCCAACATATCGTCTAAAAAATTACATTTTGTTTAAAAATAGGGTTTTTTTAAAGAATGGATTAATTGTTTTAGTTTATTTTTTTAATTCATAAAGTAACTGACAATTTCAGCGTCTAGTGGGTATTCAAGCATATCTGATGTAAGACCAAACAGAGGTAAGCTTTTAAATTATCAATTTTGGATGTAACGCGTCTTCTGATTGGCTTACGTCTTTGTGTTTATTAGCTCATAGACATTATTTTGTCATGTGACCGTGACGTCATCAACTTTTTTATCACTATTTAGTCCTATTTAAAATGAAATAAAAAATTAAATTATATATATACTTTTATTCTGAAAGCAATACAGCTTATAGGATACATATACACAATTTTACACCAATATAAGAATTTCACAAGAGATATATAATATATATAAATATAAGGTGTGCATGAAAGAACATATAATACATAATACATAATACAAAATACAAAATACGAGCGGAGAATGATATGATACTTAAATAAAGTGAGAACAAAAATATTATTTACTGCAATTAAATTCTAAGTTTTTCAGCAGATTTTAGAAACATACCTAAGTTATTCAATTCTTTAATATTTCTGACAGATAACAACTGGATAAGTTTGAATGTAGAAGGATTTCTCCAATAATACTTTTTTATATACTTTTCTCGAATCTGACTATATTTTTTACATTCAAGTATAAAATGGTATTCATCTTCAATAGAGCTAGTATTACAATTTGTACATAGTCTATTATTTTTATCAACATTATAATATCTACCTGTTTCTATACTTAATATATGAGCTGATATACGATATTTACAAATGTATGGTTTGTATATATAATCAACTTTTTTTTCACGATTTAGTCCTATTTAAAATGAAATAAAAAAAATAAATTATAAGACATAACTGTTATATATTTTCTATCTTTTCGAAATTAATACCATAAAAAAGAAGAAGTGGTTAACACTTTAAAATAACACATAACTCTCAGACTTGAGGTAAAATACAAAAAGTCATGTTAATTGCTTTTTCAGTAATATCTTCAAGGACCTTAGGTTAAGATATATTTACCTAAGAAAGATTTAATGTATAGATAATTGTTAATTTGTCCATGGTAAATTTAACTATTAACTTCCAGGTCCGAACGTAACAGAGTCTGGGTACTCTGATGTACATGACGTCATACCAGAACGAGCACAGGGTAGAATACAACGCCCGTACATATCGAAGGTAGGTAAAATAATTACAGACATTAGACTTTGTCATTAATAGGTCATTGCAGATTTGATACTCAGTCAGTAGGTCATTGCAAAATAGAAGAAAGGCTGCATATACAAATATATATTTAACAGGAATTATCAGAGATACCATCATGTTTTAACTGCATGCTGGGTAATCTAATTATACAACAAAGCTATATTAACAATAGAAAAACAAAGGATACGGGGTATTCATCCACGATATAAAATCAGTATCAGCAAAAAAATCACAAAAAACAAAAGAACGGAACTTGTATAGCTTTTATTCATTTCAAAGTGATAACACAAACAGATAACAAGTAATAAAACTTTGAGGAACACACAGGACAAAATATGTAATGCCATATTGCATTCAATTATACAAAGTACGGTCACCATATACAAAATATGGTTTAAGTCTTGCAAAAAAATATTGAAAACAACACGTTATTAATTTCTTGCGTCCGAAACGCTTTTCTGGATTTACCTTCATCAGGAACGCTCAAAGCAGAACATTTGAAATCCGAAGATGTATAAGTACCGAAACCGTCGAAGAGCTGTATGTCAAAAATACCTAAAATAAATAGCCAAATTCATCTAAAGCCAACTTTGCCTGAGGGAGTTGAAACCTTAGTTTCTTAATAATTTATAAATTTATAAACGGACAATTTTAGAAAAGTTTGTTTAATCATGTCAGTACCGAAATACTGACTACTGAGCTGATGATACCCTCGGGGACTGATAGTCTACCAGCAGAGGTATCAAAATACGTCATCCTTAATAATTATCAATAGGAAGAGTTTTAAAATCATTTTTATTCAGTTAAATGTTCGAGTGCAACTGGTATCGTGTCTTGGATAGTCTAGGGAAAGCGGTTAATTCAAATGGTGCAGGATATCAAAACGTGGAAGGGAACTAAAAATCAGATTAGATCACATACAAACAGTTTTCAAGAAACTGAAAATTAAATATATACAAATAAATAAACGACAAAACGAAATTAAAGCTTTCGCAAATTTGAAACAATTATAGTTATCCTAGTATATACTACTTTACAGCTATACATACACACATGAGCATTTCCTAACTAACTATAGGGACTCAGTATAGGTAAATACGTGGTGACTGATTTTGTATTTTTTTAAATATTCTATTAAGATATATTCATTTTAACATATTTAATAGAGCCCTTCGGAACACAATGTTAAAGTAGGTGAAGTGGTAGAAATTGTGCGTGAAATGCCGGGGAATAGTGTTCAAATTATGAAAAATGGACGAATTGGGATAATACCCAAACAGTGTATACAGATGATGGCATATGTATAGCCAAACTTAACTTCGATCACATTTTCACCATTATGAACCAAGTGATTGCTGCAAATACCGGATATAAAAATAAAAGCGACGCCATGATGTAATATACAGACTTCAGCAATCAGTTTCAAAATATTTATGTTTTATTTTCAAAATTTGTGTTTAAGTATATATATATGCATAAGAATAATGTAATGTGGCAAAATTCATGCTTCGATTTTATAAAATTTATAATCGATTGTTAAGCAGCTTTCTTTAATATGCAGCATCTTGATTTTAGATTACACTTTCACATGCAGTAACAGTGTATTTTATGTAATAATGCCAGTATTATAGTATTCCTCTCTGAGTTTTCTCATGGGGAAGTCTGTTCTTAATAAATTAATTTATTTAGTCTTTGTATTTGCCTATATACCTGTATCGTTGCAATTGATTTGTCACATCGATTTCGATTATTGTTTTGTTTTATCGTTCTTATAAATAAATCAAACAGACCAACAAATAACAAACACAAGTCTTTAGATAATTCCAAATGACCCAAAGATACAAATAAACTTATCATAGATACCAGGATTAAAAATTTTTTATATTTACGCCAGACGCGCGTTTCGTCTAGAAAAGACTCATCAGTGACGATCGAACCAAAAAATGTTTAGAGTACAAGTTGAAGAACATTGAGGACCAAAAATGTTTGCAAAATAATGCTAAGGTAATCTATTCCTGAAACACAATGTTATCATTTGTCAGTAAAAACATCCATCTTAAAGAATGATCCAAGAGGACAATTCTACACTTATTTGTTTACTTTGTCTTCGTTTGGAAGTGGAATTTCATACAATCATTGACATTTAAAAAAACCCACTTTACCTCAATAATTGCATAAGATGTATGTTTCAATAAAATGCGTTATTCTAATTGGCTAACGGCACATCTCACTATATTTCTTTATCAATGCATTACACAATAAAATTCTCATGCATGATGACACGAGGTCCCAAAATAAAGTGCACAGGTGAATTAATTTAAAACTTAACAAAAATCGTGTTTTCAAGATCCTAGCTAAAAATGTAATTATAAGTATTAAATGCTTCTTTTTGTAACTTAATAGGGTTGTAAAAGCGTTGACCGTACGGTGAAGTTAAGACTTTTCATACAAAATGTACTACGGTCAACGCTTTTACACCCCAATGAAGAACTTTACAAAAAAAGCGTTTAATTCTGACTTAAAAAAAGGAACAGATTGTTCAAAATGTAAAACACTAATGATCATGGGACACTTTCTGGTTAGCATAGTTAGCTATAAAAGGCCAAGAAAGAACCAACAGTAAAACCATTCCGAAATTAATGTATATCACAACTAACTAGTTGAAGACAAAATGTCAACAACATGGCAAGAAAAACAAACAACAGTCTTCTAAACACAATATGCAAAACTGAGGACAACTGAAGCAACATGTACTAAAAGAAAAACCTGTGATGATCTTAAGTGCTCACAATCGTTTATCATGCTACTACAATTCAATCACAATTCTAAGTTGGTTTTCTCATATAAATAAACTCATCATAGATACCAGGACTAAATTTTGTATATACGCCAGACGCGCGTTTCGTCTACAAAAGACTCATCAGTGACGCTCGAATCCAAAAATATTAAAAAGCAAATAAAATCGAAGTTGAAGAGCATTGAGGACCAAAGTTCCTAAAAGTTTTGCCAAATCCAGCTAAGGTTATCTATGCCTGAGGTAGAAAAGCCTTAGTATTTCAAAAATGTAAATGTAAGAACTGTGAGTACTCATAGATAAGTTTCATAACTATTTTTCTTTAAATAAAATTGAGAATGGAAATGGGGAATGTGTCAAAGAGACAACAAACCGACCATAGAAACAACAACAGAAGATCACCAACAGGTCTGCAATGTAGCAAGAAATTCCCACACCCGGAGGCGTCCTTAGCTGGTCCCTAAACAAATATATACTAGTTCAGTGATAATGAACGTTATAATAAACTCCAAATTGTACACAAGAAACTAAAAATAAAAATAATACAAGACTAACAAAAGCCAGATGCTCCTGACTTCGGACAGGCTCAAAAATGCGGCGGGGTTCAACATGTTTATGAGATCTCAACCCTCCCCCTATACCTCTAGCCAATGTATAAAAGTAAACGCATAGCAATACGCACATTAAAATTCAGTTCAAGAGAATTCCTAGTCTGGTGTCAGAAGATGTAACCAAGAAAAATAAACAAAATGACAATCATACAAAGATAACAAGACTACTAGCAGTTAACTGACATGCCAGCTCCTGACTTCAATTAAACAAATTGAAAGATTATGATTTCATCATATAAATATCAGGCACTATCCTTCCGTTAGGTGTTTAGTATCATACCATCATAACATATATGAGAAGAACATAACCCGTGCCATGCCAACAACTGGTTTTTGAATAAATGTGTTTAGTTCCGATGCAAAGACCCTATATGTGAATCAATATTAACGCCAAAATATGCAATCTTTATATCAATTGCCTGACAACAGTATCGTAACTATATCCCTTCGTAATAAGTCTATTGAAAGGTTTTGTTAGTTTCTGAGGTGAATACTTACATGTTTGTGCTTTATAAAGAATATTTCCATAAAAAAATGGATGTGAAATACCTGAACGTATAAGAATTCTGCATGTTGAGCTATATTTACGAATAATGTCCTTATACGGCCGATAATAAAAAAAAATTTTTTAGTAAATGTTTTAACTAGTTTGTGATATCGAAACCCCTGGTGTAATAATTTTTCAGTAATACATAAATTTCTTTCGTTAAATCTAAAACAGTGTTACATACACGAGCGTATCGTACAAGTTGAGATATATAAACACCGTAAGATGGTGACAAGGGAGCGTCACCATCTAAAAATGTATAATTAACGATAGGAAATGAAAAATCATCTCAATTATCATAAATTTTAGTATTAAGTTTTCCGTTAGTGATATAGATATCAAGATCGAGGAACGGGCAGTGGTCACTGTTAGTATTAGCTTTTTTTAAAGTAAGCTAATATAAAAAAGAAGATGTGGTATGATTGCCAATGAGACAACTATACACAAAAGACCAAAATGCCACAAACATTAACAACTA
>CM034360.1:78703044-79143222 GCA_019925275.1 Mytilus edulis | reverse complement strand
AAATCGTCTCTCTTGTCGTAAATTTTAGTGACTGTGTAGTTTCCCGTTTAAAACCGAAATAGCTAAATCCAGGAAAGGACAGTTATTACCGAATACATTTGATTTATTTAAAGTAAGTTGAACTGTTCCATAGGGTAAATTTCATGTAAATGAAAATGTGTTTGACCCAAAAAAAATTGTATCTATCAAATAATAAAGTCGTCGTTATTGAGACAAAATATCATCCAAATATCTAAAAGTATTATTAAATTTGTTTATTAGATGTTGTTTGAATGGTTGATTGCTGATTTTTGTCATAAATTGTAACTCATAGCAATACAAAAACAGGTCCGCAATAAGTGGTGCCCAATTAGTTCAGGACACATCATTCAATCTGCATTTTGTAAAGAAACATTATTCTGTTGAACCAGTAACATATATATTGATATACAGTACTGTTAGATATAATGTTCCCAGATTGAACAAGTGAAACTGTGAGCTACTGCTCAATTGATGATACCACCGCCGCAAGTGGATAATATAAATAGTGTAAAAATATGCAAGTGTTCAGTAAACAGGAAGTTGTCGAGTGATGAATCTGAAAACGCATCACACAGTATAGCTGACTTATATAAATCCTGAAACCAAATTTCAGAAATCCTTGTATTGTCCAGTTCCTAATAAAAGTGTGACGAAAATTTTCAACTTGGCTATCATGTGTAAAATCATACAAGTGTTCGGTAAACAGGAAGTTGTCAAGTGATCAATCTGAAAACGCATCACACGGTATAGCTGACTTAGATAAACCCTGAAACCAAATTTCAGAAATCCTTGTATTGTAGTTCCTGAGAAAAATGTGACGAAAATTTTCAACTTGGCTATCATGTGTAAAATCATACAAGTGTTCGGTAAACAGGAAGTTGTCAAGTGATCAATCTGAAAACGCATCACACGGTATAGCTGACTTATATAAATCCTGAAACCAAATTTCAGAAATCTTTGTATTGTAGTTCGTGAGAAAAGTGTGACGAAAATTTTCAACTTGGCTATGATGTGTAAAATCATACAAGTGTTCGGTAAACAGGAAGTTTTCAAGTGATCAATCTGAAAACGCATCACACGGTATAATGGTATAGCTGACTTAGATAAACCCTGAAACCAAATTTCAGAAATCCTTGTATTGTAGTTCCTGAGAAAAATGCGACGAAAAATATTCATGGGACGGACTGACTGACAGACGGACGGACAGACAGAGGTAAAACAGTATACCCCCCTTTTTTTTAAAGCAGGGGTATAACTAAAAGGAGAAATAGAGGTATATATATATATATATAATCGAAATAAAAAAATACAGAAATCGTTTATTAATGTTTCAAACATTTATTAAGCATGTTAAGCGTGTATAAATCTTATTTGAAAAACATAATAAAACATAATGTTTAAACTTATGTTGAAATTACTGTACCCTCGAGCCTCCTTGATCATGTTAATGTAAATGTGACAGTGTTTGACCCAGAAAAATTGTATCTATCAAATAAAAAAGTTCAGGCTCAGTCGATACGAAAATGGCGGGAAATTCGGTTACTGCCCTTTAAACAAAAAGGAGGGATAGGAAATTAAGCTATATTTCATTCTAGATTTATCAAACGCCTTGATGAAAAGGCATTTTTGTTTTTACAGATATTTAACAATAAAACAATAAAAGAAGTAAAGAGAAGAATTTTTACTATAACATAATAGTAATTCCAGAAAGAAACTCAGAAGCAGTTCATCTCATAGTTTATAGGTGGCGCTGTGTTCTGTTGACTCCAAAACGAGGAATCAAGATGGTGGGTTACAGCGAAAACGTTTTGAGAAATAGACTAGACAAAACCAATTTTGTAGATATTCGTTTATACAAAATGAATGAAACCTCATATTTTAATAGAGATCTTAATAACTGAAATAAGTACAAGGGCTTAAACCCCAACCGTTGGTGTAGATCGTAGTATCCTGTTGTTACTATGGCCGGTCTTGAAAACAACGAATTTTCTTAGTTTTTGCATCATATTGAGTCCATTTTATGGTCCGTATTTTTGAAATTCCCGTTCAACATTTTAGTCGAGAGGGAAAATTACCGTTAATGTTGAGTCAGTAGTTGTTTCGATTACTCAGAACACCGTGACCATGTGTCATTGCGAATTTTCAATTTGAATCCGATTATTTATAATTTACTGCGTAAGATACATGAGTCGGTTTTACAAAATTAACTAACGATTAAGATTGATCTTAAGCCATGAACAATTCAGTTTACTATCTTCATAGCCTAGTGGTAAAGACCGATGGCTACGATGATGTAGGACCCAAGAATGATTTTATAGACTCTGGGATGCTAAAAATTATCAGTACATCAAAAGGGTATCGGGATCGTTCGCCCTAATAACATGTTCGCCCTGGGTGATTTTCCCCTCTCACATGTATATGTTCCAGACCATATGAGTGTTTGGACCATATGCGTACAGTCCAGACCCTAAACATATACTTGTACGGTCTGACCATACACGTACGGTTGGACAGTATGAGTATGAGTATATTTGCGTATGGTCCAGTACGAGCTGACCATATATACAGTGGAGTCCCTGGTGTCCGCGCGGCCCGTGATATCGCGCATTAGCTGATTTCTTCATATCAACACAGTAACACATACAAAATCGTTCTTGTTATTGTTTTAGCCTTCCAAAGGGATAAAAAAGTTCAAGAATTAATTAATAACTGCAATCCCTTGATTTACCATATTTGGCCAATTTCCATTAAAAAAATTACATCATCAGATTATTTTTGTTTTATTTAAGTCAAATTAATATCAGATTGAAATATTTTTTGCTCTGCATCCTTGGAAGTGTGTGTTTGGTACAAACTCAGCTATATTTCGTAGTATAAAATCTTTCCTTTATTTCAAATAAGCTATTTTCGGAAGGCATGCACGAAATCACCGGACATTGGAGGAACTCTCAAGACAGGGGTTTTCCAAATTTTGGACACACATTACACAAAATCTAAAGGATGAAACCATACAAACAGAAGATTTTATGAAATAAAAGTATGTTATGAATGTGTTCACACAAAATTATCCATTTATTGGTTTTATCAGTTGAATGAAGTGAGGTCATAAGTCTTAGGTGCGCGGATACACCGGACTGCACCGTATGTGATTGGATCATATGTGTTGTATTTAAACAATTTATCACAATCTTTATTTTTAGTTTTACAAATTGTTATTATTACAATTAGATGGTTTAACTGAACAAACAAACAATTGAAATTAAACATTTCTTTACCGTACGCATACGGTCTGGAATATATAGATCTCTGGTACCCAGCCCGTAGTTAAAACTAGAATGGGTACTTTGGGGGCTAGGGTTGGTCACAGTTGCCCCTACCTTGACCATGTTGACCTGGAGATCAATCTACTATAATTGCTTCTGTTTGCCTGTTCCTACCTAATATCCCGGTGGTTCTCTCCGAGTTCTTCTGCTCTCTCCACCATAATAACAGACTTCCCAATGTTCTAGTAAATATTATTATTGTTGTAAATTTATAAGTTAGTGACACATCTCCATTTATCCCAAAAGGTACACAAGTTCCACTACCCTGGCATCCCTGGAGGGGTGCTCAGAATAATGTAGGAATCTACCAGCAGTCAGGGGACTTACTTAAACAAGTGATTGTCTAAATCACTGATTCAAGTAACATTAAAAGTCATTATTTCCATAAAGGTTGGAAGTTAGAGTTGTCTTTCTTTAATAATCACCTTTTTAAGTAGTACAAATTAATCACTAGAAGAATTGATCTAATTTTAGTGTAGCTTTAAATATAGAACACTAATGATCCAGGGACTAATTATGTTTCTGAACTTATCAGAACCAACATCTGTGTTGTCTAGGATGACCAGGTCATTTCAGGTGATGACCTTGTACTGAATCTAGGATAATGACATAAAAATCACTTGTTTAAGTATCAGACCTCAATTTCTCTCCCAAAAATCACTTCTGTAAGTATCATTCTTTTAATAACCCCCACTAATTTCAACACCCCCAAACAGTGATATTTTTATCGCGAACAGTAGAATTTTATTACATAATCTGAAAGATGAAACCTTGAACTTTACAGGAAAAATACTCCCACAGCTGTGAAAAATCTATTAAGAAATTATCAGTTCATTAAGTAAAGCCATTATTATAGCATGTTTTCAACTAAAATAGAATTTTCAGGTAAATGATAGCATCAAAGGCATAAACATGATTAACCTTGCTACTTAAAAGAAGCAAAAAGTTCATATTTTCTTAATTTTACTAATTAAAAGATATAAGTTAAACCTATGTGTTTAAAATTTTGAAAAAACTACAAAATCCCAACTTGTGACAAAACCTTGAGTTTGCTATTCAAATAAGTGATTTAAAAATCACTTATTTTAGTAAGTCCCCTGACTGACCAGTACATACATACCATGCATACTGGCAATTAATCATAGTCATCATGGTCATAAGTATCTTTTTTAAATTGACGCCTGATCCTGTATGATATTAAAACAATAAGATACAAATGTATCAAGTTATTCTCAAACCCCTGCAGTTAACTTATGAATAAATATTGTAATTAATTTTATAAATTTGTAATTAATTCTCTATAGTCATATTCATGATATTTTAATGTTAATTACACCTTATCGCGATTTGTCGGCCATTACATGATATCACACAGGTTCCCGTAAAATTTTGATGTCTGAAAACAAAATATCTGACGCCACAATGAATCAATGCATCAAAAGTTCAAGCGGCCAAGTCATCTGGGATTAGCGATAAGGTGTTTCAGTGTGTATGACGTAGGACTCTTTAAATATTTTTTTCTATGTTAGTTTGAAAAGTTTGTAAGGGTGCATAGTTTATCTTACTTTTGTGTCTGCTGCTACTTCTTTCTCCTTTAAATTTTTTTACAGAAACTTTGTACAACATATAACATAATCGTTTAATTTGATGGTCTTCATTTATATAGAGAAACATTAAAACACAGTTTTATTTATTATCTTTCACTTTCAGAATTTTGATTGCCTTTTTTCCTTCAATTCCCAACTTAATTCTAGTACATATATTGATTCTCAAGTAGATAATTATTCATTTTATATTATTTATACTTTCAGGATGTATTTTTAATGTTACGAAGGAAGAAGGCAACCATCTTTACAGATGCCAAGGAGTCTACCACCGTGCATGAAGTAAAGAGAATAGTGGAAGGTATTCTCAAGGTCAGACCTGAAGATCAGAGGCTGTATAAAGATGACCAGGTAAATACTTAATATAGGTCATCAGTCTTCATGCTTAACCACAAGACGGCATTAGCTTGTAAAATTCTTCTCTACACGCTGACAGAATCCAACTAAAATTTTCAAAAACTGAGTTACAACTTTGTGGACTTCAAAGTTTTTTGTGAAGGCTGTGTAATTATAAGGTGCTTGCATTTTAGTATAAAAATGAACTGGTGACGGTTGAAATATTTTTTTTAATTATCATTGTATTTTCCTTATCAGAAATTCACAGCAATTTTATGTCTCCTTGGGCTTCTTAGCCATTTATTAGTCTCCCAAACACAGGTTGTAGACTACTTGGTTGAGCTAAGTTCTTATTACATGTAGTTCTGTTCTATTAAAATGTTTATGGGAGAGTATGTAAGAATGGAAATGTGGGTCATGTTGTTTTCTTCAGTCTGGGTCTATCATTGCCTATTATCATTAAATGCAAAATTATCTAAAAACTGGTTATAGTTTGTAGGGATATTTTGAAAATCCCTTCATGCCAGTTACCCTCCAACATGCATTTTAATGGAATACTCAATTTCATAATCACCTTTATGGCACTGTCAATGGATTTGTTTACTTGATGATGGAAAACATTTTGAATCTGAATTTATTTGTCATGTTTGTAGTTTAGAATCCATTGAATACATCTAGTGCATCAGCCATCAGGTTTATAGAAAGATGGATGCAATGCATAGCATCTTTCTATAGGATTTGAAAAAAAATATCATGAAATCATTTTACTGTTACCCATCTTTTCTTCTCATTTTTCTGCTGCAAACGTTGATAAAATGTTTATTTTACTTCTTTTAGCCATTGGACGACAATAAGACGTTAGGAGACTATGGTTTTACGTTTGCCACAGCTAGAGCCCAAGCACCAGCTACTATTGGATTAGCTTTTAGACAAGATGGTAGGTTCAACAGAATGTCACAATATTTATACCAATTACAGTGCAGTGTATATTTAATCTTTATAACACAAGGCAGGGTTGTTTACATAATTATCTGTAGCTTTGTAGGCAAGTGTAATATTTGAAAAAGACCTCTAGTGAAGGACTTAAATGCAGGAAATTAGTTGTATCTCTTCTTTTGTGCAGAATAATTAATTGAATTAGATTCTTCAAATATTGGAAAACAATATTTACAACTGTAAGTCTGCATGCTTTTGCATTCCTTTTAAATATTTAACATTTATACGAAAATTTTCATAATCATGACCTTTTCAGACCTACAATTTAATTTTTTTTGTTTTAGAACACACTGAATTACTCATCAGTTATTGTTTTTAACTCAAGACCAAGACTTTATCTCAACATTTATTAAACTCACGAATTTCTGTAATTTTATGATGTTGGGTAAAATTACTATAGTTTCCGGAATCCCTTATCTACTTTGTTATCAGTTTATTATTGAATACATTGTATGTTAGTCGAATTCCGTGTACTTAATAGTGCTATTTGAGCACAATAAATCGTATTTAAATGGTTCTATTTCTATTTTTAACTTCAGTGCAGTGATCTGGAAGGTTTTTTTCACTATGGGCCCAGGGCCCCTCAAAAATAAATTCAATGGGCCATTTTCAAAAATAATGGGCCATGTTGTCAAATGAGTGGGCCATTCGAATTGACTTCTGTAAAAAAATAAAAAGTATCATTATTTTCTCATGTTTTGGAAAAGAGGTGTTGGTACAAGTTTACCTTTATGATTTTAAATAATATTGTTCCTGTGATTCTGTAATTTCAATGAATATACAATAACTTCTTCCAAAACGGACAATATTAAAGATAAACCTTTATTTACAATGTTTAAACTGTTACTGTTGCCTTGGCTTGTTCATGTTCATGTTTTTTTTAACATTAAATTTGGGTCTTCGTCGATACCATACTCATTCCAGACGTTCCATATTAGAGGACATTTCAGGAACGTCCTCTGCACTTCTTGTATTATTATTATTACTTCATCAAGATGACAAGAATAACAGTAGAGAGTACCACAAAACAATAATTCGCTGAAGTCATGTTTACAAAATGTCAAAACGAGCCAAAGACCAAAAAATGACAAGGACAGTTAAGCGCCTTTTATGGAGAAAAAAACTATATTCATAATAAGGCTTCAGGGGTTTTCAATCGAAATAATAGCAAGCTAAACTAAATTAAAAGATTATTATTAGAGTTAAATCTCGTCTATAATAGCCAAATTTCACAAATGTAAAGTTGTTGATAAAAAATTATATCATGAATGATGGTTAATTGCGTTTTTTAGCTCACCTGGCCCAAAGGGCCAAGTGAGCTTTTCTCATCACTTGGCGTCCGTCGTCCGGCGTTAGCTTTTACAAAAATCTTCTCCTCTGAAATTACTGAGCCAAATCAAACCAAACTTGGCCACAATCATCATTGGGGTATCTAGTTTAAAAAATGTGTGGCGTGACCCGGTCATCCAACCAAGATGGCCGCCACGGCTAAAAATAGAACATAGGGGTAAAATGCAGTTTTTGGCTTATAACTCAAAAACCAAAGCATTTAGAGGAAATCTGACATGGGGTAAAATGTTTATCAGGTCAAGATCTATCTGCCCTAAAATTTTCAGATGAATCGGTCAATCGGTTGTTGGGTTGCTGCCCCTGAATTGGTAATTTTGAGGAAATTTTGCTGTTTTTGGTTATTATCTTGAATATTATTATAGATAGAGATAAACTGTAAACAGCAATAATGTTCAGCAAAGTAAGATTTACAAATAAGTCAACATGACCAAAATGGTCAGTTGACCCGTTTAGGAGTTATTGCCCTTTATAGTCAATTTTTAACCATTTTTCGTAAATTAAAGTAATCTTTTACAAAAATCTTCTCCTCTGAAACTACTTGGCCAAATTAATCCAAACTTGGCCACAATCATCTTTGGGGTATCTAGTTTAAAAAATGTGTGGCGTGACCCGGTCAACCAACCAAGATGGCCGCCACGGCTAAAAATAAAACATAGGGGTAAAATGCAGTTTTTGGCTTATAACTCAAAAACCAAAGCATTTTGAGGAAATCTGACATGGGGTAAAAATGTTTATCAGGTCAAGATCTATCTGCCCTAAAATTTTCAGATGAATCGGTCAATCGGTTGTTGGGTTGCTGCCCCTGAATTGGTAATTTTGAGGAAATTTTGCTGTTTTTGGTTATTATCTTGAATATTATTATAGATAGAGATAAACTGTAAACAGCAATAATGTTCAGCAAAGTAAGATCTACAAATAAGTCAACATGACCAAAATGGTCAGTTGACCCGTTTAGGAGTTATTGCCCTTTATAGTCAATTTTTAACCATTTTTCGTAAATTAAAGTAATCTTTTACAAAAATCTTCTCCTCTGAAACTACTTGGCCAAATTAATCCAAACTTGGCCACAATCATCTTTGGGGTATCTAGTTTAAAAAATGTGTGGCGTGACCCGGTCAACCAACCAAGATGGCCGCCACGGCTAAAAATAAAACATAGGGGTAAAATGCAGTTTTTGGCTTATAACTCAAAAACCAAAGCATTTTGAGGAAATCTGACATGGGGGTAAAAATGTTTATCAGGTCAAGATCTATCTGCCCTTAAATTTTCAGATGAATCGGTCAATCGGTTGTTGGGTTGCTGCCCCTGAATTGGTAATTTTGAGGAAATTTTGCTGTTTTTGGTTATTATCTTGAATATTATTATAGATAGAGATAAACTGTAAACAGCAATAATGTTCAGCAAAGTAAGATCTACAAATAAGTCAACATGACCAAAATGGTCAGTTGACCCGTTTAGGAGTTATTGCCCTTTATAGTCAATTTTTAACCATTTTTCGTAAATTAAAGTAATCTTTTACAAAAATCTTCTCCTCTGAAACTACTTGGCCAAATTAATCCAAACTTGGCCACAATCATCTTTGGGGTATCTAGTTTAAAAAATGTGTGGCGTGACCTGGTCAACCAACCAAGATGGCCGCCACCGCTAAAAATAGAACATAGGGGTAAAATGCAGTTTTTGGCTTATAACTCAAAAACCAAAGCATTTTGAGGAAATCTGACATGGGATAAAAATGTTTATCAGGTCAAGAACTATCTGCCCTGAAATTTTCAGATGAATCGGTCAATCAGTTGTTGGGTTGCTGCCCCTGAATTGGTAATTTTGAGGAAATTTTGCTGTTTTTGGTTATTATCTTGAATATTATTATAGATAGAGATAAATTGTAAACAGCAATAATGTTCAGCAAAGTAAGATCTACAAATAAGTCAACATGACCAAAATGGTCAGTTGACCCCTTTAGGAGTTATTGCCCTTTATAGTCAATCTTTAACCATTTTTCATAAATCTAAGTAATCTTTTACAAAATCTCCACTGAAACTACTAGGCCACAATCATCTTTGGGGTATCTAGTTTGAAAAATGTGTCCGATGACCTGGCCATTCAACCAAGATGGCCGCCACGGCTAAAAATAGAACATAGGGGTAAAATGCAGTTTTTTGCTTATAACTATGAAACCAAAGCATCTAGAGCAAATCTGACAAGAAGTTAAATTGTTAATCAAGTCAATATCTATCTGCCCTGAATTTTTCAGATGAATTGGACAACTGGTTGTTGGGTTGCTGCCCTCCAATTGGTAATTTTTAAAGAAATTTTGCCGTTTTTGGTTATCTTGAATACTATTATAGATAGTGATAAACTGTAAACAGCAATAATGTTCAGCAAAGTAAGATCTACAAATAAGTCAACATGACCTAAATGGTCAATTGACCCCTTAAGGAGTTATTGCCCTTTATAGTCAATTTTTAACAATTTTCATTAATTTGGTAAATTTATGTAAATTTTTACCAAATATAGTTCTCTGTTACTAATGGGCAAAGTTCATGATAGATATAATTGTAAGAAGCAAAATCGTTCAGTAAAGTAAGAACTTCAAACACATCACCATCACCAAAATACAATTTTGTCATGAATCCATTTGTGTCCTTTGTTTAATATGCACATAGACCAAGGTGAGCGACACAGGCTCTTTAGAGCCTCTAGTTTTGGGTTATCAGTTAAACCGCATGGTTCTATTATTACCATAGGAAAACACCCGAGACGTTAAACCGCATGGTTCTATTACCATAGGAAAACACCCGAGACGTCCTAAAATATATAGGTGCTCCTATGATTGGAGGAACATTATACAGTTGTGTATAGATATAGGAAGATGTGGTGTGAGTGCCAATGAGACAACTCTCCATCCAAATAACAATTTAAAAATTAAACCATTGTGTACACACAAATGGCGGCACGGAACACAATCGGAAAACTATTTGACGATATCTAAACATTTCGAAACGATGTGAAAAATATCGTGCGCCACGTGGGCGCTTACATTTGTCACTCTATGCGCCATTTCTGGTGAATATGCGCTATAGGCGCAGGGCGCACGTCCTTCCCGATCACTGGTGTAGCTTTAATAGATATTAGATTGTCCAAATTAATATTTTTTTCTTTTTTTTTCAGATGGAGAATTTGAGGCATTAGAAGTAACGCCATTGTCTAATCCTCCAGATTTACCAGATGTCATGAAGCCACAGGATACAGCCACACATGCACAGGAACAAACAGCATCATAGTTATCTCCTCATACTTATCATCAGATCATCTTGTTTAAAGGGAGATAATTTTCCCGTAATTTTTTTTAAGCCATCAGTACTAGCAGTTATTTTGACATTTTAACTTAATTTATTTTGTACTTTTCCTGTACTGTTTATTGTCTTTTTACTGAGGATGTGAATGGTTGATTGTTTGAAGAAGGATGGTTGCATGTTTAAGAACTGTTAACAATTACTGCCATATTAAAGTATTTGCAATGATATGATTCAATGCCACTTTAGACGTGGCATCATGATTAATTATTGAAGACAGCTGAGAATAGAAAGAACAATCTTAAAAAGATTAAAATGAGTTTTAACCATTGTTCTGGGACTGGTTTTTTTTCAGAACAGCTTAACAAATATTTAGTAAAAATCAAATTCTCCGTCAGTTTTTTATTTCTCCATATTTGATCACTTTTAAAAGAAGAAAGTGATGTCTTTTGAAGAAGACAATGAAAATGCAACTTCATGTAAACACTAATAATATCTTAAGTGCTTTTAGTTTTTTAATTTTGTAGAACTTTTTCTTTTCTTTATTTATGCAAGATTTATTTTTCTTTTGAAAAAATCATTATATGTAAATTTTCAAGAGAAAGTGTTTAAATTTATTGCCCATACATCAAAGGGAAATGGTCAGAAAATATGTGTACTCACAGTTCTGCATTTATACATAATTCCATCTGGTTTGATTTATTATCTGAGTAATAGGTGTATTTATTGAGGAGTATTTGAACTGATTTGTTTTTTTACTTGTACGCTTTTTTTTTTTTTTACCAAGAACAAGTTTTGTTTATTAAGTCTTGAACAAATGTTAACAGTCCATGATTATACAAGAAACTAATAATTAATAGGCTTCGGTTCCACATAGTTAAATTCATTAAGCCTTTCTCAATTGTTTTAAGTTCTTACATTTACATTTTCAATGTTATTATAATTGTTAGGTTGCTGTTCAATAGATATTTTCCTAACACTTCCTATATTTATTTAACCAATATTTTTAACACATTATAAAAAGGATAAATATACAGTATAAACATTGTTAACAAGAAAACAACTAAAATTTTCTATAAAAGTGTCAGTAAAATATGTTAAAAAAAATAAAATTGCTGAAACTGATATTTTAACTGGCGATACTCCATAAAATGTGTATTGAATTTCTTCAGTTCTGAGTTTGTTTCTGATTCTTACTTATTATGAAAAGTTGTACATGCAATAAGAAGTTCATTTATTAAGAATTAAAGATGTATGAAAAGTGTTTAGTGCTGTCTCGGCAGTTTGTTTGTACATGTTTGTATTGGACTGAAATGTTACACGATATAAATATAGAATGTACTGTTAAGACTTTAGTTTGTTTGCCATTTAATAATCCCTGGAAAGAAAACCTATAACTTCTATCTTAAATTGTATTTCAAAATTCTTAGATTTCTTTTCACAACAAAGTGTTTATTCACTAATAAACAGTTGTTTATTACTAGTTAATTATATTTGGTATGTTAAAGAATTGGAACATCTCATTTCTAGGTCAGGATATTGTTTTGCCCCTGCCCATCAGTCATGATCTAAAGAAACTTGTAAACCTTTGTGTAGTTGTTATATTAAAGTTTGTGTTTAGATCAGTTTAAGACAAACCATTAATGGTTATGCAATGGTATTTGGTATCCAGTTTTATTAACATTTGAATGTAAAATTTACATGGAAATAATATTATATAACCCTCATCTACATCACAGATTTTTTGGGGATTTTCGAAATACAAATATGTTATTGATTAAGCCATGTGCACCAGGCAGCTGCCATAATGTGAACATGAAAACACTTCAACGAAAGTTTTCAAATTTATGTTGTTTCCTTTGACTAAATGAAGGTCAAGGTCAAATTTCACGATTTTAGAAGATTTGTTGTTGAGGTGTAGACTTGTCAGTAGTGAAAGTAATTCTTCTTATATGATCATGATTTTGAGATATTTCCGTTTGAACAGTAATTATTTAGTAATTCATAAACAAGATTGCACATGCTGACCTTTTCTATTCATTGAAATTATGTTGATAGTCCTAAAAAAAACTTTTCTACAACTATCACAAAAAATAACATGATCCAAGAAAATGAGGTCAAGGTCATATCAATCAAGAAATAAATATGCCTTCGTTCATTTTTTTTACTTAAATAAGGCCGTTAGTTTTCTCGTTTGAAATGTTTTACATTGTCTTATCGGGGCCTTTTATAGCTGACTATGCTGTATGGGCTTTGATCATTGTTGAAGGTCGTACGGTGACCTATAGTTGTTGATATTTGTGTCATTTGGTCTTTTGTGGATAGTTGTCTCATTGGCAATCATACCACATCTTCTTGTTTATATATACAACCTACAATACTTCAATACACTAAATGTGGTTGACCAATTGCATTTAGTTTCTAAGAAACAGACTTGACCAATGAACCATAAAAATGAGGTCAGGGTAGATGATCCATGCCAAGCAGACATGAACAGCTTACAATTCTTCCATACAACAAATATAGTTGACCTATTGCTCATAGTTTCTGAAAAACAGACAAAAACTTAACACTGAGCAATGAAAATGAGATCACGGTCAAAGAAACCTGTGAGGCTAACATGTACATTATAAAGTTGATCTATTCCATTTATTATCAGAATAAAAGACCAACACTTTACTTTGACCACTGAACCATGAAGTCAAGGTCAGATGATGCATGCCAGTTGGACATGCACACCTTACAATCATTCCATACACCAAATATAATAAACCTATCACTTATAGTAACTGAGTTATGGACTTGATAACCAAAACTGAAAGGGTATAAGAACTGACCAAAACACAATAACTGAACTTGAACCACTGAACTATATAAGGAGATCAAGGTTAGATGACACCTGTCAGTTGAACATGTACACCTTACACTTCTGCCGTACACAAAATATACTAGACCTATTGCATATAGTAACTGAGATATGGACTTGATAACCCAAACTTAACCTTGTTCACTGATCCATGAAATGAGGTAGAAGTCAAGTGAAAACTGTCTGACTTTGCAAGGTATGCACATATCAAATATAGTTTTCCTATTACTCATAAGAGAGAATTAACATTACAAAAATCCTCAATCCTGAGTTCATGGGCAATACTGCCAATAGACTCATGACAGGCAGAAACTTTGTAGTACATGTATATATATATTCAAAATATAAAGCATCTAAGTCTTCCACCTTCTATAATATAAAGCTTTTAAGAAGTAAGTCAACACCGATCCCACATGATAACTATCCCTGTGTCAAGCTTTCTACAATAAAAGTCGCAGGCAATCCTTTGGTTTCTTTGATATGCTGATTCCAACAATGTACAAAATGTACTTAAGACTTTGGATGTGGACCATAAGTAAATGTCTTTTTTCAAATCTGCCAGTTCTTTGACCACATTCATTTTGTGTCAAAAACCTATACGCTTTCAAGGATCAATGATTTAAGGGAAAGTTTATGTGGTTAAGTCCATATCTTTGATACAAAAAGGGGGGGGGGAGCCTAAAACCTGAATTAAGATACAGGGGAAAATATTTAACCCCTTAACACCAACTTTCTTTTCATATAAGACTTCATAAGCTCATAAAAGGTCATTTACCAAAATTTAAACAGAGAATAGGTTTCCTTTCTTACAATTTGAGACTGAAAATTTGTAAATACAATGTCCAAGTTCATAAGATTTTGAAATTCAGCCATAACAAATTTTGATAACGGAAATATACAATGTAGAAATACATTTTTCAAATAGAAATGAAATTACTGTATTCAATCTGCACATAAAAGATGATAACACCTAATTTTTTATACAGTTTATTGCAAATAAATGAGAAACCTTCCTCTTAATGTTCACTGCATTCTATAGAATTTCCAAACTGATGGTAACAACCTTTTTCATTTAATAATAATCACAAGCTATTTTCTATTTACCACTGCATTATAAACAAAATAATAAAAACATGAATATGCGTCCATATGACCCAATATTTCATTTTCAGTAAACTGCAAATTCAGGGTCACAGCACCAATTTGGCACATACAAAAAATAAAAGTCCATACAATAATAACATGTCAACTAAGTTTCTAGTTGATATAACCATGAACTTGTGGTTAACTACTCAAATGTACTTTAAACCATAAAAAAAAATGAATGCATACTGATTGTATGTGCTAATTCAATTTATATTAATTTTTAAAAAGATAAACTTGAAATAAAATCTTTAAAATGAATTAACCTTTCAACTGCAAATACTATTTTAAAGCATTAACAGAAACATATCTTCATCTTCAATGGTTGAATATAAAATATATTTAATCAATGTATCCTTTAATTGATACTATAATACATGACTCAGAAATACACATCTTCCTATTGCAAAAACATAAAAGTTAAATGAGTTTTCAATATACATACATAGATTTAACATGTTTAAGAAGGTGTGGTATGAGGCAATTATCCATCCAAGTCAGTGGCGGATCCAGAAATTTTCATAAGTGGGGGCCCACTGACTGACCAAAAAGGGGGCCTGCTTTAGTCATGCTTCAGTGATTCCCTATATAAGTAACCAATTTTTTTCCCAAAAAGGGGGACACAGGCCCCCTAGGCCAACCCCCTAAATCTGCCTCTGCAAGTCACAATTTGTAAAAGTAAAACAGTATAGGTCAAAGAACATATGTTAGCTCATCAAATAATCATGAAATATTTGGTCTGGAAATCAAATAATCATTATAAAAACGGCCAAGTAATCACATAATCACATAATCAAAATCCCCATGAGGAAGCTTTTAACCTGGCTACCACGTCTTCAATGTACGGGACTATTTGACTAGCTATGCAAATACATGTTACCCATGTTGAAGTCATGCCGTCAATGAGATAACACTTCCAACATTTGGCACCAAATTTGATATATATTCTGGTTTCTCTGTCTCTGTAATATAAACATCTTATATTTTACTCCCTGTAGGGATCTAAAATAGTGTTGTTTTCCCTACAAATAGCTTGATTTTGAGTGTTGTTTTCCCTATACACTTTGTGTCAGAATTTCCCTACAAATAGCTTGATTTTGAGCGTTGTTTTCCCTATACGCTTTGTGTCAGAATTTCCCTACAAATAGCTTGATTTTGACTAAGACCAGGAACAATTTTGTCATTTATGTTCATAGTGTTAAAATACCAATATATACAGATATGAATGCTGATAACTTATAATAGTATTGTGAATCTTGTGGAATACAAAAATAAAATATTTGTATTCACATACTTTATGTGCAACCTAGCAAAAAAGTACAAAAACATAATTATTAAGTTATACTTCTGAGTGTTTTTTTTAAGATCAAGTAATTCAATTCCTTTTTCAAATAAAAATGGTGAAATACATAATTACTATTGTATCTTTAATTAATGATGCTGGCATTTTTAAAGTTTCCCTAATTAATTATTTTTAAAAACTGCCTACGTCTATTTATAAGCAATAAATGTCTTTGTTTAGAAACATTGAACAGTTGATTCTACAAAATAATTAACAATCCAGAAATAGAAAAAAAGAGGAATGTTTTAACCCACAAAGACTTATTTTAAAGTTGATGCAAGTATATATAAATAATACCTGCCTAAGCATTTCCCCTGACTGCATGATGGTTTTTAAAAATTGAATAGCTATTTTTAAAATGATGAAACAATGCATACAAATATAACAAAATGAAGACACACCTGTACATGTGGTATGACTACCAATAAGACAACTGTCCCCAGAAACAATGTAATAGAAAAGATATTGTGTATCAATCCATAAAACAAAATAGTACACACACTTGACAATTGCACAGGAATAGATTCTAATATTGCTGTTCTTCATCTGAAAGTCACACTCCGTGGTTTCAACACAGAGCAAAAGCTCAAATTTCATCACAAGTTTGAGCAAGTTCATATCACAAATCTGAACAGGACAATTTGCCTTCTGTTGACAATGTTACACATGTCAACAAATGAATGTTGTCAAAATTTGCACAAAAATCTCATTTAAAATACAAAATCAATTAAAACAATTAGATCACCATGGGACACCTCATGACAATTGCAATGAACAATGATAAATCTCATGTCAATTGCAATGAACAATGATCTGACAATTGCAATGAAGAATGATAAATCTCATGTCAATTGCAATGAACAATGATAAATATCATGACAATTGCAATGAACAATGATAAATCTCATGACAATTGCGATGAACAATGATAAATCTCATGACAATTGCAATGAACAATGATAAATATCATGACAATTGCAATGAACAATGATAAATCTCATGACAATTGCGATGAACAATGATAAATCTCATGACAATTGCGATGAACAATGATAAATCTTATGACAATTGCAATGAACAATGATAAATCTCATGACAATTGCAATGAACAATGATAAATCTCATGACAATTGCAATGAACAATGATAAATCTCATGAAAATTGCAATGAACAATGATAAATCTCATGACAATTGCAATGAACTAGGATAAATATCATGACAATTGCAATGAACAATGATAAATGAGCACTAGACTATTGATCACATGATAAAAGAGCATATGATTTATGTTGACATGAACAAGTATCATATGATTGATGATCCATTCCATTTGTACGGGATGACATGAAAGACCTTTTGTATAGCCAATTGCCAATGTTCTGTATAGTCACTTGACAATGTTCTGTATAGCCAATTGCCAATGTTCTGTATAGTCACTTGACAATGTTCTGTATAGCCAATTGCCAATGTTCTGTATAGCCAATTGCCAATGTTCTGTATAGCCAATTGCCAATGTTCTGTATAGTCACTTGACAATGTTCTGTAAAGCCAATTGCCAATGTTCTGTATAGTCACTTGACAAATTGATCAACTTCAACTGGTTTACGGACCCAGTTTCCTATTCCAATGTCATGACAATGTTTTCTGAATGCCTGTTTGGCTCTTTGATAGTTTTTGTTCATTTGTTTGGCTGCAGAGTATGTAGGCACTTGTAGAAGTTGATTCTGTGAAGTCAATTTAGCTAACTCTTTATATCTATGAAGAAAACCAGCTTTACATAGACGACTTGCTTTTGTAGGTCCAGTTTTGGATGGAGATCTGTAAAAGACATGGAGATATGCTACACTCATGGTACATTATAAAACATTTAGAAATGGTACACACATTGCAGATATGCTACACACAGTTTACATAATAGATGTATATATATAAACTAGGAAATATGAGGTTCTGCTGTCAGAGCATTTTCATTATTTCCACTTAAATATTTATATCACTATCACTTTAATTTCACAAATCTAAAAAAAATGATGTGGAATGATTGCCAATGAGACAACTGTCCACAAGAGATGAAAATGACACAGAAATTAACAACTGTAGGTCACTGTACAGCTTTCAATAATGAGAAAGGCCCATACCGCATAGTCAGCTATATAAGGCCCTGAAATGACAAAGTAAAACAATTCAAATGAGAAAACTAAAGTTTATTCATATAATTCATCAAAACTATTACATTATCTATGATGTAGTTCATAAAAGGAGTTCAAGGAAATGAAGTGCAAACTTTTTATTAGTATATACTCAGTGGATACTACAATGTATCAAAATTCAAAGTACTGATATTTCAAATATCAACAACAAAAATTCCATCAATCCTGGTGCCCACAAAAATAAAGTGAATCCACAGTAAATAAATTAACTAAGGGCTGTTCCATAAAAATGTATGAGGGAGGGTAGAACATGTAGAAAGGGACTTTAAAATACTCCAACAACCAAGAATATTTTTTTGGATAAGTTCACATAATGGTGATGACTCCCATTCAATAATTTAACTTCATTTCCTATCCTCCCACATACATTTAAATGGTAGCTACCTAAGGACTTACATATCATCAGTTCTACCTTCCAGACCATCTATGACTTCTACTTCATCCTCCACTGACCAGTTCATACACAAATGTGTTAACGTTTCATCGTGGTGTTGATAGGGAGTCGACAATGTTGTCAAGGTGGGATGATTTATGTGATAACCATATGCATTAGGAAGGTCCTTTTCTAGCACATCATACACACGACAACACATGGCACGTGAGAAATGTCCATGATCATACTGACGACCTGAAAATATTGTATAAATGTATATACTACACGTATGAGCTATGAATTTTGTCTAACCTTTGGTCAGGAAATTAGCAGCTAGCATTCCATTCTTGAGACAAAAAAAACAATAAAAATATAAAACTTTATACACAGAAAAATTCGTACATGCATTTTAATAAGGAAAAATTACAGCACTCTTAGCTTTAAAACATCAGTTGAAAGATTATTACAGAATAGAATTATAATAACTTAAAGAACTCAGTAACACCATGATTCTAGGTTAGGACAATTTGAGCTTTAAAACTTGTTCTTTATGCTGCTGTCCCAAGTCTGGAGCTTTTTGTTGATTCGTCCGTCATATTTATATTTTTTTGCAAATTGTTTTGTCGTAAATAAGGCTGTTAGTTTTCTCATTTGAATGGTTTCACATTTTTAATGTCAGGAATTTTTACAACTGTCTTTACTGCATGGGATTTTCCTCATTGTTAAAGGCCCTATGATGACCTTTAATTGTTTCTTTTGATGATCATACTATTATCACATCTCTTAAATTTTCATATCTTCCCATTGCCAGGAGTTGGAATTCCCCCATTTGGACAATCAATGCATTTGAATGGTGACATATACTTAGAACCCACCTTATATCCTTGTCCAGGAACACCCGCTTTTGAAAATGGCTGGATTGGCCTTGCTAACAGTCAACTTACCTACAGTAATGGAAGATATGTATGTTGGTTGTAAAAAGTTACTGAACAGTGCCCCCTGGACACCTACAACATTCCACAGTAACAGTTTATCACTACACGTCATTAGTAATAACGATTGATCACCACTAAGATCGGCCATGGTTTGTCGTGGTTCTTGGTCCTCTTCTACAGGTAAAACTTCACCTGTTAACAGACATTAATTGGAGACAACTTAAAACAATGCAAGGCAAGGTAAAACTTCACCTGTAAATACATACCAAAGGGAGACAACATAAGGACTATACCATCAAAATGTATGTGGGAGGGTAGGAAGGGAAAGACCCCTCCTACATCCTTTTTAACGGAATAGACTTAAAACATTGCAAAAGCGACTTCTAGATCATTAAAGCATAAAATTTGTTTTCTGTTAGCATTCTAGAGATTTGTAAAAAACTTTAACCTAATCAATATCAGATGGACATACAGACTAGAAAACATACTGTAGATTCATTATTATTCGATAGATACCAATTTTCATGAGTACAGGTGAACCACAAATTAAAAGTTCAACAAATGACAAATAATCTAAAGGCTTGAATGCAAAACTATGAAATTAAATATCCACAAACATGTTAGTGTTTCCTTATCCACTTAAATTGGTACCCAAGGAAATAAATGAATCCACAGTTATGAAATCAACAGGAAATATGGTACTTTTATCTCGATGGTGTACAACAATAACAGCACTAACCATCTTCATTCTTTGTATTAAACCAGCCTGGTAAATCTTCTGCAAAGTTAGGGAAATGAGCTCCTTGTGATACCAACTGTTGTTTCTCGTCAGATAATGGTGTACAGGGCCTGTCAAAGTTCAATTAAAGAATTTAACAAAATACAGCTACAGCATTATTTGACAGCAATAGTTGTGAGAAAGATTTGCATTCATATATATTACAAGTTTGTGTAATAAATGAGGAACATCTTTTTTGAGTGGTAAATCTGTCAAGTTGATTTTTTTTAAGTGAAACAACAATACAACAAAGAAACCACAATATATTTTTTCAATAAGAGGTATACTGTTAATGGTTCACCTCAAATCAGCAAAGTAACCATATTAACCACAAAGATGGTTTGTTATTAGAGGTGAAATGTTTAGAGTTCGTCTCAAATCAGCATAGTAACTATAGTAACCACTGATATGGTTTATTATATACTTTTTTTACAGTTAAGGTGGTACCTAACACTACAGGGAGATAACTCTGTAAAATCAGCAGAACGCTTTAATGACATCATGCTGTTAAGGGAATATTAAGCTTCTCAATGATAAAAAAAAGTTTTTGTCAAACTGCTATATAACCAGTGTAATATTTCTGATTAAACGGTTGGTTCAATTTTTTTGAAATTTTGATATTTTTGTCAAAAGTTCAAAGTAAATACTTTATCAAAATTTTAAGAAAGTTAAACAAGCCAAATTTATTTTAGTTCAGGTGTTAGGTACCACCTTAAATACATTGTTCAATAATAAAAGGGTCATATGGTTTATTATTAGAGGTCAAATGTAAAGAGTTTACCTCAAATCAGTGTAGTAACCATAGTAACCACTGTTATGTTTTGTTTTTAGAGGTCAAATATTTAGAGCTTACCTCAAATCAGCGTAGTAACCATAGTCCCCAGTTGGAGGGTCTGTTACAAACAAGTGTAAGGTTATGTGTTCTTTTAACCTCAGTATACGTGATGTCTCAGTAACCTGCTCAAAAATAGATAATATCTTGGCTCCGGAACCACCTTCCCAAAAACTCTTTATTTCTTTAAAAAAGTATCTAAAAATATCAAATTTACATTATAATATGTATATAGTAACAAGAATGTGTCCAAGTATACAGATGCCCCACTTGCACTTTCATTTTCCATGTTCTATGGACCGTGAAATTTGCTAAAAAAATATTATTTGGCATTAAAACTAGAAAGATCATACTGTAGGGAACATGTGTACTAAGTTTCAAGTTGATTTGACTTCAACTTCATCGAAAAACTACCTTGACCAAAAGCTTTAACCTGAAACTGGCACTTCCATTTTCTATGTTCAGTGGTCCGTAAAATTGGGGTTAAAAGTCTAATTTGGCTTGATCAGGTGTGTCAATTCCTTACACAAACATTAAAAGTCCAAAATCAAAGGAACTGCTTTTATCATATTGTATATCATCTTAAAGTCACAGTGAGGCATTTCAACATTGAGCAGTATGCATTTCAAGGTATTTTAAAGATGACTATGCTACATGGTTTTTGTACATTGTTGAAGGCAATACAGTGACATATAGTTGTTAATTTCTGTGTCATGTAGCCTCTTGTGAAGAGTTGACTCATTGGCAACCATACCACATCTTCTTATTTTTATACATACACCTGTGCAATAAGGAACATATCAACAGGTTACATGTCTATCAGTAAATCCTAAATTATTTTAGGCCTCGAAATCAAATTAGGTAACAAATTTGCTATCAATTGTTATATAAATTATTTGTGATAAGATGCATGGCTTTTACAAACAAAATTCAAATTCTTATTTCAATCCCTCAGAAACTTAAATTTGGAAAACCTACTCTAAGCTCATACTGGAAAATATGTTTATAAATATTTAGTCTTACTTAACAAGTGCCCTCCTAGCCAAAGCTACTGCATAGCTATCAATCATACATCGCCCATCCAATGTCAGACTGTCCTTTGATAGACAACAGTTCCCTGTGCCAAAAGCTACGACCTGTGGTTCAGAGTCACCTGAAAATGGAAGAGTTTACACAGCTTATACACAAGAGTTATCTTTCTTGACTCACAGTTTTTTAATATATGGACCATAATTGGTATTCGGCCTTTGGTTTCTTTTTGTATCCTTTTTTATAAGTTCTAAAATTTTAACTTTTATTTTGTGGGTTGTGTTGGTGTTAGAATAGTATGAATGGAACAATTAAGTTTTTCGAGAAAAAAATAATACATTTTGATTCACCGTTTACGTGACAGGAAACCAAACAGGAAACCAACCTTTATTTTCTTTATTTTGCACAATATAATTCAAAAGGCATAAATAAACACCATTACTAGTGTTACTTGCTTCATGTTAATATTTAAAATCTATTTTCAATGTTATATTAAAGTTATTTTTAAACGTGACAGGAAACCATAAGAAACCGAAAGCATTTTTTTAGTTTTATTTTATTGCAAAATCTGCTTAAAATAATCTTAACAGTATACTTTTTCTTGAAATCCATCTTAAATGTAACAGTATTATAAAACTCCTAAATATGTGCTTGTTTTGAAAACAATTAGTACAATTTATTCAGAATTTTCCATATTTTCTTCATTGATACAGGATACCATAATCGTTGTATCTTGATGTTTTGGCCAAAAAAATATATTTATATTTGGTTTTGAAATTCCAGTTATATAAAATTTATTCCAAATCATTGGCAATGTAAAATTCTTTAAATCCAGTAAAGAAAAAAACTTTTAACTTGGAATTAAAATCTTTAAAATAGGCACCATGTGATATTTGTGACCTGTACACCATCTACATGGTTTCCACATTTTAACCTACTTTAGTGGGCTAAAATCAATAAAGTACTTCCTTTCAAGTCATGCCTGGTAAAAGTTTACTTTTCCTTTGACAAGTTTATTGCGTTTCTGAAAAGTGTTTGCAGAACATGAATAAAAAAAAAAATTAAAAATTGTGACAAAGTTACCAACTTTGTACATTCCAAGTGTAACGGTATATTAACATGCATTTTTCATTTAATTATCTTTATTCACCTAAAATATCCAGTAATACACTGCTGAAGCAAAATCAATCCAACGAACATCGGCACCATGATAAGAGACGTAATTTCGATTGAATTTTCCAAGGACCCTTTACATTGTAATTGGGAAACGTAGTGTGTTTAAACTTCGGTCAAATCTGAAATCGATTTTGTCAAGTCATTGGGCATTTATTTTCACACAAGATCGTATGTAACATTATGCACATAGAAAAAATAATAGACCCCCGGCGCAATCTCTTTAAAAATTGTATTTTCCTTTTTTAAACAAGTCGAAACAAGTCTTCAGATTATGTTTGCTAACATCCCGTTGGAAACTAAAACAATGTTTAGAACTAGTATATCGTATGTCCGGTGGTAAGGGCGTGATCACATGTTAGTCACATGTTTCACGTATGACCAGAAATGATTAGAACTAAAGGACAAAAACAATTTTAATAAATAACTGGACTTCTGTCTCGTGTGAAATGTAACGCATAACGATAACGTCATTTTCTTACTTAATTATTACGAAGATCAAAACAAGAATGTAAATCATCTCTGATTTACCTGTTTGAACATCTCGCGAGAGTTCATATTTGCATATTGTTTTTAAGAATTCTATTACAACAAAGCAGATTACATCATCTAAAATTTGCGTTACGAAATCGGACACAAAAGTCACGCCACTGTTCTTACATCTGCTACATAAATACTTATAGTTCTCGGCATTTTCTTCTCACTATTCTTATTAGTCGATGTTCTTTGTTATTTGAAAGCAAAAGTTACGAATTTGCCGGTGACGATAATCTATAAATCAGTCAGCGTTATGCTCTTCGGAAGCAAAAAGTAACGCGAGAAACGACACAAAAATACGGTTGTAGAATCTTTGAAATTCGTATATTTCAATTTTTTTTCTAGGGAAGAGAAGCATACACTTGTATGTTGATAACCAGATGCTCCGCAGGGCGTAGCTTTATACGACCGCAGAGGTTGAACCCTGAACGGTTGGGGCAAGTATGGACACAACATTCAAGCTGGATTCAGCTCTAAATTTGGATTGTGATTAAATAGTTGACACAGCATAGGTTTCTGACACAGAATGAATGTGTTCTAATGAAATTAAAATTTGTGTTTTCTCTTATAGCAATTCACTATGCTGTTGAATATTATTCCTCTCAAAAAAATGTTTGAAGAAATTTTCTTTTTATTTATGAAATTTCAAATGAGAAAATTGAACCCAATTTTTTTTAATCACATCCCCCTTTCCCTTATTCCAAAACTAATCTCAATTAAAATTTCTAATGGAGTTTGTAACAATTACTACTCATTTAAATACATCATAAAATATTAAGATGTAAAAAAACTGCTTGTTATCACTGAATGGTAAAGATTATTTTAATTTATCAGTTGGTAGTAAAAAGTGAATATACATTGTATATTGTATATATAACAAAGATTTAAGTTGATTCTGGACAAAGAAAGATAACTCCAAATAAAAAAAATTCTTACAATTAGATATTTCTTGCTTACTATTCTGGACAAAGAAAGATAACTCTAATTAAAAACAAAATTGCTATTTCACAATATTTTGCAATAAGATATTTCTTGCCATTGTGCAATACTGTGCAATTGAAAAGACTTGCTATTGCACAAAACTTAATATAATAATTTTAGATCCTGATTTGGACCAACTTGAAAACTGGGCCCATAATCAAAAATCTAAGTACATGTTTGGATTCAGCATATCAAAGAACCCCAAGATTTCAATTTTTGTTAAAATCAAACTAAGTTTAATTTTGGACCCTTTGGACTTTAATGTAGACCAATTTGTAAACAAGACCAAAAATGAGGAATCTACATACACAGTTAGATTTGGCATATCAAAGAACCCCATTTATTCAATTTTTGATGAAATCAAACAAAGTTTAATTTTGGACCCCGATTTGGACCAACTTGAAAACTGGGCCGATAATCAAGAATCTAAGTACATTTTTAGATTCAGCATATCAAAGAACCCAACCGATTAATTTTTTGTCAAAATCAAACGAAGTTTAATTTTGGACCCTTTGGACCTTAATGTAGACCAATTTGAAAACGGGACCAAAAGTTAAAAATCTACATACACAGTTAGATTCGGCATATCAAAGAACCCCAATTATTCAATTTTGATGAAATCAAACAAAGTTTAATTTTGGACCCTTTGGGCCCCTTATTCCTAAACTGTTGGGACCAAAACTCCCAAAATCATAACCAACCTTCCTTTTATGGTCATAAACCTTGTGTTTAAATTTCATAGATTTCTATTTACTTATACTAAAGTTATGGTGCGAAAACCAAGAAAAATGCTTATTTGGGTCCCTTTTTGGCCCCTAATTCCTAAACTGTTGGGACCTTAACTCCCAAAATCAATACCAACCTTCCTTTTGTGGTCATAAACATTGTGTTTAAATTTCATTATTTTCTATTTACTTAAACTAAAGTTATTGTGCGAAAACCAAGAATAATGCTTATTTGGGTCCTTTTTTGGCCCCTAATTCCTACACTGTTGAAACCAAAACTCCCAAAATCAATCCCAACCTTTCTTTTGTGGTCATAAACCTTGTGTCAAAATTTCATAGATTTCTATTAACTTAAACTAAAGTTATAGTGCGAAAACCAAGAAAATGCTTATTTGGGCCCTTTTTGGCCCCTAATTCCTAAAATGTTGGGACCAAAACTCCCAAAATCAATACCAACCTTCCTTTTGTGGTCATAAACCTTGTGATAAAATTTTATAGATTTATATTCACTTTTACTAAAGTTAGAGTGCGAAAACTAAAAGTATTCGGACGACGACGACGCAGACGACGACGCCAACGTGATAGCAATATACGACGAAATTTTTTTCAAAATTTACGGTCGTATAAAAATAATGGCATCTTTAGATGTAGTTACAACTTTTCTTACAGTAATTCACATTTTATCAGTTTTCTATGGTTATAGGAAACGGAGCCCAATAGCAAATTATGGTCCATATATACAAACGTATAAGATAAAAGATCATCTAATCGGAATTTTTTTTTTGAACTGCAGATTTATCTAGATGAAATCATATATATATCAACAATACATTTCCATAATCAACAAAAGTTGGTATCCATGAAAATAAATAAACGAATTCACAGTTTTTGCCATTCCTCAGGATTTGGAATTAACTACTAGATAGTTCCAGAGGCTACCATGTATGGTGACCATTCTTTTACCTTTATTTCATCAATCATTTGTATATTATATTGTCACATAATCAGAGGATAAATAAGAATTAGTAATGGTTTCCAACAGTTGGTAATTGTCAGTAAGCTGCTTTACTCATTGTTGAAGGCTGTACCGTGACTATAGATGTTATTTTCTTTGTCATTTAGTCTTTTGTGGGGAGTTGTCTCATTGGGAATCATACCACATCTTCTTTTATATTTATTTTTCTAAGCCACAGAAACAAAACTTCAAATTTGTATTAGATATGTGAGCCTTTAATCTGTAATGTATAAAAGTGATTTATTTTTACCTCTCTTTATAAGAAATGCAGCTAATGAGATCTTATCATTTGCTATCTCTGGAACATCTTTTAATTTTTCATTTAATACTTTAAAAGACAGCTGAGCTATTCTGTCTTCTTCCAAAATCTTATTTACAGTAGGGTATGTCTGAAAATATAACAAATGACAATAGATATTTACAAAAGGCTTAAACATAAAACAAACAGATATGAATAAAAGAAGATTTGCAATATAGGTATGTCAATGACACAGCAATCCAAATACCTTAAGACATTTAGATATCAACATACAGTCAACATCAATGGATAGTTTTTTGATGAGGATAAAGGTTTTGTATAAATGCATCAACATGATATAAGTCTTTAATAAAGTGTTGAGATTAAAATGGAATGTGGCCAGGGACACAAATTTCCCATGCCTACATAATGAAGGAGCAAAATCAGTTGTATCTGTATTTAGAATTAATCAGCATCACATTCTGTTCAGGAACCGTCCAATGTTAGCTTTCTATTGATAATATTGCAACTCCATATGTGTAACCTGGAAACCAACCAATTGATGTATTCTCTTAGTATCTAAGGAGTGGAACTCCAGAACAACAAAAATATGATAATTAATTTCAAAACACATCATGCTTTCTCCAGTCAATCTCTCTGTTGTTCAGTGACTAAATTACTTGGAGTTTTTTTATCTTGATGGTTAAGAAATATTACCATATTCTGTATGCTTAAAATATGTGTATTAAAACCAAATCAGTCTCATTGTGAACCCAATGCTACTTTTCCACAGATTCACCTTATAATTACCTGTCCATTTAAACTTTTGGCAGTTCCTTTGTCCCATTGAATAAAGTACACAGAGAACAATTGCTATTGTATTTGTTCAAAGGGACAAAATAACTGCCAAAAGTTTGAATAGGCAGGTAACTATCAGGTGAATCTGTGGAAAAGTATCATTGGGTTCGCAATAATCTAAGGACAGACATGGTAGCATACATTTTAGAATCTTTTTTAGTTGTTTTTAGGAGAAATTAAAATGGGACCAGATGAAATGAGTTTTAATAAGTTGGTTTTTACTATGGTAACTAACATTAGATTGTATGAGAAGAGACAAAGCCTCTGATACAGCTTGGTTCTTTGCATCTTTTTTAGTTCTGGCGCTTTCTTTGGCGATTAAATCATCATCCACATATACCAATGCTTCAAATCTGACAAAAGAAAAACCAGACTTATTATATTTTACAAGATGTAATAAGTTCTTAATATCTATACCCGGGTACATAGATCTGGTAGGACTTGTTTAACATGGTTATGTTTGTCAAGCTGATGTAGAAAGCTTACACGTAATATCTGATTTTTCAAGCTTCTGACCAAATATGAAGAGTGCTCAAATGTTATACCTTATTTGTCAAGCTGCTGACCAAATATGAAGAGTGCTCAAATTTTATACATAATTTTTTAGCTGATGAACAATTTGTGCAAATAGCAAGAGTGCTCACATGTATTATCTCATTTGTCAAGCTGATGACCAATATGAAAAATTTCTGTTAGGTAGTTAGTCAAAAAAGTGTTACAAACATATGGACACTGGACAGACAGATGAACAAAAAGATTATAAAAAGAGCATCTTTGTGTAGTTGTAACTGGCAGGTTGGGGGTGATTCCCTTGTGTTAAGTTGTAATTAATTGTTACAGATACCTACCCAAATGGTCCAGGATGTTCGCTGACTTCTATGTTAAATGGTACTCTTCGCTGGGAACAGTATTCTTGTAGCTGTTGGACTGGAGTTTTCTGTAAAGATGCAGCCGCCTTGGTCTGTAAAGAAAATACACTGAATCAGTTAACATGGTGATATGGCAGCCAAGAAAGTACACATGTCTGGAGAGTGTAACTTTTAGGAGAGTAGGACTGCTATGAAAGTGTGGCTGTCTGGAAATCGTGGCTGTCATGTGACTGTTAAAAGAGTGTGTCTGACTGTCGGTCAGGAGAGTGTGACTGCCATGAAAGAGTGGCTAACAGGGAAAAATTGTAGCCACACAGATGTGTCAGTCAGAAGAGTGCTACTGCTTAAGATTGAATGTGAGTGTTTATTAATGTCTGTACTTTTCTTGATACTGTTAATCAGTGTGTTTATACAAATCTTGAAGTTGGCAGTTTCTATCCTTTTCACAAGTACACGTTTGGTTTTGTGTTTTTTAAGCTCAAAATAAGTCTTCTTGAACTGTGCATTTGTTACATAGTATTTTAAGAACATGAAGAAAAGTAGTTAGATATGGTTTCTCGAACATTTACAGAACACTTGGAGTGATAAGCATGATAAGTTTATGTTCCTTCGTTTTCCTCTTATAGCTGATGTGTTTCCCTCGGTTTTTGTTTGTAACCCTGATACGTTTTTTCTCAGCCAATTTATGACTTTTGAACACCATTATACTACTTTTGCCTTTATTTATACAATATTGTAAAATGTGTTTTATATAAGTGACATATAAGATAAATAATACTTTTCTTTATCACACTTAAACAATAAAGCAAATAAACAGTTTATAACATTAGCTGCTTAATAATACAGAAAACACATATATTTTTGAAGCTGTCAAATTGTCCAATTGACAGTGGTAAATCTTCAACCAGACTCATAGAAGTTCTTACCTCAGTTTGTGTAGTATAGGGTGCGTTGACACATACTGCTCTCTCGTTGCCATCTTTCATTACTATCTTTCTTCCCATAGAATCAAATATCACATTCCCACCTGTGTTAGATAAATAAAACATGGTATTGAAAATTTAGAAATTTTTGATAGTATTGTATGCAATTTAAAATTTCAGATGAAAGGACAGAAATGTTGGATAAATTATTGGAAGTCAAGGAATATTTGAATACAGATGTCAGATATCAGAATGCAAGATCTTATCATAGGCTTAGCTTTATATACTCACTTTGTCGCATTATTCACATTCATTGGTTCCAGTAATCTTGGGAGGGAAGTATGCAGTATGATAATAAAATAAATGACAGAGTTTACCCTTACACATGTGTTACAATATATATATTAAGGATGTAGGATTTACAGGTATTGGTGGATTTTGAAGACAGGTTTGAAATTCTTATATAGAGTTATAGATGAAGATGTTGGTTTTTTTTTATTCTTGGAATTTCAAATTTTGTTTGATTGGTGTTTACACTATTACGAGATCCAAGGGTCAAGAAACAGTACTATTTACCAGACGTGTCCTAAATAGAAAGCTTTTTGTCCAAAACGGCAGATTGTGATTCAAGAAAATTTTTGTTTTTTTACAGATATCATTTTGGTCATTTCATTGAGAAAATGTTTCTGAAATGTCTGAAGTCATCTCTAAATGGTTGAAATTGTGTGAATTTTTTCCCCAATCTTTAAAGAGGAGCCCGAAATGAACCAACCCTCTTGGTAAGACAATGTGTAAAACTTACTTTCATCTTCATCTTGGTGATGATCTTGTAGACCTAACAGTATACTCAGTGCTATATGTGCAGCATTTGTTTTAGCCTCTTTCTTAGTTTTACCGACCCCCTGAGGGAATTTTCTCCCGTCGACATCACATTGGCTGGCGAACGATACACTAAGTGTCATTACAGTGACTGCGACTTCTCTTACTTCTAACTTCCTCCGTTGTAAGGCACAAAATTCATTCAGAGCACTCACTGGATGTTTAGCACCACTCTTAAAATCTCTAACTAACTCTGGTGGAATCTATTAAAGATAGCATAAGATGTACAGATAGACAAGACACAAACAAACACTCTTAAAATCTCTAACTAACTCTGGTGGAATCTATTAAAGATATCATAAGTTGTACAGATAGGCAAGACGCAAACACATGAAACAGACAAATGAATTTTATTCACTCTAGATCTGACATTTAAATATGTTTTATATGTGTTGTATGTGTGTAGAGGTAATTGTTTATATAAAATTGAGAATGGAATAAGCTTGTTTGTGTTAACTGTTAAACACTACTTTCAGCTACCATATATATGCTAACGCCTATATTATTATTTCTTAATGGTTGAAAAGTTCAGTGACTCAAAAGAACAACCAACCTATAGCATGTATAGTCATGACAGTAGGAGAAGTTATAATCCTTGTTAATTACATTTTATAAAATCAAAGACTAGTTAAACACATCTTGCTAACGGCATGGTATGACCTTACTATCATGACTGTCAGAGTTAACATGCTAATGTGAACTACTTAAGACCAATCAGCCACCCAGGTCCCTGGTCATAATTAAGTAAAGAGTAAATAGTCACTGAACTTACATCTTTAGGTATCTGACTATTAGGTACAACATCTTCCTGAGGTACATCAGCTGGTCTTTGATTTAGACCTGGTATATATCGCTGTGCAGTCTGTGAAGCCTTAAACATCCTTTTTTCTAAAAAAAAAATCAGTTTAATGATATGAAAAAGTTAGTCAAAATGAATACCATGAATATGAGGACTCTGCAGAATTAAAAATCTGAATGATCCATTCTACATTCAGTGACATTGCATATAAATTGTCTGGACTGCGGGTGCTGCTGATAAGTGCAGTCTTCACGATGAACTATTAAATCTACAGGCCCGGAGCTCAATTTTTGAAAATTTTAAGTTTGATTCTGTTGGCCTGTAAATATTATTTTTTTGCCCGAGAGCAATTTTACTAGCCTGGGCTGCCATTCAGCATGAAGACTGTAAGTGAATTTTAAAGTAATAAAAAGTTTTGTTTTTCACTATAAAGTAGAGCATTGTCATGATTGTAGAGGATCACCTAGGTCTAAATGGTATTTTATCAAGAATGTGGCAATGTACAGTGCAATTGTGTACAAAATACTACAAATGGATTTTTGTTTAGGCTGATGGACATTATGTTTCACATGTCAGGATGAAATGTCATTTTCCATGTGTTCCGAAATACCTGACCAAGTGAGTTAAGATCTTTTTGAACAGTTTGCAAACACTGATTTGCTGTTTTTTAATACCAGATTTACATGATATATGCATGTCAATGGCAATGTTTTAAGAAGGATTAACTATAATGTAAAGATGTACAGATTCTCTAAATATAGTTAAACGATCTCACCATGCTCACCCTAGTGCTCTTAAACATGAGGGAACTATGAAGGAAGGAAAAGAAGTTGGCTGCAAATAGGCTAAATATACTCCAGTAAAAAGGTGTATTCTGACATAGAGGGTGGTAATGGGGGGGTATTAAACACGAAAACCCATGAAATAAAAATCGCAAAAACGTTGAATGAATAATAACAAGAGGCTGTTACAACGACAGCAAACTGGATTTATTAGCCTTTATTTGTGTCCTGGCAATATCACAAGAACCATTACTGATGATTGGTGAAAGTGAAAATTGTCAACTGTCAATATCAAATTTGACCTCTATTTTGTCATCAGTATCAACATATTAAAATTTGAAAAGCTTAGATTGAATGGTTCGTGAGTAAATGCAACAACGTGAATGGAAACACCATTTTACAATCTTTCAAGAACCATAACTCCTGAAAGGTAAAAGTCAGAATCGTCATTATTGAACTTGACCTCTATTTTATCATCAGTAACAACATATTAAAATTTGAAAAGCTTTGGTTGAATGGTTCATGAGAAAATGCACGGACACGAATGGAAACACCATTTTTCAATCTTTCAAGAACCACAACTACTGAACGGTAAAAGTCAAAATCGTAATTATTGAACTTGACCTCCATTTAGTCATCAGAAACAACATATTAAAATTTGGGAAGCTTTGGTAGAACAGTTCATGTGTAAATGCACGGACACGACTGGAAACGCCATTTTACGATCTTTCAAGAACCATTACTACTGAACAGTAAAAGTCAAAATTGTCATTATTGAACTTGACCTCCATTTTGTCACCAGAAACAACATATTAAAATTTGGGAAGCTTTGGTAGAACAGTTCATGCGTAAATGCACGGACATGACTGGAAATGCCATTTTGTAATCTTTCAAGATCCATAACTCCTGAACGGTAAAAGTCAAAATAGCCATTATTGAACTTGACCTTCATTTAAGTGTCAGTAACAACATATTAAAATTTTAAAAGCTTTGGTTGAACGGTTCATGAGTTAATGCATGGACAACATTTGATTGCAGCCGCTCGTCGGCCCGCCTGCCCGCCCGACCGCCGAGCATCCCCAAATTAATAACCGACATTTTTGTCACAAAAATCCGGTTAAAAATCAGGAAAATCGTAAATATTAAGGATAAAGTCCCTGAAGATATGACTCAGTCGTTCTTGGAGTTCATGCAGCCTTTATTTATGGACATGGAGACCTTGTGGTCAACTTTAAGCGTCCGCTGACTTCATAGGTACAATACATATTGCAAAAGTAGAATGGTAACAACCTACATCAATTACTAATAGATAACACAAATTTCAGAAGGTATTATAACACACTGACTTTATAATCAAATGCGGGACATGCATCATGTGCATGCACGAGAAATTAAGAGCAGACACGAAACACGGAATATAACTCAGGGGAATCTGAAGCATGCAAATCAAGCTAAACATGAGAAAACGAGAAATAAAACGTCAGAACACGAATATACAGAAGATTAAAAGGCCGAAAACGTTGCATGAAAATAACCCTTTACCACCCTCTTCATAAACCGAATGGTACTTTAGCATCCAGGACTGCTGACAAAGTTGAAGTTTTAAATCAGTTTTTTCTAGTGTTTTTCCTCAAACTGAGGACTTGAAAGATTATGATACTAATTCAGTGTCGAACAATTATTTAAATGATATTAATATTTACCAGGAAGATGTGATAAAGAAACTTTATAAATTAAAGACAGATAAATCTGCAGAACCTGATGGTCTCCATCCGAAAGTTTTGTATGAAGTTAGACATGCAATTTGTTATCCATTGTTTCTAATTTTTAATAAGTCTATCAAAGAGGGGAAAGTTCCAGACGATTGGAAAAATGCCATAGTATCACCGATATTTAAGAAAGGGAAAAAACTAAAACTGGTAATTATAGACCTGTAAGCTTAACATCAGTGGTATGTAAGATATGTCAATCCATTATTAGAGACAATATTATGTAGTTTATTCTCACAAACAATCTTGTTCTGGATGAGTGGTCAGAATTAATTGATAGTGGTTTTCCACTGGACTCGATATTCCTTGATTTTTCCAAGGCGTTTGATACCGTGCCACATCAGCGTTTATTTTTGAAACTTGAAAAACTTGGAATAAAGGAATGCATTTTGAATTGGATAAAAAGTTTTCTATCTGGGCATAAGCAATGTGTTCGTATAAATAACACAACATCAACATGGTCAGATGTGTTGAACGGTGTACCTCAGGGAAGTGTTTTAGGACCAGTTCTTTTCTTAACATTTATAAACGATCTTCCTGATGTAGTAGAGGGCATAGTGAAAATTTTTGCTGATGATTGTAAAGTTTATTCTAAAGTCTCGTCAGATTATGAGCGAAGTAAGTTACAGGAAAATTTGGACAGTTTATGTGAATGGTCAGCATGGTCAGATATGTGGAAATTAAAATTTAATGCTGCTAAATGTAAAGTATTGCATATTAATCCTGACAATGACCTGCAATATCGTTATACCATATTGGATGAATCTGGAAATTTTATTGCATTATCTACAGTGAACGAAGAAAACGATCTTGGAGCAACTTTCGAGTCTAATTTGAAATTTGAAAAACATATAAGTGATATTTATAACAAAGCGCAGAGAGTGTTGTCTCTTATTCATCAGTCTTTTGATTACATGGAACAAGATATGGACCATAATTTGCTATTGGGCTCCTTTCCTATAACTATAGAAAAGTGATAAAAATGTGTATTACTGTAAGAAAAGTCGTAACTACATCTGAGGAAGCCTTTATTTTTATCAACATACAAGTGTATGCTACTCTTCCCTAGAAAAAAAAATGAAATTAACAAATTTCAAAGATTATACGACCGTATTTTTGTGTCGTTTCTCACGTTACTTTCCGCTTCCGAAGTGCATAACGCTGACTGATTTATAGATAATCGTCACCGGCAAATTCGTAACTTTTGCTTTCAAATAACAAAGAACATCGACCAATAAGAATAGTGAGAAGAAAATGCCGAGAACTATAAGTATTTATGTAGCAGATGTAAGAACAGTGGCGTGACTTTTGTGTCCAATTTCGTAACGCAAATTTTACATGATGTAATCTGCTTTGTTGTAATAGAATTCTTTATAACAATATGCAAAAATGAACTCTCGCGAGATGTTCAAACAGGTAAATCATAGAGGATTTACATTCTAGTTCTGTTCTTCGTAATAATTAAGTTAGAAAATGACGTTATCGTTATGCGTTACATTTCACACGAAACAGAATACCAGTTATTTCCTTTTTTTAATAAAAATTGTTTGTCTATTCATTTCCGGTCATACATGAAACATGTGACTAACATGTGATCACGCCATTACGGCCGGATGTACGAAATACTAGGTCTAAACAAAGTTGGCATCTTTGTCACAATTTTTAACCGGATTTTTGTGACAAAAATGTCGGTTATTGATTTGGGGATGTACGGCGGGCGGGCGGTCGGGCGGGCGGTCGGGCGGGCGGTCGGTCGGTCGGGCGGGCGGGCGGGAATCAAATGTTGTCCGTGCATTAACTCATGAACCGTTCAACCAAAGCTTTTAAAATTTTAATATGTTGTTACTGACAACTAAATGAAGGTCAAGTTCAATAATGGCGATTTTGACTTTTACCGTTCAGGAGTTATGGTTCTTGAAAGATTGAAAAATGGAGTTTACAGTCGTGTCTGTGCATTTACGCATGAACTGTTCTACCTAAGCTTCTCAAATTTTAATATGTTGTTACTGATGACAAAATGGAGGTCAAATTCAATAATGGCGATTTTGACTTTTACCGTTCAGGAGTTATGGTTCTTGATAGATTGAAAAATGGAGTTTCCAGTCGTGTCCGTGCATTTACGCATGAACTGTTCTACCTAAGCTTCCCAAATTTTAATATGTTGTTACTGATGACAAAATGGAGGTCAAGTTCAATAATGACGATTTTGACTTTTACCGTTCAGGAGTTGTGGTTCTTGAAAGATTGAAAAATGGTGTTTCCAGTCGTGTCCGTGCATTTTCTCATGAACCATTCAACCAAAGCTTTTGAAATTTTTATATGTTGTTACTGATGGCAAATTAAAAGTCAAGTTCAATTATGACGATTTTGACTTTTACTGTTCAGGAGTTATGGTTCTTGAAAGATTGTGAAATGGCGTTTCCATTCACGTTGTTGCGTTTACTCATGAACCATTCAATCTAAGCTTTTCAAATTTTAAGATGTTGATACTGATGACAAAATGGAGGTCAAATTTGATATTGACGATTTTCACTTTCACCATTCATCAGTAATGGTTCTTGTGATATTGCCAGGACACAAATAAATATTAATAAATCCGGTTTGCTGTCGTTGTGACAGCCTCTTGTTAATTATTATTTTGTATTCATGTTCTGCAAACACTTATCAGAAACGCAATTAACTTGTCAAAGGAGAAGTAAACTTTTACCATGCATGACTTGAAAGGAAGTACTTTATTGATTTTAGCCCACTAAAGTACGTTAAAATGTGGAAACCATGTAGATGGTGTAAGGTCACAAGTATCACATTTTGCCTATTTTAAAGATTTTAATTCCAAGTTAAAAGTTTTTTTCTTTACTGGATTTAAAGAATGTTACATTGTCAATGATTTGGAATACATTGTATACAACTGGAATTTCAAAACCAAATATAAATACATTTTTTTGGCTTAAACATCAAGATACAACGATTATGGTATCCTGTATCAATGAAGAAAAAATGGAAATTTCTGAATAAATTGTACTAATTGTTTTCAAAACAAGCACATATTTAGGAGTTTTATAATACTGTTAAATTAAAGATGGATTTTAAGAAAAGGTATACTGTTCAGATTATTTTAAGCAGATTTTGCAATAAAATAAAACTTAAAAAATGCTTTGGTTTCTTATGGTTTCCTGTCGCGTTTAAAAAAAACTTTAATTTAACATTGAAAATCAAATGAAAATAGATTTTAAATATTAACATGAAGCAAGTAACACTAGTAATGGTGTTCATTCATGTCTTATGAAATATATTGTGCAAAATAAAGAAAATAAAGATTGGTTTCCTGTTTGGTTTCCTGTCACGTAACAATGAATCAAAATGTATTAATTTTTTCTTGAAAAACTCAATTATTCCATTAATACTATTCTAACACCAACACAACCCACAGAATAAAAGTTAAAGTTTTAGAACTTATAAAAAAGGAAACCAAAAGAAACCAAAGGCTGAATACCAAATTATGGTCCATATGTTTCAATAGTGCGTCCGCTGCTTGAATATGCGACATGCGTCTGGTCACCGTATCTTAAGAAAGACATCCACAAACTGGAATCTGTACAAAGAAGGGCCACAAAACTGGTAAAAAATATTTGTCATCTTAATTATGAAGACAGGCTACGTTCATTGGGTTTGCCAACTTTGGAATATCGTAGGAATAGGAATGATATGATACAAATCCACAAAGCATTGCATGGTATAGATGACATCGACTGGATGAACCTACAAATGTATTTACTTTAGCACCATCTAATAATACTAGAGGTCACTCATTAAAACTGTTTAAAAAACAGTGTAAGACCACACATAGACTAAATACTTTTTCAATTAGAGTAGTGGATCAGTGGAATAACCTGTCAGATTTAACGGTGACGGCAAAGACTCTGAATAATTTTAAGTCCGCACTAAATGGCGAAAATTGGAACCCTTAGGGTGCAATCAACAGTTTTTTTCTATGACGTCATATTTTGAGGGACCATCTTTAATTGACCCTTAGTGGTGTTAATGTTAATGAAGATACTTGTATAAAACTAGATATCATTAGAATCAGAATTTTCTCTAGTTTATAATGAGATAAAAATAAATTGTACTTTTAATAGTACCAAAAAGTTTTATCCAGAGAAAATGGGAAAAACATTGCCTAATCTATGCATAAAAAACATGAAATCAGGCCATGTGCACACCCATGCAGACATGATACATGCACATTTTTCATATTCAAAACTGTATGAATTTCATAGGTTTTTACCTGGTCTTTCTAAAAATTTATGCTTCAGACTACGTTCGCCTGCTCCGGAAAGAGCTACAGTGGGTGCAAATAAGTGTTGCACTTTTCACTGCCAAAAAAACAGGATGAGTTTACAAACAGGATGTCTCCCCTTAAAACATGTGTATTTAATCTAATTTTTAAAAATTATTTTAATCATTCAACCTGTTTTAATTGAAGCTATTTAACTTATTTTTACAATCAAATATAAAAAACATGATACTTTTTTACCAATTATGTTGATAAAAAGGGACTTCCCTCCAAGTCTATTTTTAGTCGGGGAATAACCCCTAGTTTTTTATACGAAACTGTTTATAGCACCCTTATAAATTCATATCTTCGTGTTAAGTGTTCAGCTGCGCACACCCAAATAAGTGTTTTTTATTATAAGTTTAATATATACAGTACAGTTTTCGCGAAAGCCATCCCATACTCCATACACCGAGTTTTTTCCTGGTGTTACACCAGGAAACTCCGACATCACTCCCTAAATTCTCAGAGAAATTTGGGAGTATTCCCTCCGACTTTCGCGTAAATCCATTACCTTTTGTTTATTATGTTTTAATAGTACCAAAAAGTTTTATCCAGAGAAAATGGGAAAAACATTGCCTAATCTATGCATAAAAAACATGAAATCAGGCCATGTGCACACCCATGCAGACATGATACATGCACATTTTTATTTGTATTAGCGACATCTCTCCCAGTCTGGAGTGACGCGGTGTCACACCAGGTAATTAATTGCCCTAATCCTTCTGATCTATGCCGACAAGCGACAGCCAAGGTATGCGAGATTTCTTATGTAATTAAACAATCGATTTCCTGTCTATTGATTATCAGTTTATATCTGATTGCTCGAAACAATTGAAAGATTAAATAAAAATCAAAACGTTGTTGTTAATTCTTTTAATTGCACCGACTCTGTACATTTAAATCAAGTTTTAAAAACAAACTATATTTGATTTTGACTTCCGTTTTTTATCAGTTAATAAATATTTAATTTACTAAAAGAGATATAATTGTGTAACAATAAACAGAGACTAACGCTGAATAAATTTAGGCAGTGTTAAGAAAAATTACAGGTCTCAAAATTGTTTATACAAGTAAAAAAGAAAGTATTATTCACTATCTGTTATGCTAATAAATCTACGCAATTTCCATTTTACGATTACAAAATAAAAGTTTTAAAAAGCAAAAGGTTGTTGTTAATGCTTACAATTGCATTAAAGTTTTATAAAAAAAAATCTATACTTGATTATGATCTCGATCTATTTTATCTGTAATTTATATAACTTAAGTTACAAAAAGAGACATAATTGCGTGAAAATAAACGGAAATTAACGCTGAAGGTATACAATGGTATAAAATGTGAGAAAGAAAGAAAATAACGTTTTAAAACTTGTATATATGCAATATGCAAGAAAAAAAGAAAATACTATTCACCATTCCTTAAGCTTAATAAGTCTACGGTATTTTCTCTTCACGGTTTGTTAGCACTACTTTAGGATAAATAATACATTTCGGCTACAACAGGATTACTTCTATAGCTGCATCAACTCGTCTTTGCATAATATTCATTTACGCACAATCAATGTAAACTTTTGTGTTGTATTTAGAAGAGTGATCTTTAAATATTTTTAAAGCAATTAATTGCCATGGGAAGAAGATACGCATCTCAGTGATCAACAGTGCGTAGTTGAACTTGAACTTGACTTCGCTCACAATATTGAATGCTAAAAATAGTGACATCAATTTTGTCCACGAGATTTTTATTTGGCGGGAAATAGTATCATGTAACAGTAAACTCAGGTGACCTTTCTGGATAACCGTGGGAAAGTTCATTCAAGGTTTAAACTTGCTTTGTAAAAAATTGACATAAATGTGTGTGCATTAAGATTGAGGCTCTAGAAGGTCCTTTTACAATTGATTAACCGGATTCTAAATTATATTCCTTTTCTGAATAAACCAACATCAGTCTTTAATTTTTACGTTTCTCAGTCAACAGAGGACATAAAACCTGCCATTATTTATACGTCCATAGTCAACACTATATATTAATGGTAGATGAAAACAGGATGCATGTCGTTCAGTTCCTAATGGGCGTTGGTAGAGAGCCTCTGTGAAAATTTGTCGATATCGTAAAAATCCGATCCACATTTTTTTTTTACATACTTCTTTCTTGAAATACGATATAATTTCATTTTAATATTCTATTTTAAAAATTGTTGAAATACTTCTTTTTATATTTCGCCGAGGATTTTAACAAGCAGTAAAATACGGACGGATTGCGCTAATCCAATTTTATTTTAAATAATCAAAGATCAATAACAGATCATTACGGATAAAAAACACATGATTTTGTTCTCCATTTAAATAAATAAGGTTGTGATTATTGTGTTGTGTTTAGGCGGCGAATGTATCTCAGTATTTATGAATATAGGGCTGCCACATTGCATACATACAAAACTATTTATCACTTTACAGTTTCTTTTTAAAATTCAAATATTTCAAGTCGGTAATCTACCGCGGTAGTGAAACATAATATTTTACATTTCAAAATAAATTGAAAGTATTAAACAGAGTTCACTTGTTGATCTGATAAATTAACTCTTGGGGTTTAATTTACATTGAACATATAACCGTAAAAACATCATTCTGTTTTAAGCCAGTTGATATTAATTATATAATATTGAACTATTAATGAACCGAATATTGCTCATACATATAACCGTAAAAACATCATTTTGATTTAAGCCAGTTGATATTAATTATATAATATTGAATTATTAATGAACCAAATATTGCTCATACATATAACCGTAAAAACGTCATTTTGATTTAAGCCAGTTGATATTAATTATATAATATTGAACTATTAATGAACCGAATATTGCTCACTGAGTAGGTCATAAAAGGTTCTGATTGTGGTAAAATCATCTTTGTTGAAAAAAACAAAAATTATGACCGTATCGGACTATAATGAAAATACAAAATAAGTGTTTTATTCGTATTTTTATACATTGTACGTTGCCTGTCATAAGACAATGACATGGGCATATACATACAAAAATAATTATTTTATTTCAAATAAAAATGTCACACTTTTATCTGACAGTGAAAGGACATTTAAATACCGTATTTTAAAGAAGACAGGTGCAATCAAGATCGATTAAATGTACAAAGGTAATAAATCTGGCTAATCCGATGATGTTGTCACGCGTCATTAATTTTCAGTTCATACGATGGGCAATAAACCAATTAACAGCCACGCGGTGTTGGGAGGGAATCTTTGGAGGAAATTGGGAGTATAATCCGTGATTCGCGGTGTCAATCCGCTACACACGGAAATCGGTGATTAGAGTTCGCGATTACATACTCTCTGGGCGTACTGTATTATATATATATACAGGGCTCACGCTACCAGGCGACTTGGGCGAAGAAGTCGCTTTCCCGACCGTCACTTCGCTTTCCCCGACCCCCAAAAGCAAAGACAAGTTGCCCTGTTGTTTACGATACTGTTTTCAGTCGCTTCCGTCATCAGATATTTTCAATTTTAACCAAGTTGATGAAACATCAACTTTTTATTGATAATTAAAGAAATTCAGACATAAACGATTGATTTAATATCTTAAAAAAAAAATTGGTTGAAGCATTGTTTTTGCATTGTGTAGCAAGTTATTTAATAAAAATACAACTTTTTATCACATCGGGCACTTCCGCAAGTTCCGGTGCTTGTTACTCGAAAACGTACATCAACCTAACTTTCGGCTGCGAAATAAGTTTGTTACTTCATTTAAACGTGATAAAAGTTGCCTCCAGTAAATGTTCAATCCATTTAATGCATTAAAAACGTCATGATCCTTTCCAAATAACTTGTCAAACATCGTTTATTTTTGTAAATTTTCTTGCAATCGTCCGCCATTGACGACCATTGACTGATTTCTAAACTACGGATTGGAAACGGACCAGCTATGACCGAAATCCGTATTTTTACAAAAATTACTACGGACGCACGGATGGAACACCTGACAGATCCTGACAGAAGAATATTGATCTCAAAAGGAAAAATTACGCATTCCACACGCATTAAAAGACTTTTGGTTAGATCTAAATAAACTCATCATTGATTGGTGTATATAATTCCCTATAATTTATATGGATTGTTGTAAACTATTGTAAAGTTGCTTTAACTCTTAGACTAATACACTTATATCAATACATTATGGCCCAGCTTACCTTTATATATCTTTTGATGAGAAACACTGATTTTCATACACAAGATAGTTTTTAATTAAATTGTAATTGATATATTATAGTTTCTTTACCTTTTAAAAAAAATATTTTTTTTAGTGCTAGATATTTAGTTGGTAGTTTCTCACAGGGATCTAAGTAAAATTTAAACAACTTTTAATTTAAAATGTTGCTTTAATTGTATACTCAGATATGAATTGAACAATTTAAAAAGAACATTATTTACAAATGACCATTTATACAACAGTAAAATTCAAACATTGTAGCGCACCGCGCGAATGAGCACTTCTCTTTCAAATCTCACCACTTCTCCCTATCAGTTTCAAAAAGAGAAGTCACTTCTCCCTATAATTCTGAAGTAGTGTGAGCCCTGTATATATATTAATTATGAGAAGAGAAATGCATATACGACAATCCAAGATGAGGGGTCAGTAGAAGCCTTTGGCTTATGTAACTAGTAGTCCAAATAATTATGACGTCTTGAAAGGCTATAATATTTGTTTTCTTTGACACCTTACGTCGATGTAAGCCGTCAAAGAAAAAAAATATAATAGCCTTTCAAGACGTCATAATTATTTGGACTAATGTAACGACCAGAAGATAAAGGTATAAAGGTATGTTAATTTATTTGTAGATTTTGACCTGCTTATCATGTTTCCTTATTTTTAAAGTTCTATCTTTCTATCACAGTTATTGGAGATTTACACAAAATTACACAAAATTAGTAAAAACATCACAAAACACTCATTAAAGGGCAATAACTCCAATAGGGTTTCATCTAATAGGTTGTACTCGTTAGCAAGAAGCAGACGGTTGTAAGCTTAATATAATTATTTAATATAAAGTGAAAAATATGTGTGTGTCTTATTGAGAAAAACGCCCCAGACTCAGAATCCAAAAATCGATGGATTGTTTTTCTTCCTGTTTTAGATTGAAGCAAAAATATAAATCCTCAAGTGCATTCTGATTTCCCCTCAATGGTATTGTTTTCAGTTTTATTTGTAGTGTTCACCTTCAATTAAGAAATCTTAATATTAACCTGACAATGACAACTATCTGTAATACTTTAAAACGGTAAAATCGTTTGTTTTTCTTCTTTTTTTTCAGTTTGAAAGGCCCTGCCAAAATCTAACTTCCTGTTTTGGTTGCAGCGCCACCTACAATTTCAGAACAGTAACTCTAACTTAGTAATTGCCACTTGAAAAAGAAATGATGCTGCATAACTTCTAAAAATGACGACAGCTGAGGCAAAGCGATTGAAAGAAGATAAACTACGAGCAAAAAACTGGAAGAGATGGGGTCCCTACCTATCAGAGCGTCAGTGGGGCACTGTCAGGGAGGATTACTCTGCTGATGGAGACTGGTATTTGCACTTTAGATACTCTGGTCTAGATTTCAACTGAACATGACTAACTAAACCTTTTAAAGATTTATGAGATAATCCCTTTAACAGACAGGACCCTCTCACAAAAGTTCATGATTTCTGGTTGATTTCTTGCAGAGCATATTCATTGTATTTAAACTTTTAGCCACTTGACCTGAAGATGTATGAAATATTTGCCACTGGACATTAATAAAAAACAATCAATCATATAAACCTGAGACTACTATAACACATGTGTTATAGTAGTCTCAGTATAAACTGATAACTGCAAAATAGACGTTCAAAGAAGTTATATTTGTCAGATTGAAAGGCTCTTTCTGAAAAGGACCACATTAATTTCATATTAATCATGTTATATTATATATATAAACATGATAAATGAATCAATAAAAAGAAAAATAACGAAAAATGTAAAACTCCAAGGGGAAATGCAAAACATGTATAAAATGAGGATATTAAAATCTAAAACACATCTAATGAATTGAAAACATCTCTCAGATTCCTGACTTGGTACAAAAGAGAGGTGAAAGATACCAGAGGGACCAATGGGGACAGTCGAACGTTTCCTTGAGTGTAAATGGTAAATTAAATTTGGATTTATAGCTAGCTCAATCTCTCACTTGTAATATGTTTTCGACTGCTTACATGTATTTATTTAATTCAATTAACAATTAATTTAATTTGTTTATGTGCTTTAATATCATGATTATATTGAAGTTAAAGTTGGGTCCAATCTGAATCAGATTAAACATGTTAAAAATAAAAATAAATTCAGCAATGTTTTACTGTGTGAGTTTATCAGATTTATACATATACTAATACTTCATTATATATTATCTTTCCAGATCTTTTTTTAGAAGCTTGATGAACATGATAAATGTCAAAACATGTTTTATTTTGTAGTTGGAATTATTTTCCACATGAAGAGGCCAGATCTAGGGCCTATCGATGGGGTGAAGATGGACTGATGGGTATTTGTGATAGAGAAGGAAGATTATGTTTATCTTTGGCGCTGTGGAACACCAAAGATCCAATTCTCAAAGAGAGACTGTTTGGATTGACAAGTCAGCAGGTAATTTTGTCAGTAACTTTAATCGTTCATTTTTTACATAAATGAGGCCGTTAGTTTTCTCGTTTGAATTGTTTTACATTGTCTTATCAGGACCTTTTATAGCTGACTATGCAGTATGGGCTTTGCTCATTGTTGAAGGCTGTACGGTGACCTATAAATGTTAATGTTTGTGTCATTTTGGTCTTTTGTGGATAGTTGTCTTATTGGCAATCATACCATAACTTCTTTTTTATATTAACAAAACAAGTAATTTTTCTAATAATCAATCTGCAGGGATACTATTAGTTATCTTGGTGTAATCAGGGGTGTTCACTATTTAACAGTGTTATTGATAATTCATACACCCTGAGACACAGTCAAATGGGTGTATGAATTATCAACAACGGTGTAAAATTCTGTACATCCCTGATTACACCATGTACACCAAGATAATGAACTTATTTCTAATGAACAATTTCTTTACTCATTTTTAAACCGGGATGTAAAATTGAAAAATGCTAATGAAAAAATTTCAGGGGAACAATTTTTAACATTGATGTTGCTGCATATAGTCAAACACTTTTTTTCTTTATTTTGGGGAAATTCAGAAAAATAAATTTCCTTTGAATTTTCAGGATTTTTACCCTCAAATTTATGTTTTTTAATAAAAAAAAATTGTTCAACTTTTTTTTAATTTTATTTTGGCAAATTTTTCATTTCTTTTATTTTTGGCAAAATTTTATCTTTTCTGGGTGAACAAGGATGGGATGTTATTTACACTGGGGTAATTAACCAATCAGTCTGTCTGTCTGAATGCTCTTCTTAGCACTCTCACATTTCAACGCATGTAGAATTATTTTTCAAATTTCAACATAGGTTTATATCAGCAATGTCTAGGAAGATTTCGACAATCAGTGCTGATCGATGTTTTTTTAAAGAGTTATACCCCTTCTAAATATTAATTTTATAAAAAAATTGATTAATTGAAGTCTTAATGTTGATGCCTTAATATTCCAGAAATTTCTCGTGTTAAAAATTCACTGTTATTATACATGGTACAGTTTATTGTTCAGCAGTATCTATGGTGACATATTCATGTTTACAGGGTAACCATGGAGAAGACGTAAAAGAGCTGTATTATTATTTAGACAATACCCCGTCCCATACATACATGAAGTCTCTGTACAAGTATCCTCAGGGGGAATTCCCCTACAGACAGCTGGTGGAGGAGAATGCTAGGAGAGGAGTACATCAACAGGAATATGAATTAATGGATACTGGTAGGTTTATCTCCATTCCTTTCCCCAGCCCTTTTCATTTCTTCATATACATGTTTTTCAGTTATGTCACTTAGACATTTAGAATTTTCATGCCCCATCCCTAATTGAGGGGGCATAAAGTTTGACCCTTATAGATTGCACTTTGTAAATACAGCTGTTTCTGAAAACATGCCTCTTTTGGGGAAAAATTGAATATTCATAGAAAATTAATTTTGTTTACATACTGGTTCCCAGTTATGCTCTCTGTGTTCCATATCACAGAGACAGAATTTGGGAATGTTACCAGTAAATAAACACATGCATATTGTTTACATTGAAATCTGTGGTAACCTTTCATTCGAGGTAGGGGTAGTTAAGAAAATTAGTGTAAGTTTAAACTCTGAGAAGTTGAGGGCATATAAAATTTGAAAATATGCCGCTCAGCCATATATTTTGACCTTTGAAAAAAATTGTGGTGCAAATGAAATTACAATTCTAGGATAATATTTTTTTCAAAACTACATAGTAAAAATGGTACAGTTTTAGCCGTAAAAGGAGTTCCTATGGGAAATTGTTTTGTCAATATTTACAGAAATGCAACATATACACAATGCCTAATACCATAAAACACAGATCAAATTTGAATTTTGGTAGCATCACTTTAACAGTTTTAGAGTTGTGCACCTTTATAATTGCAAAATATTTAGTTTTCGTTATGTAACTTAAGTTTACCCAAACCAAACATTATGAAACCTATACACAATACGTATTACCACAAAACTCAATACAAATTTGGGTAGCATCACTTTTAGTGTGCCTTGAGTTATGTCCCTTTATAATGTTGTATCCAAGCAGGGGCATAATCTTTGTCCATGGGGACACATTCTCATTTTTATTTACTTATACAAGTACATTTATCTTCTTTTCTTGAAATCTAAGGACTTCTTTGCTCTAATAGAATTTTTAATTGTCTGTCCTTTGCAGAAGTTTTTACTTATCATTTAAGTGTAATTTTATGGACAATGAAAATCTCATTTGTCTGTTATCTTCAGATCACTGCTTATTAACAAGCCACCAATGAGCAATTTTTGAAGTCCGCACTCAAATACTTAAGATCTTTATGCAATCAGTTTCTTTGTTGAATTGATGAGATAAAACATTGAACTCTAAATAAAAAATTATGAGCTAAGTAACTTGAGAAAAATTAACTTATACAAGTATATTTTATTTACTTCTTGTACAAGTAGTACCCCTGTCTGTCTCTACAAGAGACCAAATGTCACAGAAATTTAAAAACTATAGTTCACTACATTTAACTTTGTGTAATTCGAATACACTTTCTCAATTTGTAAACTATTCCGGCCTTTCGCCATAAAGGTATTACAACACATGATGACTTAATTCTGTTACAGTGTATATAGTTTAGATTGACAGCAGGCAATGATGGTATTGTATATAATTGCAGGTATATTTGACGATAACCGTTACTTTGATGTAACAGCAGATTTCTGTAAAGCCAGTCCAAATGATCTCCTTGGGAAATATACTGTGGTCAACAGGGGACCAGATCCAGCTATAATACATGTTCTCCCACAGATCTGGTTCAGAAATGTGTGGTCCTGGGGAGAGGCAAGCTATGTAAGTTATTGTTACTGTTACAGAAATGTATGGTCCTGGGGAGAGGCAAGCTATGTAAGTTATTGTTAGTGTCTGTCAGTAATGTTTTCGAAATGATCTAGATTAGAGGAACACGATTTGTCTTTGCTGACTGTGCAAGACCCTTATAGGTCTTCAAGGTTGTTGGGGATAAGAATGTTAGATTCTGTGGAGGACCAAGCTGTTTAAGGATGTAATTGTTACTAGTTTTTGGCATTGTTGATCATGGCATGCATGCATGGGAAGGCCCAGACTTTGTAAGAATATTATGCTTACTCACTCAGGAATCGAGGGATAATATGAGTAAGTATCAAATGTAAGTAAGCAATTTTCAGAAATTTAATCTTTAATTAATCTAACATTGTCTAAAGCATTTGGGTTTAAAATAAGTTTTCTGATTTTTATTATAAAAAAATGAATACTGCGGAATTTGGATTTTTAGATAGGGCATTCACCAATACCTGTTAAGATTTTGATTGGTGTATGTTTTGATTTTACTCTTCATGATCTTAATTCTTATCCATTAAAGACTGGGAGAAATTATACCCATGCATAAAAAATAGTTGCTAAACATAAACAATCATTCTCTATTTGTACTTACAGTGTTGCCCTGAGAAGAAACCATATCTGAAACAAGTAGGACATAACAAGGTTCTATGCTATCATCCAACTCTAGGTATGTAAATACTACTGTGGATTCATTTATTTTCATGGGTACTAATTTTTGTGGATTGAGGAAATCTTGCAAATTCAAGGATATAAAATTTCAGGGTTTTGGCAAAGTTTACATGCATTCTTTTTGATTCATGATTTGCCTTTACCTATGAAATCCATTAAAAATTAGTATCCAATGAATATTAGTGAATCCACAGTAAAATCATCAGCTTGACATAATGTTTATACACTTGTGTATTGTTAAAAGTCAGACCCTAGTCTTAGAAATATTTCAGTATGCCCAAACCTGACCAGTTATTTGATAAGGGTAGTGAGGTTGGTAAATTCTTCCTGTTTTGTGGTTTTTTTTCTCCGACACTAATGGAGCAGAATTGCTAATATTTTCCTGTCATAATCAATTTTAACAGCCTGTTGAGTGTATTGTAATTTGGGATTTTAATCCAGTGAAAAATAAAACCAAAAAAATTTTCTATGATGAGATATTAATTGACACACTTTTGACAGAAATTGCATGTTTAGGTTTTAAGTCACTAAATCTTGATTGCAAAATTTCCTTTCATTATTGTATGATATTCATCAGGGACATTTACAGGTTTCACAAATGAATTGGTTGACAATAAAATTGAGAAAGGAAATGGTGAATATGTCAAAGCGACAACCACCCCACCATAGAGCAGACAATAACATTAAAGTCACACAGTTAAACACTGGACGTTAAGCAACCAACAATTAATCAATCAATCACAGTTTAACATGTTTATTTAGGTATATGTCAGTCTCGCCAAAGAGTCTTTAGTTCCGGAGATGATGTAATAGAAGAACAAGCTGAGCCGACAACATGTAAGTCAAATATATAAATCACCAATACAAACCTTAGATAGATATAGGAAGATGTGGTATGAGTGCGAATGAGACGACACTCCATCCAAATTACAATTTATAAAACCATTATAGGTCAAGCTATAAAGGGCCCCTAAAATTTGTAATGTAAAACAATTCAAATGGGAAAACCAACGGCCTAATCTATATAAAAACGAGAAACATGTAAGAACAACATAAAGAAACAACAACGTTTGTACATCAGATTTCTGACTTAGGACAGGTGCAAACATTTGGAGCAGGATTAAAAGTTTAATCGTACCAAACCTTCTGCCTTTTTTAAACAATAGTATAACATCACAACATAGAAAAACACACTATAAAATATAATAGGAAGGCTTAACTAAAAAAAAAAAACACAAATTATCACACAATGAATGAATAAATTTGAACTTTGATACCTGAATGCAAATTTATAGTTAATAAAATTTATAAGAGATAACTAACCTTTTTAGCAGTGAACTTTGAAAGGTTCCAAACTCTTATCATTCATGATAGGCTTCTGGGGGGGGGGGGGGGGGGGGATGTCACATATAAGACAATTCAGAGAAATGTATAAAACTTGACATTTAATTATTGAATTATGTTCATTGAAGAAAGTTGTTAAATTTACCCATGAATTTTTTTTTTTAAAAGAAATCGCACATCTAGGAATTAATTATAATAAAAAATTAACCAGCATTTCATTAGCCCTGACCAGACTTATCCATTTCTTGACCTGTTGGTTATTTTTATTTAATCAACCTGTGGTTTGTTTTCATCTCAGTTCTTCATTGGTCAAAATTTATCTATGAAATTATTTGTTTAGAACAATGAATATTTTCTATCTTAAGTTTATTTGAAAGCATGAAAACTGTCTGTTGTTACATATATGTTGTTTGATCATATTTCAGATCCATTTTACTTTGAGGTTGATGTTGGTCCAGAAAATCACCCACCACAACTGTTATTTACAGAGAATGATACAAATTATGAAAAGCTGTATGGAACAGGGAATCAGTCACCTTATGTAAAAGATGCCTTCCATGAATATATAGTAAAGGGTAATTGGATATTAATACCATACATAGCACTAAAGATCACATTCTCGACTATGTTGAAATGTTAAGTTATGAACAGAGAACTGGGTTATTAGTAAAAAAAACTCTACTCAGTACTTGTTTTGTGGTCAAAACACCACATCCCCTCTTTTAATTGGTTGAGAGGCTGAAGATGAAAAAACAAAAAATTCCGTACAAAGATTTCGAAGAATGGTACAATTTATAACAGCAGTAAGGACTGAGAAACTAATTGACCAATTAGCTGGTGTAGAATCTTAATTGTGGATAATTTAATTGTTTGAGCCCCAAAATGACAATAATGTCATATCATTGGTTGACTTTCTATTTATTTGGACGTTTTTAACCAATCACGATGTTTTGGTTTACATTTTTAAAAAATTACATGTAAGGCATTAGATTTTCAAAACGTGAATTGGGACCAAAAGTTATCTGAATTTTACCAGCCTACACTTGAGATCCTAACATTCACAAGAGAAGAACACCATTTGTACACATTCGTCTTATTTTGATAGGTAATGTAAAAGCTGTGAATCCACAACACATTGGCACCAAGTGTGGAGCACATTACAGTGTATTTCTGAATCCAGGCCAAAAAGCCCAAATAAGGATACGACTGTATTATGAGAAAGAGGCTCCACCCGAAGCATTTGGTACAAGAGATTTTGACTTTATATTCCAGCAGAGGAAGTTAGAGGCTGATCTCTTCTATGATGAAGTATGTATTTATATTTAAACTAACTAGGGAGGGGATAGTATTCTGACATTACCTTTTCCATCTGTCCATTTTTCTGCCTGTGTCACAAGTGTATGATTGTCTGGTTTATTTTGGGTGTATTTTACCTCCTTTCTCAGCTTCTGTATTGATGAATGATATTGTTATTGATTCACACCTTTATAAAGCATAGTTGCCAACCTCTGGTAATAAGCAATCATGTCATCCCATGCCAAAATTTGTGTAGAAATGTCTGCTTTTATGCTCTGAAAAATGTCCTGTTAAATTTATATACATGTACAAAACACTGTTGAAGTTCTGTACTGTTCTATATTCAGATTGCCTGTAAAAAACATTTGTTCTTCAAATCGTTAGATTATTGAATTTGAGGAATGTACAAAAAGTGACAATAAATCAGAAAGGACAAACAAACATGAATTTTGATACATGGCCAAATTTTAATTAGAATTGTTTGATGTTGCCTACATACTTCCCAAAAAAAAGCAGCTTACCCCAAAAAAATTATGAAGTTTTTTTCGTGATCTTATGTCCTTTTCATATCTTAAATAAAGGCAACAGTACTATACCACTGTTCAAAACTAACAAATCCATGGACAAAAAACTGTCAAAACTCATAAATCCATGGACAAAAAACAGATAGGGATAAAACACTAAAACCAAGGGAAACACATTAAATATAAGAGGAGAACAATGACACAACACTAAAATGTAACACACCCAGAAATGGACCAAAACCAATTAAAACCAAATACATGAATTTGGGATAGACAACTGTCAAGTACCGTGACACATCTTATCGCAATGTGAATTTACACTCAAAAATAAGAGAAAACAAATGACACAATGTTAAAATGTAACACACTCAGAAACAAACAATAATATAACAAACGCCGTATTCCTGACTTGGTACAGGACATTTTTAAAGGAAAAAATGGTGGGTTGAACCTGGTTTTGGGGCATGCCAAACCTCGCACTTTAATGATTATGTTAAATATAACTTTGAAATGACAACATAATATTACACAATACAAATAAATAGGAGAACGTATTAAACAAAGAAACAAATGATTAATAGATAACAAAAAGCATCAGGTTTAAAATTTAATACGCCAAAAACGCGGCTCGTCCACACAAGACTCACCAGTGATGCCCACATGTTACCTATGTTGTTGGTTAATATAAAAGTTCTTAAATCCAAATACCTAAAGGTTAACCCTACAAATCATGGGTAGGCAACATCAAGGGTTGCCTAGTAAAAAAATATATGCATATTTGAACAGGTGATAAAGAATCATCATAAACAAGAAAGAAACATCATACGACAAGCCTATGCTGGTTTACTATGGAGTAAACAGTTCTACTATTACGTGGTTGAGGAATGGCTAAGAGGGGATAAAGGTCACCCACCACCACCTTTCTGTCGGAGAGAGGGGAGGAATGCAGAATGGGGTCATCTTTTTAACAGGGATGTAATCTCAATGCCAGATAAATGGGAATACCCATGGGTATGTATCAGAGAGCACGTTTAAATCATATAATGGGAATACCCATGGGTATGTATCAGAAATCACATTTTAATCTTATAATGGGAATACCCATGGGTATGTATCAGAAATCACATTTTAATCTTATAATGGGAATACCCATGGGTATGTATCAGAAATCACATTTTAATCTTATAATGGGAATACCCATGGGTATGTATCAGAAATCACATTTTAATCTTATAATGGGAATACTCATGGGTATGTATCAGAGAGCAGGCTTTAACCATATTTGGTGTAGTCTTGACAGTAACACTAACTTAACTAGTTTTCTATTGATAGATTGCTGTCTTCATGGTGTGTGTTTTGTAGCCCCTTTTGAACCTGATTTTTGAAGGAAGTATTGGTTATAATTGATTTGAGGATTTACAGTGTGCGGGAGACTGCCAAACAGTGTCATATAACATGAAAGCACTTTAAAAATTTCCAAATTTTAATATGTTGAATCCTGTGACTAAATACAGGTCAAGTTCAACTTTTATGATTTAAGCTTTTCTCTTTGTTGAGTTATCACCCTTTTTGATATTTATTTAGACTCCAATATATATTTAACTAGTTTTATATTGATGGATTGCTGTCTCAATGAGGATTGTTGTGCAACCCCTTTTATTTATTTAGACTCCTATATATTAAACTTGTTTTATACAAGAATTCCTTATCTTGATTTCCAGAGAAAAAAAAATATACAGTTGAATTGCAATATATAGAAATGATGGTTAAAGCACTTAATTCAATCATATCAGTCATGTCAGTATTATGGAGGATCAAAACAGGTACATAAAAACAATGTTATATATATATAAGATAGTACCTGTTCTCATTATAAAATAATGCAGGTATGAAAAGCCATAAGGAGATATGACATTAGTTTGGTATATTTCTTTTGGTATAGCTTATGTAAACTTTAACAGAATTGAGTTTTCAATTGTTTTTCAGTATGCAGTGTGGGACCTAGCCTTCCATATGATCCCCATGTCACATGTAGATATATAAAGTATTCTTTATTTTTCAGTATGCAGCGTGGGACCTAGCCTTCCATATGATCCCCATGTCACATGTAGATATACAGTATGCCAAAGAACAACTGTTGTTAATGTTGAGAGAATGGTACATGCATCCAAATGGACAGGTAAATAAGAAGTGTTATCTGCCTTCATCATGTTCATAGATTGACCCTGTATTTTGTGTTCTAACTGGGAATTAAATTACGCCATGAATTAAAATGAATTTTCTTTTATTGACAGTAACAATTATCTCTTCTCATTTAAGATAAGAAGGTGACGTTTTATATACAAACTGGCATTTTAAATTTTGACTTTAAGGTACTATTGTAAAGTCAGAAATTTTTGTAAAAATTGTGATAAGATAGGTGATGATAAATATACAAACTCGCATTTAAGTTTTAAAAGCATGATTTGTATGTAGCATTTCTTGAAATGCCATAATTTAGCTCACATTGGTGACAATTGTTCAGCAATTGCATTTTCAGATGCATGCACTTATTCTAAATTTACGGATATATTTTTTTCAGATCCCAGCTTACGAGTTTGCTTTTGATGATGTGAATCCCCCTGTCCATTGTTACGCTGTACTAAAAGTTTACAAAGCATCCGGACCCAAAGGAAAAAGAGATTTAGTCTTCCTTGCTAGATGTTTCCATAAACTGGTTCTTAACTTTACATGGTGAGTGTGTGCCTTTCTAGATGTTTCCATAAAATGGTTCTTAACTTTACATGGTAAGAGAGTCTTCCCTGCCAGATTAATATGAAAAAAGTACACTAGTCAGACAGAAAACCAATCTATCTGTCTGTAGGACTAGACTACTCAGAAAGGAGGGTAGTACACCTAGCCTAATAATTATTTCACGGTTCAGCTAGCATGTAAGCTAGCCCAAAATATTACCTTTACCAACACACTCAAGTCAGTTTGCTCAAACAGGCATGTAAACTTAAATAAATATCAGAAGATGTGGTATGAGTGTCAATGAAACAACTCTCAAGTCAAAATTTGTAAATTTAAACCACTATAGGTCAAAGTGTGGTCCTCAACAAGTAGCATTGGCTCAAACTGAACCCCAAGATATGAAGGGCCCCAAAAATGACCAGTGTTAAACCATTCAGTCTGTTTTAATAGGTACCAACCTTCACCCTAACACAAGTCTGCTTGTTATTTACAGTTGGATAAACAGTAAGGATATAGATGAGTAGAACATCTTCTCTGGAGGATTTCTGGGTACCAACCTTCACCCTAACATAAGTTTGCTTGTTATTTACAGGTGGATAAACAGGAAGGATATAGATGGTAAGAATATCTTCTCTGGAGGTTTTCTGGGTCTGGACAACATTGGTGTGTTTGACAGATCTAAACCATTAGACTGTGGTGGCAAGATTGCTCAGGCTGATGCCACAGCTTGGGTGGCATTTTTCTGTCTTATCATGCTGGAAATAAGCCTCATCCTGGCCAAGAGGGATCATGTCTATGAAGATATGGCCAGTAAATTCTTTGAACATTTTGTGGCAATTGTAGACGCCATCAACAAAAAGGATGGGATAGGTAAATTGACTTCCTTTTATTTATACAACCCTATAAAATTACTAAAAATGAAGCATTCAATACTTATGATTATAGTTTTTGCTAGGATCATGAAAACATGATTTTTTTTTCAAGTTTTTATTAATTACCTGTGCACTTTATTGCGGAAGCTTGTGTCATCATGTATGTTACAATATTCACTTTGAAATGAATGTTGATTTCAAAATGATATGAGATTCCTGTTAGTTATATAAAAAAAGAAGATGTGGTATGATTGCCAATGAGACAACTGTCCACAAGAGACCAAAATGACACAGACATTAACAACTATAGGCCACATACAGCCTTCAACAATGAGCAAAGCCCATACCACATAGTCAGCTATAAAAGGCCCTGATAAGACAATGTAAAACAATTCAATATGTCTATTTTAGCCAATCATAATAGTAGCTTATACTGAAATATACAGTACATGTAATGTTATTATTTACATTTAAGGTCTTTGGGATGAGAAGGATGGGTTTTACTATGATCATTTGCATACTAACAACCATACCTGTCCAATGAAGATCTTATCCATGGTTGGACTGGTTCCTCTATTCTCCTGTATGGTTCTCAGGGAGGATAACATGAAACAATTCCCAGGATTTTATAAAAGAACAAAATGGTTTCTGGAAAACAGAAAAGACTTGTCCAAAACGGTAAGATCAAAAGAGATTTGTCAACACAAGTGAGCTTTGATTTTAGTTTTGAATAAGGTAAGAGATAATATATACATTGTCAGTCACATATTATCTTTTAGTGACATGAACAATATAAACATTTTTGTATATATCTCTATTGAAAAATCACAGGATTATCAAAAAGGCTGTAGGAATAATAGAACTATTGATTTTTAAAGAAAAACATAGATAATACCAATTATTTAAAACAAAATCTTGGACAATTGGTAAACAAAATTTTTCCAACACAGGTTTAACACTCATTAGATATAAGAAGATGTGGTATGAGTGTCAATGAGACAACTCTTCATCCATGTCACAATTTGTAGTAGTAAACCATTATTAGTCAAAGTACTGCCTTCAACACAGAGCTTTGGCTCACACTGAAAAGCAAACTATTACAGCCTCCAAAATTACTAGTGTAAAACAATTCAAACGGGAAAACCAAGTCTAGTCTATACAAGAAACAGGGAACATTTATGTACCACATCAACAAAAGACAACCGCTGAACATCAATCTTCCTGACTTAGGACAAATGCAAACAAATGCTGTGGGTTAAAACATTTTAATAGGTACCAATCTTCACCCTAACCTGAAACAATATCTATGCTTAACAGATATCATTCATGTGTGGCAGAGAGAAAAAGCCAAATCCAAATTTGTTGCTGGCCATTGTTAACAAGGAAAAGCTGCAAAAAGTTCTCCATCATCTTCTAAATGAGAATGAGTTTCTGTCACCTTATGGTATTAGATCTTTGTCAAAGGTATGTAACTCTCTCACCATGTGGTACTAAAACTTTAGCAAAGGTAGGTTACTCTGTAAAATCATGGCATGCTCAAAGGAAAATAACTTTACTTTTAACATTAGATTGGAAAAAGATGAAAAATTGATGAAACATTTTGTTTACAAAAAATGTGAATATTCTCTTTGGCTGGGTGACACTATTTCACTGCAATTTAATTGATATTTGGTCCAAGTTTTACAAAAGCTAGACAAAATTAACAAACATTTTTGCTAAAGGTTATATAAGTATATGAAAGTGAAAAACCATATACAGCATAAATCTGATTCTATAAATGTATGGACTTTCACACTTACATGTATGTCTTTTCTCTGTAATTCCTCACAGCATCATAAAGAACAACCCTTTGTCCTGGACGACAACACAGCTAGGGTTGGGTATGAACCTGGAGAGTCTGAAAGTAAACTGTTTGGTGGGAACAGTAACTGGAGAGGTCCTATCTGGTTCCCAAGTAAGTAATTATCAGTGATAATAAATAAACTAATAGGTGGTAACAGTAACTGGAGAGGACCTATCTGGTTCCCTAATAAGTAATTATCAAGGATAACAAGTAAACTGTTTGGTTGTAACAGTAATTGGAGAGGACCTATCTGGTTCCCAAGTTACTGTGGATTCCTTGATATTCGTTGGATACCAATTTTCATGAATTTCTTGGGTACAGGGAAACCACGAATTTAAATGTTTAATGAAATATCGATTTGTACTTGAATGTATGCAGAATTTGTCTAAACAATGAATTTAAATCTCCACGAATATGCAAGTTTTCATGAATATGCAAGTTTTCATCAATCCACAAAAATTGGTACACGAAAATAAATGAAACCACAGTAAGCAGGTTAACAATATATGTGTTAACTGTTTGATGGTAACAGTAATTTGGGAGAACATATCTGGTTCATATCATGGTTAAAAAAAAATTCTGCTTTTAAGTATATAATAATGAATCCACAATAGATAAAACAAAAATAAGAACCCTGATCTTGTTCTCAGTTTGGTGTTACTAAAATGGTTTGCTATAAAGTTTTAAATCAAGAACAACGACTAAAGTGGACCATTCATGAATATTAAATGGGATAATTGCTTCTGGAAAACAGTAAAAAAAGATTTGCCCTGCTACTTTTTTGTGGTCTTTTATATTTTTAATTAACTAATAGTGCTATGAAGGGGGGAAATGTCAGTTTGTGAGTTCACCCACAAATTAGTTTCATTTCATATTTCTATATTTTTAAACATTGGTAATTGGTCATTTTCCAATTGACACCAATACAACTTCAGGACCACAGGAAAATATCAACTCATCTGAAATTTTGTGGAAGACAATGAGAACTTACTGTATGTGCAATAATTGTTTAGATTATTGTCAGATGATTGTTATGTGCTCATTACATTAAAATGTTTATTTTTCAGTGAATTACCTGATTATAGAGAACCTATTCAGATATGACTACTATTACGGGGAAAGTTTGAAGGTGGAATGTCCAACAGGTTCAGGAAATCTTATGAGAATGCGTGATGTAGCCAAGGAGTTGTCCCATCGGTTAGCTGACATATTCCTACCCGACCTTACAGGACATCGACCTTGTCATGGTAATTATAATATTTAACAGGTTTTAGAAATCTACCTTGTCATGGTAAGTATAAAATATAAAAGAGCTTCAAGCAATTTATGACTAATAATAACAAGAATGTGTCCATAGTACATGGATGCCCCACTCGCACTATCATTTTCTATGTTCAGTAGACCGTGAAATTGGGGTCAGAACTTTAATTTGGAATTAAAATTAGAAAGATCATATCATGGGGAACATGTGTACTACGTTTCAAGTTGATTGGACTTCAACTTCATTAAAAACTACCTTGACCAAAAACTTTAACCTGAAGCAAAAGGATGCACGGACGCACAGACGGACGAACGGAGGCACAGACCAGAAAACATAATGCCCCTCTACTATCGTAAATGAGGCATAAAAAATATACAAATATACAACTGTCAATCTAACTAATACATGTATGTCAAACTTCAAATAATTTTTCATGAAAGCTGTGAATAAATTAAATTGTTTGTCTCAAGAATGGACCATTTGTTTTTGGTCCATTTCAAATATGGGTGAAGTTTTTCACTTATCAAAACCACAGATGAGTTGGCTCATGAAAATAATATACAGTTAGAGACTATTTTTTGGATGGGTACATTTATCACTTCTAGGCCTTGATACTTCGACATGTTGAATAGGAACTTAATGCATCATAACATTTCTTACCGATATGATTTAATAATGGAACAGAATCATACACCAAAGTAAACAAAAATAGCTTAACAGGATGTCATTTAGCATAGTTCTTTTCCTTGTTGTAAGGATGTTGGGTTGTAGTCTTGCTTAGTAAAAGTTATTTATTATTCAGGACCCTGTGAGAAGTATGCCAAGGATCCTTACTTCAAAGATCTTATTTTATTTTATGAGTTTTTCCATGGTGACACAGGTAGAGGGTGTGGAGCAAGGTAAGTAACCATGGTAACAACATGTCAAATATTTTCTTGAAATGTAATTGTAAATAAGGTTATCTATATATCATATAATTTTGTTTTTTGTTTTTGGCTATCAGATTACCGGTTAAGCTCAATTTGCCTTTTACATCCAACTATGCAAATATTCGTTCAAAGATTTGGTAAATACCATTCCAGAATTCATTTTTTCAAATAATGGAAACCAAATTGGTGATCTTGTGGTAGAATGTCACTCTGGAATGCTTGGTGGTATTGGGTTTGAACCTGGCTGGGCCAAACCACAATTATTAAACTGGTGTTTGATTATTCTACACTAAGCACATGGCATTGAATAGTATGAGCACAGACTGGTCAGGTCAAAGTCAGAATTAAGGTTGAACTTTCTCAACTTGTCAGTCTAGTACAATACAGGGTTAATACTCATATCATATTAACAAGTTCATGTCCTGAATAAGCCTTTAATTTGTCGCTGGACATTATACATTCACCCCTTATCTTCATCTAATAAAGTAACATTCTGCTCCCAAAAAAACTATTTATTTCATGTAAAAAATGTTATTTATGATTGAAATACTTTTCATATCGATTTCAATGGAAGAGAAGACACATTAAACTGGAGATTCGGTGGATGGTAGTATATAATATATAATTTTGTCTATTTTATATTTTCAGCCATCAGACTGGATGGACAGCACTGATAGCCAACACAATGAAGTACATACACAAATGGACACTGGAGAATGATAGTGATATGAGTGATAACGAGGAAAGTAGCTTTAGACCCAGGCTACATACACATTAGGTGGGACAATGCAGCGGAGGACATTTTAGAGCATCGACAGGGACTAGGACTCTTTTGTGAATTAGTTATTATTCATTGGATACCCATTTTTGTACTGGTGAACCACAAAATTTTAAGTTCAACAAACGACAAATTTTTGTAAGGATTGTATGCAGACTTTGTCAAAACCACGAAATTAAATATCAACGAACATGAAAGTTTTCCTCAATCCACGAAAAAATGATGCCAACGAAAATAAATGAATCCACAGTATTACAGTATTAAAATTCTCTCAGGTTTAACAACAGAAACAATCATGGGTAAAAAACAATCAGACATTTAATCAGCTTGTTTTTATTATAAGATAATCAATGTTATACAGTTGCATCTAGAATCTGGATGAATATTGTTAAATTTTATTGAAACTTGTTATTGTTAACTTATTTTTGATTAACTTTTTTAATGGTTACAGTGGAGGAACTTATTTTGATTTGAAATTTTAAAGGGTTAAAGGGGGTGATCTTTCATTTGATTGACGTTTTTAATGGCTTAAAGGGAAGATTTATATTATTTGACAGTTTCTATAATGTTTAATGGAGAGGGACATCTTTGAGAACTGTATTTTAAAAAAGAGGATAATAATTTGACATTATTGTATATGTAGATTATTGTTAAGTTATTTGAAACTATTAATAGTAGAGTTTATATTTGATTGCATTTTTTTAACTGTATGTTTACTGGAGACATTATTAAATAATATTATGCGACAGAGAGGCTCCTTGATCTATATATTTGGGTTTTATATCTGTTTGTTGAAAGGCAGTAGATGGAAATGTATTCTTTAAAATTTAAAGGGATGGGGTTTGTTTTTGTGGGATTATATTTATAATGTGTATGCAAGGAGGGAATTGGTATATTTGATTGTTATTATATTAATAAGAATATTGTTTAACATTTTAGAAGTTATATGTTCTGATTCTGTAAACCAACTTATTCATAGATTATGAGATATTTTTTCCACTGTAGTCTTTATGTACTCACTTCTTAAAATTTTATGTTTTTTTTTAACTTTGTTTGTGTATTCATATCAAAATCTTCAAAGTTTTACACATTTTTAACAATTCATGTCCCTTTATTTTCTACCTCCTAAGCCCTAAAACTTTAATTTGCTAAACATTATTTGGTTGACAGTTTTTTATTGTTGGAAGTATAATGTTAGCATGTATTAGCCAGCTTATTTTACACTCTTATTGTATATTATCACTTACTATGACTCATGTTTTTATTTGGGTTCTATTGACATGTCTTGGATATGTTCTCTGACATTAATGGTCTTAAAGTTATGGAACATATCTTATACGGTGGATTCTTTATTAAATAATATAATATTGCAGAGTATAGGTGGGCAAAGAATTTAACCTTGACAAAATACAAATCGAAGAAAATTGACCCTAAAAAATTAAATAATTCACAGTACTTAAAAAATATTATCTCAAGTATTTTTGATTTTGTATATAACTGAAAGAATCTGTTTTACGCAGTTACTTACAACTTACAACTCCCGTTAGCGCCATGTGTCGCATAGGGCGTTTTACGCAGTGCTAAGGAGTAAATTTGAACAAAACATTCGATTTAAACTAATTGTTCTAAAAATTAATAATTTCAGATGTGAAATCTTTCTTTTCGTTTATTTATCAACGACATAAAATTGTTAGTTAAAATTGTTCCATTGATCTCAGATGTTTAAGAGATTTTAAAAAGAAACTTTTCTTTATTTGACAAAGCTGTTTTCCTGCTAATAGTTATATATTAGATGTATACCTGTATATCACTTATATGTTTTTTTGTTTTTTTACATGTCTTGTTTAACATAAGTGCCTTGAGTGATTATTGTTATATCCTGTTAAAATGTATTTGTGTCTTTAAATTTGTTGAAGTATTCTGTGTAAAATACTTGATATTTTTGTCTGATAAAACTTTTAATCTAACACAGTTTTTTATAATGACTTAATTTATTCAATTTGGATTTTTTCCACTTACCAAATACAAAAATTCTGATTTCTCAAACAATTTTTCTTTTAAGGTAAACTTTGTTATATTTGTCATTTTTTATATCACGAGTAGTTAGTTGCTATTATGTGCCATTTTATCATTGCTATTACTGCCCAAGTTAATTCACTATTAGCTTTTGTTAAATTATGTTGATGCGAAATCCTCCTACCAAGTCTTTCAGATCGCGTTGAATTTCAGTATGGAAGTGTATTATTTATTTTTACTTCAATTTTTATTCTAACATGCTTCTTGAATCTATAAAATCTGCTAATTATTACTTATTTTCTAACTTATTCAACTCTAGGATCGTCCTTAACATGCATGAAATAATTGCCTCTGGATGTTTAGCAAACAACTATCAATTATTCTTAACTCAGGATTTTTTTTTTTATTTAAAAGAGACATACTAGTGGGTTGTCTCCCATTTTCATTATTTAAAAAATAATTTTGCATTGTTCTAAAGTAAGCAGTAGAATGAAAATGCCACACAAATATATTCAGACAATCTAATTTTAAGTGAGTTATTTCCCCTTTGGTGTAGATCAATCCAAAAATGTATCCCAAATATTTTTTCTTTGTTCATGAATTTTTAAATATTTTTATGGCTTACTTGTGTATATTATTAATATTAAAGTTGAATTCAGTTTTTAAGCTTCCTTTAACCAAAAATACCACTAAAAGTATAACATCATTATTCAAAGCAAGCAACTCTTGCAATGCAACCCTTTTAATAGTACAATGTATTAATAAGCTAGAATGTTATTTTTATTTATAATTTACAAGGGAGATAACTCGTGTGAGTGAAAATAATATTAAACCATGTTACAAATACTCTGTGATTTCTATAACTAGTCATAATTTTTGGGATTGTTATTTGTTTTGTTTGTTGTTACAAGTTATTTATATATATAAGCAATGATATTAGCCAGTATTTTATATAAGCTTTATTGATTTTATTTTTTGGTATATTTATTTATAATAAAATGGTTTGCTCTATGCTTCAGACTTTTGATTTGGGTTATCAGCCTCTCTCTGGAGAAAATTGATGGGATAATAATCTCTATACCAATTTTCCAGCAGTTCTATTTCAAATTTGTTAAACTACATTTGTTACCATGAATGATTCTTAAGTAAGTCACTTGATTTAAAGATAATATGTGGTATGATTACCAATGAAATACTCATCGACCAGATGACAAAGATGTAAGCCGTCTGGTGACTGTAAAGCCTTCTAAAATAACAAAATCCCATGTTGTATAGTTTGATATAAAATAAAATTAATTATTATGTTTCCCCCATAAAAAACCTGTCATTTATAACTAAAACATTTCGAAACAAGTGTTATCAGTACACGAATGCCCCACTCACACTATCATTTTCTATGTTCAGTGGACCGTGAAATTGGGGTAAAATCTCTAATTTGACATTAAAATCAGAAAGATCATATCATAGGGAACATGTTTACCAAGTTTGAAGTCGATTGGACTTCAACTTCATCAAAAACTACCTTGACCAAAAACTTTAACCTGAAGCAGGACAGACGGACGGACGGACGCACAGACCAGAAAACATTATGCCCCTCTACTATCGTAGGTGGGGCATAAAAACAAATATGATCAATAAAAATACCTTCATCAGCAACATTCAAAACTAAAAAAATAGACTGATGTATAAATGCTTGTGGACCCATTTGACTGATGTATAAATGCTTGTGGACCCATTTGACTGATGTATTAATACTTGTAGACCAATTAGACTGATGTATTAATGCTTGTGGACCTATTTGACTGATGTATTAATGCTTGTGGACCCATTTGACTGATGTATTAATGCTTGTGGACCCATTTGACTGATGTATAAATGCTTGTGGACCCATTTGACTGATGTATTAATACTTGTAGACCAATTAGACTGATGTATTAATGCTTGTGGACCAATTAGACTGATGTATTAATGCTTGTGGACCTATTTGACTGATGTATTAATTTGACCGATGTATTAATGCTTGTGGACCCATTTGACTGATGTATAAATGCTTGTGGACCCATTTGACTGATGTATTAATTCTTGTAGACCAATATGACTGATGTATTAATGCTTGTGGACCTATTTGACTGATGTATTAATGCTTGTGGACCCATTTGACTGATGTATTAATGCTTGTGGACCTATTTGACTGATGTATTAATACTTGTGGACCTATTTGACCAAAAACAGATCTTAAAATGAATAGTCAAATCCATCTTGGGTCAACTTGAATCAACCTTTGTTCCTTAATGATTTCTTGACTGGTTTCTACTACTTGCATATTGTAGTCAAAACATACAGTTTTATTCGTCATTCCAAAAAGAGGGGGGTTACTGGTTTCTGTTTGTATATAAAAAAGAAGATGTGGTATGATTGCCAATGAGACAACTATCCACAAAAGACCAAAATGACACAAACATTAATAACTATAGTCTTTTACCTGTTCCATAAACATTTGTTTTCAAGCTTCGTGAAGATCATTCAGAATTCATATAGCTCATCAGTTTTCCTGTTTTCTGAATACTTATATAAAAAAAGAAGATGTGGTATGCATGCAAATAAGACAACTCTCAGAGATCCAAGTTACCATGTGTAAAAAGTAAACAATTATAGGTCAAAGTACAGCCTTCAACATTGAGCCATATGTCTTGTGATCAAATCAAAATGATAAATTTGTTAGAAATTTGACAAACTTCTTGGTAGAGGAAAGAAGGACCTTTTTAAGGACATTTGGATTGGGCTTTAATTTTTGCCAATTCTGGATTTACACTAATCAGGAATTGTGACCAAAATAATTTATTTTTAGGATCAGGATTTTTTTATCTTTTTTCCTTGGAATTCAGAATTCTGTGGATTCCAAGTGACAACCATTCTACTCCTCTTGGTATTTGGACTGGTCTGTAGTAATTCCTGATATCTTTTATATTATTTCTACTATGAAATAGTGAAATTTTTCAGATGACAGATGGAGAACAATTCTAAAGTTACATCACTGAGCATATTAGGTTTTAGCTTGAATACTTTCTTTTTTTTTGCACAGTAACAACCGTTTGAACATCTTAAGTAGGAAAACTTGTTTGGTGGAAGTGGTTTGTTTGTGTGGTTCATAAGTCTTTCTTGGTTTTTTTTTTTTTTTTTTAAATTAGACCATTGCTTTTCCTGTTTCAATTGTTTTCCACCAGTATATTTGGGGCCCTGTATAGTTTGCTGTTTGGTCTGAGCCAAGTCTCCATGTTGAAGGGCATACTTTGACCTATAAATGTTAACTTTTTATACATTGTGACCTGATCAGTGAGAAGTATAGTAGATCATTAATATCGTTGAAAAAGGAAGTGGCTTTAAAAAGACATTTCAAATTTATTTGCATATTTTTATCAAAAACATTTTTCATTTTTACTGTAAAGAGAGCAGATCTTCCTTCAAAATTCTCCGACATATGAAGCTATTACAATGGTAGCTCCTATTTCAGAGTAGCAATTCCATTACTTCAATGAATGAAAGTTCCATGTGTTGTTGCTATGGTAACTACTATGAGTATATATTCCTTGTTACTATAGATTTCTTAACAATATTAGAGAAAGTTTGTCTGACTAAGCCATGTAACTCTTCAAATTGTACAGTAAGTTCAGGTGATAGTAAACTATATCTTGATTTCTTTTTGCTTGGTTCAAAGTTCAAATCTGTTTGTTCTGTTGCTATGATATTACTGTTACATGATAATTGAGAAACACAGACTCTACCAAGTTGTAATAATAGGGAATTCACATCTTCAAACAATGGTGGGAACGCCTGACACACCTTTACTAAATATGGAACAGTCTCAAGGAAAAACTCCAATTTGTCACCAGCTCCCAACACTGCAAAGAAAAGAAAAAAAAATTATTACATAAAATGAGCCCTGAACACAAACAAGCATCACAAGATTCATGTGATTGAATACCTGATGGCTGATAAAAGGCCAGCGGCAAATACAAGACAGATAATTATATGGTCAGATCATATGTTTTCCTAAATCATATGAAATCGTACTATGCATGCTTTTTCAATGGAAATTGTGACATCATTCTAGAACGAAAACCCACGAGACGAGGATAATGATGACTTCCTGATGAGAGTAATCACATAACTTGAAGGTTACAATCTGGTTGTTTAAGTAACATGTCTTTCAGGGTATATGACACTTGTTAATTGATGATTATATAAAAAAGAAGATGTGGTATGATTGCCAATGCAACAACTGTCCACAAGAGACCAAAATGACACATAAGTTTATTTATCAATAAAATACATTTTTTTTTTTCTTCAGATGACATTACAATAGAAGGTAGAATCACTATGCCTCACTTTGACAAAAATGTTGCTGGATAGACAAAAACATTAAAAGGACAATGACCTATAGTGTTGTACTTACCATTAACCATAGTAAACATAACATTAACAGCTAACTTGGCAATGTTTAGAGATTTAGGCAAAGCATATTGGCAACATAAATGGGCCATCATCTTTATGGCAAATATCTGTAAAATAATGAGAAATCTTAGCAAAAATATCTTATTGTCATCAAATCATACATTTATAAGAATTAAGATCAAGATTAAGTTGGCTTTTAGTGATTGCAAATATTCTTAAATAAAGTATTGTCAACGGGGGACTCAACGCTACTTTTCTAGTATTAAAAATAATTTGTTAATACATTTTTATACTTAAATTTCTATATGCCTTTTTGTGCTTCTTTGTTGACATGTTTTTTTGTTTTTGATGTGATTAAAATTATAACACAATGTTGACTGCTATACCCCTATTTTTGACATTTTCACCTATTGTGTCTGTTTGCTTTTGTTCACACATCGTTGTCAATGTAATGGAATTTGATCATGATGGGACTGTCATACAAGTGAGAAATTTAGCTAGCTATAAAACTAGGTTTAGTCCACCACATTGTCTACATAAGAAAATGTCTGTACCAAGTCAGGAATATGACAGTTGTTATCCATTTGAATTCATTTGATGTGTTTGAGCTTTTGATTCTGTCATTTGATTAGGGACTTTCCATTTTGAATTTTCCTCGTAGTTGGGTATTTTTGTTATTTTACTTTTAAGCAGGTTGTCCTAGTCTGTTAAATCATGCATAATACCTTTATTTAACAGACCATAAATACATGTATAAACATTTACTTACCTGTTTATGCATCTGAGGCTGACTCAATAACTCTGGTACAAAGTCTAAACAGATATGCATGGAAGGTATCCCTGGTACAGTTATATTTAGTAATTCTTCAGGATACCCCTTTTCCAAAAATAACCAAATGATTTATTCATAGAATGAATCCCTAGTACAGTTATATTTAGTAATTCTTCAGGATACCCCTATTCAAAAAATAACCAAGTGATTTATATATAGAGGGAATCCCTGGTACAGTTTAATTTAGAATTCCCGATGATACCCTGTTCCAAAAATAAACAAATGATTATATAGAAGGAATCCCTGGTACAGTTATATTAAGTAATTCTTCAGGATACCCCTGTTAAAAGAATGAAATTATATACAAAGCATACATCTTATCCCTATTTGTCAACCATTACTGACATCACAAAGGTTCCCATAGAATTTAGTTTTTTTCAATCAGAAATATAATTCTTTTTCATTTTTTCTTCTTTTTTATACTCCGTTGAATGCATGTAAAAAAGGTACATTATTGTAATTATTTTAAAATATTTAAACCAAAAAAAAGAACTCTTACAGTAAGAATTTACAGTATTACAATATTACAAATCTTACCTGGAAATGTATAAGTTTAGCGAGGTGTGGATCAGAAATAAATATTTTATGGATGAACGAGCAGATAACACACTGAATTTCTCTTCTGTTGTGGAGCAGACCTTCTTCTTCCTAAAATAAAAATAATACAAATTATCTCAGATGTCTCAATGAAATCAGTTGACTTCTCAGATTTCACACATTTTTTTAAGTACTAAAACAATCTTCCTGCAGAAAGCAATAGTTTTAATGTATTCATGAAAAACAGAAGTTTAATTTCTGCTTCATCAGACATAAGTATAATTTCCTCTTGTTAAATCAGATAATTAAAAATATTCTAATAATGGATGTAACACATCTTCTGACTGTCTGAAACTTTTTGTCTATCAACACATAGACATTATTTTGTCATATTCCTGTGATATAATCAAAGTTTTTTTATGATTCACTCCTTGAAATGTTATTTTCAAAACATATTTTATCTTTGGTATTATTCTAAATTGAAAGTTCAATGAAACGAAAGAAAGATATTTAAATACCTCATCTTCCTTTGGTAAACAGCATTCTAACAGTATTTGTACAACAGCACTGTCTTGAGCCATGATGAGTGCATTCTTAAGATCTCTTCTCTCCTGATCGGTCTGACTGGCATGGTCAAGGATTGGGTTGACCAGTGTGTGGTTATGTAGATAGACCTTAGATGCCTGCATGTAGGCTGACAGAATACACAGTACTATCTCTAATATTGGTGGACATCTGGATTAAAAACAAACAAGTACCTATATTTTAGTCTTTAACGAATCTACTTAAGTTTCAAATTTTCTTTAAAACTGGTTAATCTCAATATAATATGACAAACTTTTTACTTTGCATTTAATGTAATTAGTTCTAACCATACTAAATTGTTTTCAAGAAAATGTCTGAGTTTTCTGTATATGCAAAAATATGCAAATGTTCTATACCCTGCTGATAATGGATTATGATTCCATTAATGCTAAGATAGATTTATAATCAGATTCTTAGTTATATAATCTTAACATGAAATTCAAAATTTCCCAATTTTGCTATGCATTTTTAAAATAGTCCCAGCATGAAAATAAATATCATAATAGTGTCTTATGTTGTAACTTGGGGTGGTTTTGTGGACATTTTCATTTCTTGTCATATACATGTATATCAAATATAAGCAAACAGACATATAATTCAGTATGGTTAGAATGGTATGGGCTTTGCTCATTGTTGAAGGCCATGTAGTGACCTATAGTTGTTAATTTCTATGTCATTTTGGTCTCTTGTGTACAGTTGTCTCATTGGCAATCATACCACATCTTCTTTTTTTTTATATATATATCTCTTTTCTCCTAATCAAAGTACTGGACATTTTCATCACTGACCAAAATTCCATTGTTTTAAATATCAGCAGAACTTTTTGTTTTTGGTTGGTAATGATTGAAGAGCAAGCATGTACACATCTTTCAAATATAACAGCCACTTTGAATGATTATTGGGTCCAAGTTAGAGCAAGTAATAAAAGAAAATAAAAAGACTAATAATCGTTTGCTACAAAGGGTACTTACCTGTATACTCTATTGTCACACCTGAGTATTATTAGTGGGTCTATAGTCACATCATTTTCTGTATACTGTGTAATGACTGCTCCCCTTTTATTACTTTCTCTTAAAGCATTAACTGTAGCTAGTCTAATACTGAAAGTAAAAAAATCATTTCCTTTTATTAAATAAGCTGTATTTTTTTCACCTTCAAGCAATAATAATATCAAAATGATTAAATCTAAAACCTGTGTTATTTCCCTTCAGTCATTGGGGATACTTTATTTCACTTTGAGATTTTTCTAGCCCAATTTGTGGCATTTAATTTTGCTTTTTTAAAATTTACTAGATGTAATTAGACTAGAAAGATCCAAACTTTTTTAAATTTTTGGCACGATTTATATTTTCGTTATTTTTTCTTCTTAACAAAGTCGTGAAATAAATGGCTGGCAAAATTGGTGCTTTACAGTAGGTGTAACATATTCCAATAAAGAGTGCACATGTTACAACTGATCACTATTTATCTGCAGACTAAATATAAAGTTCTTGTGGTCACTGGTGTTGCAGAAATTTGAAACAAAACATTTTGATTTTTTCAACATATTGGAAGTTTAAGGTAAAAGGCATACAGGAAATATGTATATGACAGATCCAAAGAGGATCACATATTCCAACTCATCACAAGTCGCTCACAAAATAAGAATTTTCAATACAGTATAGGGCCTCCCCAAAAAAAAACTGACACAAAAATCACCTAAAGAACATATCAACAGCTAGCTCACTTTTAAGAAATTATAACTTGACATTTTGTATAGACTATTGTTTACTTGTTTTCAGCTTTTTGTGTTGTTGTATTATATGTCTACCCATCTATATCTATTATTCTTACCTTCTAGGGGAAATAGAATGTAGTTTTATCCAGACCTTCCTGACAAGGTCGACAACTTTCCTGGGAATTCTCATGTCTAAAATTAGAATCAAACAACCCAGGAACTTGTCTGAGAACTGTAGTATGGTGTCTGCTGGCATTCTTAATAAGGTCTGTAAGGCTACAATCATTTCTGATGTTCTCAAGGGTAAACCATCTATAGCTTAAAATAGAACAAAATAAAATATATCTAGAGCAAAAGCCATTCTGATATACAGGCAACAAAACTGTCTATAAATCTTTAAACAAATCCTAAAATTGTTAACAGCTTTCTGGTTGTTCTTTTTTGTGTTGGTGGATTATTGTTGCATTTTAATCAAATCAAAACTTTTCATCATACCTAGTATTCAGGTATCTTGACTGTCTGTATGATAAAAATATTTTCTACACCTTCAAGATAATTTCTGTGATATTGTTTGTATTGTTATTACCTTGTTGAAACTGTTCCAGGGTGATAGTTGTCTTTGTGAGGGGTACTATTTCCTGTGATATTTCATGTGATATTTCATGTGAATTATAACCTTGTTGAAACTGTTCTAGGGTGGTAGTTGTTTTAGTGAGGGGTAATAAATCCTCAGATATTGACTGTGAATAATTACCTTGTAGAAACCGTTCCAGGGTGGTAGTTGTTTTAGTGGGGGTGATATTTCCTATGATATTGGATGTATTGTTACCTTGTTGAAACTGTTCCAGGGTGATAGTTGTCTTAGTGAGGGGTGATATTTCCTGAGATATTGACTGTATTGTTATTACCTTGTTGAAACTGTTTCAGGGTAATAGTTGTCTTAGTGAGGGGTACTATTTCCTGTGATATTTCATGTGATATTTCATGTGAATTATAACCTTGTTGAAACTGTTCCAGGGTGATAGTTGTCTTTGTGAGGGGTACTATTTCCTGTGATATTGACTGTATTGTTATTACCTTGTAGAAACTATTCCAGGGTGATAATTGTCTTAGTGAGGGGTACTATTTCCTGTGATATTTCATGTGATATTTCATGTGAATTATAACCTTGTTGAAACTGTTCTAGGGTGGTAGTTGTTTTAGTGAGGGGTAATAAATCCTGAGATATTGACTGTGAATAATTACCTTGTAGAAACCGTTCCAGGGTGGTAGTTGTTTTAGTGGGGGTGATATTTCCTATGATATTGGATGTATTGTTACCTTGTTGAAACTGTTCCAGGGTGATAGTTGTCTTAGTGAGGGGTGATATTTCCTGAGATATTGACTGTATTGTTATTACCTTGTTGAAACTGTTTCAGGGTAATAGTTGTCTTAGTGAGGGGTGATATTTCCCGTGATATTGGCTGTATTGTTATTACCTTGTTGAAACTGTTCCAGTGTGATAGTTGTTTTAGTGAGGGGTAATATTTCCTGTGAAATTGACTGTATTGTTATTACCTTGTTCAAACTGTTCCAGGGTGATAGTTGCCTTAGTGAGGGGTACTATTTCCTGTGATATTGACTGTATTGTTATAACCTTGTTCAAACTGTTTCAGGGTGATAGTTGTCTTAGTGAGGGGTGATATTTCCTGTGATATTGGCTGTATTGTCATTACCTTGTTGAAACTGTTCCAGTGTGATAGTTGTTTTAGTGAGGGGTGATATTTCCTGTGATATTGGCTGTATTGTTGTTACCTTGTTGAAAATGATCCAGGGTGATAGTTGCTTTAGTGAGGGGTGATATTTCTTGTGATATTGACTGTATTGTTCTTACATTGCTGAAACTGTTCCAGGGTGATAGTTGTTTTAGTGAGGGGTGATATTTCCTGTGATATTGACTGTATTGTCAAACTCTCCTCTAACCAATCTTCTATTGTGCAGAGATGAGGATAATGTGTTACCAGTAATCTACAAAATAATTAATAGACCTATAGAGAACATTGCCAAGCGATAAAAAATTGTGCATACCCAGTTGTGCCTAGAACAAAAGTCCAATAATACAGCTAGACACAACTTGAAACTTAGATAAAGTCTCTTAAGTTATTGTCAGGAAACCAAATGGGAGTGCTTTAACAAAAGGACAGCCAATATTCATCTAACATTATTTGATTGAACTCAAATTCATCATCAAGCATCAAATTTTCCCCACAATTAATCAAAATACAGATCCTATGTTCAAGCCTTACATACAAGGATCTGAAACAGCTCTTTAATTTCTTCTTTCTGTTTTAAAGACCTTCTGGGATCCTTTTTTTCTGTAGAATAAATACATTCCCTCCAAAATATTTTGACTGGAATTTCATTTGCTGCTTTATTAATTACCAGGCCTTGAAGGCATAAAACTTTGCTCAGTGCTCGGAGCACAAAAATCATGCTCGAAACATGAAATCCAGCGATTTGATTGGTTGATTCTCGAGTCTGAGTACAAAAATCATGCTTAAAAGTTTTATGACCGTGAGGCCAGAACAGAAAGTCAAACAGATTGTTATCAGGTCCTTGTAAGCATAGCTAAAACATCTCTATTTTATTGATTTTACCCATGTCAAAATACCTATCAAGTGTTATGCATATTTGATTATTTTTTCAAAAGCTTACACTATATAACTGGAATAGGATCCCAGTTAGGGCAACCAGTCCGGTACCCACGAATGTAGTTCTTAAAAAAATATATAACTTTTATTATAAATTGTGTAGTTTTATTATTTCACTAGTTCTGTAACTGAATGTAGATTTATTTGAAAGGGTAGGCTTTCTAGTTTGAATTTCTGTAAAAATTTTGATTGATTTAAATGTAATCTGGCGTCAGTACATAGGGTAAATTGCCTAAATTCTAGCCTTTATTCTTCCCCGGAAGTAGACACACTGACCCTGTTGTCAATAAAAACAAAATTTTGCAACGGAATGCCGGTCATGAGGCACTGAGATTGTACTTAGACACTTCAAAATGAATGCCTAACATGAACCAGAAGTCCCAAGGTGGCTATCAAAATTATTTATTGAACAGGACCCTATGTATTTACTATGATTTTCAATGCGTTCTAATGGGGCAAATGATTGGGTCCCCGTTCCAACTACTGCAATTGTAAAACAATCTGCAATTGTAAAACAATGTATTTATACTAATGGAATATCAACAAGTGATCCAGAGTTTATCTTGGCATGATACATGAAATTACCCATTAGTCCTTTAGATTGTAAATTTTGAAATTATTGGGTGCATTTATTATTGCCATTGTTGAATAATCGACACAAATGCTCAGTTGAATCATTGTGATTTCAGGAAAACTTTTATTCAAATAATGCTGTCAAAATTTTAAAATGCTTATATCTTTTTTTGCAACACTTTTTAGGAATATTTGGTGCTCAATGTTCTAAAACTTTACCCTTTATTAGGCCTTTTCAACTTTTTTTTATTTGGGCGTCACTGATGAGTATTTTGTAGACAGATTGTGGGTCAAATACAAAATGTCAATTCTGGTCTCTATGATGAGTTTATTTACTTTTGCCAAAATAAAAACATCAATTTGACATTTTAATTAACAGTAAATGGTGATGTCCCTTCTACTTACTTTAACAACGAGGGGAATAGTCCCGGATACTGATGTTGATTTTTCTGAGCTTGTTGTAGTAAGAAATTAATAGGAATCTTAGAGAGGACACCATCTGGGTAGGTCTTTACTTTTCTGTCTCCTGCAACTAATAATAATGTGGTGACATTTATAAAATATATTTTTCTCAGTATATGCATACAAAATAAACAAGAATGTGTCCAAAGTACACAGATGCCCAACTCGCACTATCCTTTTCCATGTTCCATGGACCGTGAAATTGGGTTATAATCTAATTTGGCATTAAAATATGAAAGATTATACTATAGGGAACATATGTACTAAGTTTCAAGTTGATTGGACTTCAATTTTATCAAAAACTACCTTGACCAAAATTAAAACTTTAACCTGAAACTCAGACTTTCATTTTCTATATTCAGTGGACCGTGAAATTGGGGTCAAAAGTCTAATTTGGCTTTAAAATTAGAAAGATCATATCATAATCAACAAGTGTACTAAGTTTCAAGTTGATTGGACTTCAGCTTCATCAAAAACTACCTTGACCAAAAACTTTAACCTAAATGGACGGACGGACGCACAGACGGACGAACAAACGGAGCCATAGACCAGAAAACATAATGCCCCTCATCTATTGTAGGTGAGGCATAAAAATGATTATAGTAAAAAGTTGAATGTCGTGCTTGGCACACCTTCATTTGTAATTGAAAGTATAAGCAATGAGAAGTTTTTTCCTCTTGATCTTTGTAAAAAAATTAAATCATGAGTTATTTGGACAGATTTTAAAGTTTTCTTCATAACTTTAGAATATTAAGGCTGTTTTACTTCAGGGAAAGGTTACCTTAGCTGTATTTGGCAAAACTTTAAGGAATATTTGGTCCTCAGTGTTCTAAAACTTCGCACTTTATTAGGTCTTTTCAACTTTTTTTTATTTGGGACAGTCACTGAGGAGTCTTTTGTAGACGGAATGTGGGTCTGGCGCAAATACAAAATTTCAATCCTGGTCTCTATGATGAGTTTATTTACTGGAACATTAATTTATAATTACCAATTATTTTCATATGATTAAGAACTGTATCCTCGTACAACAGCAGATAATACAACACAATCAACTGAGGTGTCAAGTTATATACTGAGTTATCTCCCTTCTGACTGGATGCAGAGTTATCTTCCTGACCAAATGAGTTATCTCCCCTACTCTGACCAAACACTGATGATTTATACACATCTAAGACTTCCTGGTTACTTAGCGGTTCATTCAGATGGTCAGTCTTTGTACTTTTGATGATGATAGAGTTTACGTAGACCTCAATGAGGGAAGGTAGTAAATTGTGGAGTGGACATCCACTACTACAGATCTGTCTGTAAATCCAGTCCTGTAAAAGTTAAATCTCAATAAGGGAGGGTAGTAAATTATGGAGTGGACATCCACTACTACAGATCTGTCTGCAGATCCAGTCCTGTAAAAGTTAAATCTCAATAAGGCCACACCAATTTGATTCCTTGTTCGACGGACCCGACCGCACCTATTTTTCTCAAAACAGATTTTTTTTTTTTTTTATATTCCCGCTTCCTGAATCTGGAAATGTAATCATGTCCTTTTCCCGCACCGTTTTTTTTTGTAAATATTATAAAAATATATCAACATTTGTTTTTAAAATCACAGTCTAACTTGTATATAATGATTTTAAACATAAAAGCACACCACCACACTTCTTAAATATCCGTGAGAATATTTGTTTCAGCATGAAACCTATTTATCCAAAGAAGGAGTGCTCCGATATAAATTTATAAAAGCGGAATTATATACTGGTAAAGAACAAAACATTGTTTTCTTTCCCCCTTACTTATATTCCCTATCAAAATATGTTCGTTGTTAGAATAAAGAACAAAGAACTTCTAAAAGATTTGCCTTCAACGGCATTTATTTTGTATGCTGGCGAAACAAAACTATCCATAGCCGCTGTATGTTTATGCATTTGTCCTGATTGATTCAGGGGCCTGTCGTTCAGCAGTTATCGTTTATTGATGTTGTTGATTGGTATTTTCCCGTTTGGATATATAAATTAGATCGTTGGTTTTCCTGATTGAATTGTGTACGCTAATAATTTTGGGGCCCTGTATAGTTTGTTGTTTGGTCTGTATCAAAGCCCCATGTAAAAGGTCATACTTTTACCTGTGTTTGTTATTATCAGGTTAAGAACAACCCTCCCTCAGACAAAACCCTTGAAAACTAAGAATTTTGTAATCAAAAAGAGTAGAGTTACATCATATTTTAAACAACTTTTTCTAAAAGAGGGGTCCACTTATTTTGAATAATATTAAGCTGTTAAAGTAAATTTGTTGAAACCTACTATTTCATGTTTACAAAAAAAAATTATAATCGCTCGCCTTTACTTTTCAAGCTTCGCCTCAAGAATTTGCAAAATATATATTTTTTTATTTAAATTTTCAAATTGCTCGCTCGCCCCAAATTTTGGAGTCCAAAAATCTGTAGAACAAGAAATTAAATTGGTGTGGCCTAAGGGAAGGTAGTAAATTGTGGAGCAGACACCAACTTCTACAGATCTGTCTGTAGATCCAGTCCTGTAAAAGTTAAATCTCAATAAGGGAAGGTAGTAAATTATTGGGTGGACAGCCACTACTACAGATTTGTCTGTAAATCCAGTCCTGTAGAAATTAAATCTCAATAAGAGAAGGAAGTAAATTATGGAGCAGACATCCACTTATACAGATCTGTCTGTAAATCCAGTCCTGTAAAAGTTAAATCTCAATAAGGGAAGGTAGTAAATTATGGGGTGGACATCCACTACTACATATCTGTCTGAAGATCCAGTCCTACAAAAGTTTAATAATAACGCTGTGAATTCATTTATATCTCCTTTTATTTTCTCATTAGAAATTTCGTCATAATTGCCTCACTTACTAAAATTTCTGTAAATTCAGATATTATTGGGATTGTGAATGAATTGACAAAAATGTGTTTTTCGAATTGCAATTTCAAGAAAATCTACATACATATATCATATACAAAAATGTGAGTTCTTTTTATTGGGATACTCACCCCTTTGTATTATTTGCTTTATTAACGACCTGGCAATAATATCTGAATTTATAGAAGTTAATTTACAGTATATTTCAGCAACCATCTTTCATGTAGAGATATCAATTTTTTTTTACTATACAAGCATTTGAGAAAGATTTTGAGAATTTTTTCAAATATTCATTTGTTTAATGCCAATGATAAAAACTTACTTTTATAGGAACTTTGTACTTTGAAAAAGATCTTGTTTTCAGTAGCTGATAAACACTGTTGATTGGTAGATATCCTGTCATGTGACCATTCAAATTAGGTGTGACTGGTACCTTGACTGCATGTGTAGTAACAACCTACAAATAAAACCAGATCGTAACTTGTTAACATTCACTGATGTGCAACATGAACAGGAGACCTAAATTTTCAAGGTAGGAAGAAAGTTCTTAGAAATTCTTTATTAAGAATAACTGTTAACAAAACTTTCAGATTTTCCAAACACTAAGGATTTTCTACCATAGAAATAGATTACCAAACATCAGTGATTTAAGCCTTCTGGAATTTGGGTCCTTATTGCACTTTAACTTCATACTTTATTTTGACTTTGAATATTTTTTATTTCATGCATATAACTGAAACTTTTTTTTACAGAAAACACTAGTCTAGCATACATAATTTTAATCCTGATACATGTATTTATAATAAGTCTATATAGAAATGATATCTCTTCTTCAAAAATATATGTTTGATGTTAAGGGGACAGCTAAAGCACATCTCAGGGTGCAAGAGTTTCTAGTTGCGTTGAAGAACCATTGGTGACCTTCCGTTGTTGTCTGCTATTTGGTTGGGATGTTGTCTCTTTAAGGAAGCTGGCTTGTCATGTTTTGGATTTTTTGTCAGATTTTCAGAATCCTCTGGTTTTATCCATTTGAATGCCTTGAAAAAATTTGCCCGGTGACCCTATTTTTCTTTTCAAAATTCTTTAACATTTATAATGATTAGACATCTGTAAAAGTCTTATAAAATTTTAATTACTTTTAACAGTTTTTGAGAACTTTAACTTGTCAATGATAAAGCTATGAAAAGTCAAGGGAGAATATTTTCCCGCCAAAATTTCAATGGCTCATATCTCGAAAACAAGCACGGTGCTCTTTGGATTCCTTTATTAATTCCTTATCAATATAAAATAGTGTTTTGAAAAGTTAATTACTTTGAAACTGAGAAGCGAACTCCCTTAACACATTCCCTATTTCCATTTTCAATTTTTGCAAACCACTTCCTATAACTCTCTAGCCTTATTTAACATACCTGTTCTTTGAATATCTCCTGAGTAAATATCTGTCTTAGTCTAGATAACGCATTTCCCTTCACTGGAGCCTGAAATGATTTTCAATAGATAATTCACAGTAGGCACTTTATTAATAAAAATCATAGGTTAAATCATTAACTAGTGTTAGTACAATTTATTAAAGCACTAATGTAATAAAAGAGAATTCTTGTTATTTTCATAATTATATACTGTAAGTTGTTTACATTTATTGATATCATATCAGTCAATTTAGTTGAGGAAAAATGTGTTCTTTCAGCAGATTATGTCATGCTTTCAACAGTACACATCAAATTTCATATCTAGATTTTTAAGATGTTGGTTTTTTTTCTGTGAAAAAATAACACATTACAATACTATATTCTCATTATACTAAGTATGAACTCAATGATGAGAAGATAACAAAGATGACAGTACACCAATGAGGGAACATAGCATAGAACTTAAGGTATATAACATCAAAAGTGAAAATAACCTTTAATTTTCAAACAATAACCATTAGTTATCTCCCTTTGAACATAAATTTAGTCTAATTTTGTTTTAGAAAGATCTCATGAAGAATATGTTAGAAATAACAACATTTTCAATCCATACTTAAAGAAAACATAGAGGTAAACAAATTGATACGAGTAAAAGATATAAACCTTGCATGATTCATGTTAAATGACAGACATTTTGTGTATGTCAATGATCCCGTTATATCATAGGTTGATTCTTTTAAATTGCCTAATCAATTATTTGTTTAAATCAAACAACAGAAATCCTTAGTTAAAAAATGTGTAGTACATTGTAGATACAAATTACTGTGGATCCATTCATATTCATGGGTACCATATTTCGTGGATAGATGAACACTTGCATATATTCGTGTACATTTGAATTTGTGGTTTTGGCAAAGTCTACATACATTTGTCTGTAGAAAACTTGTATTTCGTTTCAAATTAAAATTTGTGATTCCCCTGTGCCCAAGAAAATTGTTATTCAACGAATATCGATAAATCCACATTAACATGGGGTCATAACATAATGAAAAATGTTTGAGTTATCTCCCTGCTAATGATGCATTTAAAAGAAAAATATTCCTGTACACTGCTTTGTCATGTTATAAGTTCATCGATGGTTATAAAAGCATAAAACATTTCTTTTCTCATTCAATTTTAAAATCAGGCATCTTTTTATATATAAGAAAAACAAAAACTTTGAAGTTATTTAAATCTTTTAAAGCCCTTTCAACATTGTATTAATTTTTTTTTATATGTTTCCAATTTTTTAACAATTAAATAAGTGAGCTGAATATCAGACACTATCTGACACCAATAAATCAATTTTTAAAGGCAAGTTTGATTTTACAAAACTTGCCTCCAAAAGACCATTTACCCCTCAAAATGCAAATCATTCTATTAATAAGTTTTTGCATAAGTTGTATCCTTTTGAATATGTGTTTTTTATGTGTTGAAACAAAAAAGCCAAAAATTAATATATCAAATAAAAAATGTTTTTTACACAGCCAATTTTGCATAGGTACTATTTGTGTACTTAAAATCTGTAGTACTGAATTTTTTTTGAAAAGAAATAGTACTTTTGATATTAAGTACTATTTCATACTTTAAAATTATTGTACTATTTACGTACCCTAATTTTACAGCACTTGATTGGTACTTCAAATTTTGGTACAGAAATAATACCAAAAGCGATCACAATATTCCATGTTTGAAATTATAATTTAAAGAGTTTTGAAATAGACATACTTACAAAATGCTGTAAATGTAACGTTGTAACCAAAAATATGTAGTACTTAAATTTTTAAGTACAAATCAAGTAATGTAAAATACAGGTACCTAAATAGTACAATAATTTTGGAGTAACAAAATAGTACTGAAAATTAGAAGTAGATTTCCAGTACTACAGATTTTTGATACAGACATAAGTTCCTATGCAAAAGTAGCTGTGTAGTATCTTTTCGTCAAAAATGAATCTTTTCTCATGAAAAAAAAAATCAAAAAGGCAAAATAACAAGCAATCTGTGAGTATTGCATGGCAATACATAGTCAATAACAGTTAAAAATTCATTGTATTAAAACAAAATTCTAATTTGATCTATAACTTGTCATGGTGTACTCTATATCACTTTTATTAAGTCAATATCTTCAAGCATGACGTCTAAAAATGAAATTTAATTTCAGAGAAGTGGGCTAGAAAGGGTTAATAAGTCTCAACGAAAAACATGTTTGTTTACAGTATGTCTTGGGAACTGAATCAAATTTGTCTTTCTGTGGTACATTCTGTATGTCCTACTTTATACCTTACAGTATGAGTTTTCCATTTTTCACAAACCACAAAAGTTCAACAGAAGGGGGGGGGGGGGGGGATAAGACCTTTATCAGGACTCTAGGATTGGGTGTTTTTAAGCTCAGGATTTCGGAATTAACCCTTTTTAGGATCGGGAATTCTTTTTTGAATTTGGTGTCGGGATCAACTTTATTTATTAGGACTTGGTTATCATGTTTTTAACCCAGGATTTGGGGATCAGAACCCCTCCTGCCCCTTAACAGAACAACAAATCAATACCAACATACACTTTAACAGCATTTTTTTTTACCTTCATGCCCAATGTGGAACTGACTAATTCTCCAATGGCTGTTGTATTGTTGCTATGGAAATGAATAGCAATCAAAAATAACATTTCTCCATAACTATCACCAACAGTTCTGAAAAATAGGGAAATAAAAATAGTAAAAAAAGTGCTGGCATTGTCTCTAAAAATATGAGTTCCTCACCAAAACACATTTAAAACCCTTGTTTTGTTATTAGAAACCCCATAATCAATGTGATCAATAGATTAACACCAAACAACACCAATCCAAGACAAATATTTATTGATAGAAAAAAAGAAAACGACTCTTGTAAAAACAAACTGCCAAGGCTTTGTGTTGAAGACTGTACGTTGACCTTTAATGGTTTAACCTACATTTTTTTTTTTTTAAATTGTTATTTGGATGGAGAGTTGTCTCATTGGCACTCACACCACATCTTCCTATATCTATGTACAACTATTTTCTCCTATCAATGATATTGTGATATAGAGGATTGTTCAGTCTAGTCATTTGTATCCATGGTTACTAATTTATGTGGAATTAGGATTATGTATTTTGGTGAATATTTGATTGCTGTGACTTATGTCTGCATACATTTTATTTTTGTTTTCTTTAACACTGAAATTTGTAGGTAGCCATAAGTATTATAAAATTTACTAAATGCATTACATCACTATATGCAATTAGCAAATATTTTACTAAAATCATTTGAAGTAAGATAAAAGATTTTCAACTTATACAAACAACACTATCAAATTTAATATACTAGTTAATGTTCAATAAAGTGACCTTTAATCATGCTTTTGAATAAAAGCTTCATCAAGATCAAAAGAGTCAGACGCCACAACCTTGTGGCGTTTAGGAGTGTCGTAAACAGAAGGGGCTAGCCAGTACCGGCACGGTTCAATCGTTTACAAAGTCTGGTAGGAAATGAAGTGATTTACAATGCAAAATGAACTAAATACATGTACATGAAGTTGTCACATTCTCAGTCTGTTAAGGAAATAGAAAGTAATTAACAGTGCAAAAACAGCCTATGAGTATAAAATTCTCAGAACTGGAATAAGGAAATAAAAAAATTATCGATTACGTAATTTTGTCAATATCTAAAGAAACAAAGGAAATATGATAAATGGAAGGAAGTAAGCTTCCAGTTTACATCGTTGTGTATTTATTTTAAAATTGCAGAGGTGGGTTCAACAGGAAATTGATTTTGAAAGGAAGATTCATAATGCTGATTTCAAATTCATTGTTACATAACAGCTTATGTTTCTGATATTTTAAATTTTATAGAAGAATTTTTTTTTTTAATTATGTTGTAAAAAAAAAAGTCAGGGAAACCTACAACCTCAAGCACCCAAGGAGGGCATGTTTATACAAGACCACTGAGGCAGTGTGTTTTGTTTTTAATAAGAAAGGACAATGTTACTGATTGCTGAACCCACTGTTCAAATTCCTCCTGTCTGTCCATCAGCCATCGAATCCATTCTATAACATGTTTCTCTTGTTCACCATTCCTATTAATGTAGACATAACATGATATAATTCTAGAAAATCATTACTGTGGATTCATTTATATTCGTTGAATACTGGATTTCGAGGGAACAGTGGAACCATAAATTTAAAAGTTCAGCGAAATACAAGTTTTCTAAAGGAATGTATGCAGCTCCAAATTTTGGAATTTAAATATCCACAAATATGAAAGTTTTCCTCAATCCACGAAAATTGATACCCACCCAAAAAGAATGAATGTACAATATTTCGTAATAAAGTCTGTTTTTTGTTGTTTTGTTTATATATATTTCTGATACTGTTTTTCCAACCACAGACAGAAAACTAGAGAATAGTAATAGGAGCTTTTGCAAAGGGCCTCCCAAAGGTGGATCCCTGGGGGGCCCAGGCCCCCTCTTTCGTGGGAAAAATTTGGTTGATTATATAGGGAATCACTGAAGCATGACTGGAGCAGGCCCCTCCTTTGGTCAGTCAGCGCCCCCCATAGAAAAAGTTCTGGAACCGCCACTGCCTCCCACGAATTAGCAATTAAATTGTGTTGGTTTATTCTATTCAAACATAGCTTACATCCATAAAAATCAAGAATTTTCTGTTGCAACATTTATTCCTCTCAAAAATGTCAGAGGTTTTAGAGTTATAGATTTGAAACACTTTTAATGTATAAACAGGATTGGCTGAGTTAATATTAAGTTATTGACCACGATTTTCAATGTTTGGCTTTTATCCTTGTACCAGACAAGCCTTTTTGTTATGTTGAATGATCATGCCATACTTCAGTCCCATACTCTTAATAAGGATTGCGGGGTTTATAACAATTAGAAGATTCAGCAGATGAAAATCCTGGTCTTAAGAAAAAGGGGAAAGCAAGTTCCCAAACCTCACAAATTTTAAAGTGGAATTGGTAAAAATTCTGCATTAATAATAAATGAAGCTCCAAAAGGGGGGCCCAGACACAATATTTTTATACAACTAGTTTTTATGCTTTTTGTGAGAGACTACAATATCACAATTCAAAATTTTATCTTTATATCTACATGCATTATCAATTTTATAAGCATTTATATATAATTAACAATAACAAGGAATACACAAGTTTACAAACATAATTTCATTATAATATAATGTACATTACTCAGTTATCCTTCATTATGATTTATTTATTCATCAATTCAAGATTTTAAAATACTTTGAACTTAAAATTTTTAACATGGAAACTTACGTTAGTAGATAAGGACACAACATGATCATTGACAAGCCAAGGGAGACAAATCTTGATCCAGCTTTATTCTGCAGTGGATGTGATGTTACAAGTCGCAAAAGTAATCTCATTTCTTCATCAGAAAATCTAGAAAAAAGAGAGAATAAATTGTAGCTACATGTAGTTGGAATATTTCATATGAAAAGCAAACTAAATTAATATTGATAAATACTTAAGCTTTCGATTTTGTCAAGCATGCCTATGCTGTAAGAGCTCATTGTTGAAGGCCTTACGGTGACCTATAGCTGTTAATTTCTGTATCATGTGGTATCTTGTGGAGAATTGTCTCATTGGCAATCAAACCACATTTCTTATTTATATTATTAGTCAACTGTGGTGGCTGATTCAGGGGTTCTACAGGGTGTCACTTCCCTTTGAACAAATCGTATTCATTCTAAGCTAATTCAAAGTTTAAATGTGCATCTTTTAGTATTCTTAATAAGAAGAATCATTCATTTTACTATCAAAACCCTTGTATCAATTGGTTTTAACTTTTGGGTTTTTTTTACGATGTTTATGATACATACTTAAGTCCACCCATGCCTTTCAGTACACAGTATAGTCTGATGAAGGAGCTGGCCTGTAGTATATCACTGATAGGTTCTCGTCCTGCTGGTAGTATGGAGACCAGATGTTCTAACAGATGATGTCTTAGTGCCTGCAGAGTGGAAGCTTGAGGATCCTGTCTCTTCTGAGGAAAATAAAAACAAATAAATAATCAGTAGTTTCTTCTTTCTTCCATTTACTTTTGTGACTAACTTTATTTGAGAATTAGTGAACCAGAAATTTAAATTTTCATTAATTTACAATTTCATATAGTTTGTATGTACAATTAATAAATACCACAACATCAAGTATCACAAACTACAATTTTTTTTTATTCAATCTGTAAGTGTAACAGTAAATTTGGTCCGGTAGTAAAATTTGTCCAGCAGACTTTTTTTCCTAGTTAATCAAGTCTGTGTTCATGATTTTACTAGGAATATAAGTCCTAGGACAAAAGTTCCTAGGAAACTTAGTCCATAGCTAGTAAAATATGTCTGGCACTTGTTTTCCTAGGAAAAATTGTCCCAAGACTTGATTTTCTTAAAGTTTTATTATATCCTTAAAATATTCCAAATAGTAGGAAAATAAATCTTAGTTAAGATTGAAAAGTTTCCTTAGTTTTTTTCCAATTTACACAACGGACATTTCCTTTATAACCTATTTAAAAAATGAATAATGAGTTTCCATTGCTTTTAACATTTTCCTTTTATGATTAAAGACATAGACATGATTTCCTAGGAAAATAAGTCTGGAGACAAATTTTATTACAAATATTGATACACAACTCTTCTGTTCTGTTTTTAACAATATTAAAACATAACATTCATGTTCATATTTAAAAAAAATAAGGGCATGGACATTTTTACCTAAGAATACTAATGACATGGACATGATTTCCTAGGAAAATTAGTCTGGGGACATGCATTGTGTTTAAAAAATTGATACACAACTCTTTAACAATATTAAAACCTACCGTTTATATTAATCTTTTAAAATTAAGGGCATTTTAACCTAGAACTATTAATGACATGGACATGATTTCCTAGGAAAATTAGTCTCTTTTGTTATGTCTTTAACAATATTAAAACACATTCATTTTCATTTTTTAAATTAAGGGCATGGACATTTTAACATAGGACTATTAATGATATGGACATGATTTCCTAGGGAAATTAGTCTGGGAACATAAATGTTATCAAAAATATAAATATGCAACTTTTAAACCTTATTAAAACATAACATTTAAAATCTATGGTTTAAATGTAATTGAATTTATTATAGGATTTTATAGGACATGATTACCTAGGAAAATAAGTCTGGGGACATATATTACTAACATCGGACTAAATATACTAGTAAATTATGTAACCATGGACTTTTTATACTAGTAATAATTTTCCTCCCAGACATATTTTACCAGGACAAATTTATCACTTACATATGCACCCAAATACTCGAGGATTTATATTAGGGCTTTATTTTCACAATTCTTAGTTAAAAAGCACTGTGTTTACCCTCTTTAAATAAATAAATTATCATTATACATAAGCTTGGTTAGCATACATGTCTAAGGTTTAAACATCCTGATTCTCTGTTTCAAACACTTAAAATGTTAAACAGAAAAGCCATGAACTTAATCTATATAAAAAATTTTTTAACAACATTGAAATACAGCTTATACTTTATACTTACTTTTTGACCTAGTTTTACATATTGTGAAAACCAGCTCCTAACATTCAAATTGTTGCTTAGCAACAAACCACATACAAAAGCAATAACATCAGCTGTTTTATCTTTGATATCAATGGCAACACCGTGATAATCTTTACTTGTCAACAATGTCAAGGCCACAGCTAAACCAGGCATTGTGCAATGTTCAACCTGAATTAACAAAAATATTAATGACATATCTAAATTATCAATAGATATTAACTATATTCCATGTAGTACATTGTAGAATGTGTATATATATTTTTAATACATGTACCACTAACATTATAGACATAAATGTGTCAGTGCTGGTATGCATCATCTGAATGCTTTATTTAAAGTAAAGAGACATGACACTTTAAACAGTCATCTTGATATTAATTAAGACAAATATCGTAGACTATTGGGTAAGACAAACAGAGCTATAGAAAGAGGTCATCTCAAAATGTAAACAGAGCTTTAGTAGGGGGTTGTCTCAAAATGTAAACAGAGCTTTAGAAGGATGTTGTCTCAAAATGTAAACAGAGCATTAGTAAGGAGTTATCTCAAAATGTGAACAGAGATTAATTAAGGGGTTATCTCAAAATATATCTAGGTAATCTCTATCCAGCATGTCCTTTAAGTCAACAGGCATTTTTTTTCTATTTTTCATGATTTTGCTTGACACAATATTTATGCTTCACCTGTTTAAATCAATAATTGTAAGCTATTTTTACACTAGACCTTATGCAAGATCCAATCAAACACTCAATTTATCCCTAGTACAGACGGCCAGACAGACAACTTACACAAAGAGCCCTAATGTTTAACATTTCTCCAGGATTCATGGTACACAGATTCAACAAGACTTCCATTCTCCTTCTTCCACTCATTGATTCTTCATCTTGTGTTTCTCCATTGGCCACCAGACTGGTACACACTACAACAAAGATAAGAAACCAGTAAGGGCACGAAGGTCAATTAACGTTGAAAGATGTTTTAATTTTATTTGTTAATCACATTTTTTTATTTCTAAATGTTATAATGAACACCTCAGGGTGTGGGAATTTCTCGCTACATTGAAGACTTGTTGGTGACCATCTGCTGTTGTTTTTACTATGGTCCGGATGTTGTCTCTTTGACACATTCTCCATTTCCATTCTCAATTTTACTTAATTCTAAACATCATTTAATATTGATTGTCGTTACAAACCCAGTGCTGTTCATGTAGTGAATTTAAAAAAAATTTCTTAGCTAAAATGTAGATTTTTTTTTTATCTAAAATTAGTTCTAAGCTTTCAAAATCAATCTTTAAACAAATGAATAATTACAACAGTAAATGAATAAGACTTCTCCAACTCAAATAAAATCAAATGACCTGCGTTGGAAAGAAATTGTCTATCAATACATCTGTTTACATATTTCAGGATAAAAAGTTTCTATGCAATGTCTGTAGAGGTTTAAACAAGAATGTGTCCGCAGTACACAAATGCACCACTCGCACTACCTGTGAAATTGGGATAAACACTCTAATTTGGCATTAAAATTTGAAAGATCATATCATAGGGAACATGTGTACAAAGTTTGAAGTCGATTGGACTTCAACTTCATCAAAAACTACCTTGACCAAAAATTTTTAACCTGAAGCAGGACAGACGGATGAAGGAACAGACGGACGGACGGACGAACGAACAAATGGACGGAAGCACAGACCAGAAAATATAATGGCCCTCTACTATTGTAGGTGGGGCATAAAAAGGATTTGATATAAGAACACCACAAAACAAACATTAATTCTATCTTTTATTTCATACTTAAATTTTCCAAAATCAATAAAACTTTTATACAGGTACATGTTTAAGTTAAATTGCTGCCTGAGCAGCTTTAAATTTACCTTCTTTAAAGCTATCTGGAGAATTAGCCACCAGACGACACAACAACCAGCCTCCATTTGGTAAATGTAACAATGTCTCAGCTACTTCTTTTATTTGAAGTAATGTAGGAAGCTCTACAAATATACAAAACATTATTCTCTATTATCATTCTTATTTGCAGTTCTTCAACAAGCATGGAACCTGCATTTGCTATACACAAGATATAAATCTATACTTCACTCAGAGTTGGATATTTTTGTGATTTTTACTTTTTGCTACTTTTGTGTTATACAAAATGTATTACATCTGATTATTTCTAATATGTAACACTTCTGTACTCGTACTCTGTAAAACAATTTATTTATTTTGCAAAAATGTATACTTCCTTACTGCTAACAAATATTCTATGTTTTATTTAATGTCATTTTGTCCCAGGTAACGGTCGACTTATTGACATCTTCTTAACTACTAACTGTAAATTCTGTGTAATACAGGGACCTATGTTTTAGTATTGTATTTATATTGTGTGACGGTGTTTCATAGATCAAACTTATTTGTTCAGTGTATGTTTACTTGTTTTTGTTTAAATGTCTTTTTGATCATTTAAAGTCATTTCAATTGAATATTTTATAGTGTCCTTTCATGTTGTAATAATTTAATTTGGGATGTAACATGTCTTCTGATTGGCTGACGTTATTTTGTTATCAGCCCATAGACATAATTTAGTCATGTGACTGTGACGTCGTGAATGTTTTTTCATGGTTTTCTATGGTTTAAAATGGAATTTAGAATTAAATTATAAGAAATGACTGTATTTTTTTCCCTGTCTATTGGAAATAACATAAAAAATTTGGTGCACACTGTCAAATAAACCGCTACGCGCGTTATTCAGTGTGCACTAAATGTTTTATGTTATTTCTTCATAAACAGAAAAAAATATTACAGTCATTTTTTAAATGTTACAATACTGTCTCAGACAAGGGGGAAGATTGGCACCAGTTTAAACATTTAAACACATTGCATTTTTAAGCACCTGTTTTTAGTAAGGAGTCTGTTGTTCAGTGGTTGTTGTGTGTCGTGTTTCAAAGGTGTTTCTCATTTCTCTTTTCAATATAAATCATAGTTGGGTTTCCTGTTTAAATTGTTTTACACTTTTCATTTTGGGGCCTTTAAATTTATAATTTGCTGTTCAGAGTGAGCTAAGGTTCTGTTTTTTAAGGCTGTTCTAAGACCTTAAATTGTACTTTTTAAACATTATGTCTTGGAAGGAGAGTTGTCTCATTTGCACTCATACCACATCTTCTTAAATAAAGGCAACAGTAGTATAACGCTGTTCAAAACTCATAAATCCATGGACAAAAATCAAAATCGGGGTAACAAACCAAAACCGAGGGAAACGCATTAAATATAAGTGGAGAACAACGACACAACACCGAAACGCAACACACACAGAAACGGACCAAGCATCAGACAAAACACCACGAGAATAACAAATATAACATGAAAACTAAATACATAAATTTGGGTTAGACAAGTACCGTGCCACGTCTTATCTCAATATCTCAAAAATAAGAGAAAACACAAACGACTCAACGTTAAAATGCAACACACACAGAAACGAACAATACTATAACAATGGCCATCTTCCTGACTTGGTACAGGACACTTTTAAAGTGGAATAAAAGTGGTGGGTTGAACCTGGTTTTATGGCATGCCAAACCTCGCACTTTAATGGCAAAGTTAAATATAACATTGAAATGACAACATAATATTACAGGACTACAGTACAAATAAATAGGAGAACATATTAGACAAAGAAAAACATGATTAATAGATAACAAAAAGCATCAGGTTTAAAATTCAATACGCCAAAAACGCGCCTTGTCCACACAAGACTCACCAGTGACGCTCAGATATAAAAGATCGAAAGTGAAAAAAAGTACAAAGTTGTACAGCACTGAAGATCAAAAGTTGAAAAGGTTTCGCCAAATACGGCATTGTTTTTATGCCCGATATAAAAGAATTGGTATGAGTGTCAATAAGACAACTCTCCTTCCAAGCTACAATTTATAAAAGTATTAAAGCCATAAGGTCAAAGTATGGTTTTCAAGGTTAATGTATATTACCTGCTTGTGCTATACACAATACATCAGAAACTTCTTCAAGGTAAACAATGCTCTCCAGTAATTCTGATGACTTGAAATAAAATTCTGCCTTGTTTTCTTTCATCTGAAACAATATAATATTGACATTGTAATAAAAGTATAATCTCAATTTTTAACATTATAAATGCAGGTTGACCAAACACAATAACATAGATCTACTCTTAGTCTCTCATCATCATTTTTGAATCAAAAACTAAACAAAGTTGGTTTATATAGAAACTACATTGTATTTCTTTAAACATGTTAAAAATTGACAGTCTTCAAACAAAATTTTTTTTCATGGATTTCCTGGGTACAGTTGAACTATGAAATTAAATTTTGAAAGAATGATAAATTTTCTTTATGCTTGTATGCAGACTTCGACAAATCCATGAATTTTTAAAAACATCCACAAGTTTTCCTTAATGCATGAAAATTGATACCTCCCTCTGATTCTCATACATAATGCTGTTACTTAATTAAAATTTTAATGTCTTTAATGAAGTTGAATGAATATTCTCAATAGAATAATATTGAAAATTTAATGATGATTGTTTTAAAAAGAGGGGTGAAAGATAAATGTACCAGATGTGCTCAATTTAAAAATGATAAGATAATTAACCTGTGATGCTACAAAGAGAAGTTCACTTAATAGCAGACGAATTCTACGAGCATGGTCACTTCTTTCAAACTCCATAGCAAGCCCACACTGTAACTGAGATATCAGGACACTGTCAGTCTGTGATGTACCAATCTTTGTCCTGCAAGGAATAAGGTAAAAAAATTAAGATTATTATCAAGGAAAAAAACAAATATTTCATCAATCTGGAAAACAATTTGCTCATCAATACTTATCGGGGCCTTTTATATCTGACTATGCGGTATGGGCTTTCCTCATTGTTGAAGGCCGTACAGTGACCTATAGTTGTTAATGTCTGTGTCAATTTGGTCTTTTGTGGATAGTTGTCTCATTGGCAATCATACCACATCTTCCTTTTTATATTACATGTACAATAAATCTTTTATCATGTTCATTGTGGGGACAAAACTCCAATTGCAGCAGGAAAATAAATAATAAAAAAAAATCAATGTATTTATGAAATGATGAATTCAAAATCATGAACTTTTTATTTTCCCGCATTTGTGCAGAAATGTCTTTCTTTCTTCCGATCTCATTGTCATGAGACTGAGTAAAATATACATGTATGTTAATCCATTTATTAATATTGAGGAAGGAGCAGAATAACAATTTCTTTTTTATTAATTCTTTCATTTAAAATAACGTTACCTAACGATAGCCTTCTTTGTATACAATGAAAATGAAGTCATAACTTAAATGATGCACAACTAAAATCCCTAACAACAGGACCAACAAAGGAAACTGTAAGATATTTTGGTTTCTTTAAGAACAGATTTTGAAGTTTAAATATGTTTGAATTAAAAAAAAAAGATTAACTTTATCCTCTTTCACAGGTAATGCCTCACATTATTGTAACTGTTGTAAATTACTTTACATTCTTTTATTATAGACATTTTCGAATAATTGGTAAACATCTTAACGTTGTTTACCGCAGTAAATACGTTACTGTATATTTGACATTGCTACTTAGCGACGATATTGTATTCCTACATGTAATTAAGATAAAGATTTCATTCTATGAAGACGTTCTTCATTATTTCTTTGGAATATATGTCAAAGTAACATTTCAACGTGATCGTAGCCAGTGCCTTCCTAAGTAACTGCTTTTAGGGGTATACCTGAGCTGTTGTTCTTTTTTAACGTCTTGTTCTAAAGCATGGAAATCAATAGATAGCAATGCCACAATGCCATTCACAACTTCTATCCCAGATAAGATTTTTAAAACTTCTTTTTTAGCTTTTGTCCAATTGGGGCTCTCATCAAGTGGTTTACACAGAGCCATTCTAACAAGACATGGAAGAACTGGACGCAAATCAAATTCCTTTGAATCACTGAGTGAAGAGATGTCAACATCTCGTACTGCTCTGAAGATTTCTGGTTTAACACTACACTTTAAATTCTGCATTGTTATTGTTTAACCTGAAAAATGTAAAGGATTTACTAAAAATTTAAAAGTGAAAAATTTTTCATGGGGGCAGCCATTTTGCTTTCTCAACGTCAGTCTGACGCTTTGTTGTAATTGCGTTCTTCTCCCAAGCGCGACGAGGACAAAGATCATATTTTTTGTTATGGCTGCAGCTGCAAGACAGAATTCCTCCCATGGTAAAATAATGCTAATGTTGCTCTACAATGTAGATAACAACAGACCAAAAATAATTAGAGTATGGTTCCCCTCTCACCATAGAGTTCTGCCACGACTATTGTTGATCATAAAAACTTGTCATTGCCAAAACAATATGTCTTTTATGACAGTATGAAAATCAATTGAATACAAAGCTTTTTACAACTCAAACAGCAAATAATTTATTCATTCAATAAATATATTTTATGACCCTGAAATAAGGTGGTTAAGGCTGTATAGTTTTACCCTTATCGGCCATATGGTCATTCTGTTACAAACAGTTATACACATACATGGACAGCCTTGAGGAAACGATGATAGTTCGTCGGAAGGGGACGATAAATGGCTGACCTGTGTAAAGAGATAGTCATATCTCTTGTACATTAAAGGCACCCTTGTAGATTTCGAAAAAGAGCAGGCTAATGCCGCTACAAGGCAGCACTCGCACCCGCAAAGTTGAAAGGGATTGATATAAGTTGCAAAACTTGTTTCCCAATCCACTATTAATAAATATGTTTAAACTAAATTACATTTTTAAGCCTTTTTCCTAAACACCAAATAATTGGTCAGATCATATGTTTTTGTACGTCATATATGAGGGTGATAATGGGAATACTTTCATGACGATTAACGGTAACAGTAATTTTAGATGCATGATATATTAAAATGTATATATACTTTCTTTTTAGACGACAAAACAATCGACTGATTTGACGAATCACTTTAAATTTTTCCCGAAAATGACGGTAACCATAATCATTTGCCACCATTGACAAATCACAATAAGGATAATTTGATGATTCACGGTAAAATTTTAACCAATTTGACGGTAGCTGAAAATTACTGTTTGAAGGCCATTACTACCCTCATATATAGTTTTTCTTACAAGGAGGGACAAGATGGAATAAAACATAAATTATAGTGAGATGCAGCAGTTTCCAGAAAGATATTTTTTTTTATAGATTGGGTCATTGGGATTAACATGATTGAGTCTACAAAGAATGGAAATATCTTTTGGGGAAAACACTGAATATCATTAAGAATGCTGTATCGCTTAACAATTTTTAAATAAAAAAATAATTTCTTTTCAGAAGCAGATGAAAGAGTGAGATTTCAGACAGAGTTAGAATTTGTACAATGTTTGGCTAATCCTAATTACCTTAATTGTGAGTATACAATGTCAATAAAAAAAAAACAATCCTATTGACAGGTATAGATAAATTGAGAATGTGTCTTTGGGACAGATGATGTCCCATGCTTGCATATAACATTATAAAGTGACATATATCTACAACTCTAAAAGTGACAACACCTACATTCTAACTTGGTCTGTGTTTTGTGGTGATAACCATTGTGTATAAGTATGAGAGGTTTCATAACATTTGGTGGAGGCAAACTTAAGTTAGAGAACGGAAACAAACTTGACTTGGACTTCTCTTGAACTGAATTTTAATGTGCGTATTGTTATGTGTTTACTTTTCTGCATTGGCTAAAGGTATAGGAGGAGGTTTGAGATCTCACAAACATGTTTAACCTCGCTGCATTTTTGCGCCTATCCAAGTCAGGAGCCTTTGGCTTCGTTAGTCTTGTATTATTTTAACTAAGTTTTTTGTGTACATATTGGAGTTAAGTACATGAAGTAAGGCGTTCATTATCACTGAACTAGTATATATATTTGTTTAGGGGCCAGCTGAAGGACACCTACCACGCCTATGGGTGTGGGAATTGTTCGTTGCATTGAAGACCTGTTGTTTGCTCTATTGTCGGGTTGTTGTCCCTTTGGGACATTCCCCATTTCCATTCTCAATTTTATTAAGCATGTACCGATGCACAAGGTCAACACTGAATGCCCAGACCTTAAAATGTAAAACCTCTTTAGGTTGGATGACATCTACTGTCAATATTCTACATTAGATGGTCAGTCATTGGCAACAAAACTGCCCAGATGACAATAATTGGATATCTCAAAAGTTTATTTTTAACATTAAGATATTTTTGTCTTACATGAAAGAAAACACACCCGAAGATTTGCCACTGATTTTGATAGATGTAAAACAAGCTGGGCTGCAATTTGAAAAAAGTTTGTTTGCATAGTGAAAGAACTTTTGGCAAATACCCCTTTAAGAGTCATGAGAGTGGTTACAAAAATTCTTTGATTTTCAGTAATTATTAAATATTGCTCTCTCCCAATATGTGCCATGTAATTTAACATCACCGATTTAATAAGATTGCATATTTTATCCTTGTTATGTGTTGTTTGAACAGCTTTAAGGTATTGGAGCTGTAAAAATGTACTGTTGAATTTTATTTTCTATAGTTTTAGCACAGAGAGGATTTTTCAAAGATCAGACATTTATCAATTACCTCAAATACCTGCAATACTGGAAAAGAACCCAAATATGCTAAATACCTCAAGTAAGTTTGTACAAAAATGTACAATAGTGAATTTTTGCAGGAATCTTGTATATGTTGGACCACTCCAGTTAATTTCTGACAGGGATGGATGGGGAGATTTTTTTTTCATACCTATCAGATCTACAAATTAAGACCTATCAGATGTAGAGTTTCTGTTCATGTTGGGAGGGATATGCTTTCATGGGAAAAATGACCCTATCAGTATTTTTTACTGCAAGGATTGTACTCATCGGAATTTTAAATATAATACCAGATAACTCATGATACAAAACTGTCTACATTCAAAAGCACCCCTAACATCTGACAGGCATTTTTGTAACCCCTATGATGTAATTATTTTTAATTTACTGCTGCAAGACCCTCAGAGGTTTTTTGCGTATAAGTGTAAGTGTCATATGGGAAAAAAAAATTTCAACCCTAAGACGTATAAATTTTACACCCCTCAGAAAGGATCATCCATCCCCCTTACGCAGTTATAACTGGAATGGCCCATTTTACTCTAGATTCATTTATTTTTGTGTGTTCCAATTTTTTTGGATTAAGAAAATCTTGCATTGTGGTGGCATTGTCGTGGCTATTTGATTTCTTGGTTTTGCCAATGTCTGCATACAACCTTATACATGTTATAGAAAATCTGTAATTCTTTGAACATTTATATTGGTGGTTTATCTGTACCCATGAAATCTTTAAAAATTAGTACCCCACGAAAAAAACAATAAATCCACAGTAGTAGATATTATACGAAAAAAACCTCAAAATTATAAATTCAACAGAAAAAAAATGTACTCGTAATTATGACCTGACATTTTCTTGCTTAATGCAGGATATGAATGGGATTTTCATTTCCAGAAGTTGACAGATATGCCTTGTACAGTACACACAAGGAGATGCAAATTCTTTATGTCGTTATGTTAAACGTTCATGTTACAAGTTGACAAATAAACACTGTATGAGTTATGATACACCAAGCAATAACTGCGTTATAGATTAAGACTTTCCCATTGTATTACTAGTTTGCAATTATCTCTTGCAATATTTAATTTATTTTCATTTTTTTTTATTTTATTTGCAGATATCCCCAATGTTTACATTTATTGGAGCTGCTACAATATGAACACTTTAGAAAGGAATTAGTGAATTCACAATGTGCTAAGTTTATAGACGATCAACAACTCTTACATTGGCAGCATTATCAGAGGAAACGCATGAAGTTATTGATCGATGAAGCAGAACGACACAAACAAGATCAAAAAGATAAAACTAGCTGACACAACAATGTTATGTTTTAAGATTAATGGGTCAGAGATATTCTTTGAATTTTAATGGCAGCTATGTGGATGGTCAAAATTATTGTCATCTTTTAAACTCACAAAAAGAAAATTTTCATGTGTAAAATTTTCAAAGTTGATGTTTGTCATAGACGTAACTTGTACATGATGTATTTAGCAGGAAATGTTTCATCTCAATACACAGTTTCCAGGCCTAGGTAGTTTTATAACTATATAAAATAAAGAAATTTTGTATAGAGAGATATTGTATTTTCATGGCACAGAAGTTCCTTTATGATATAAGTTCCTAACATTTCCCAAATGGAAGAAATATTAAATCTAATGATAACAGACTTTGTATGTAGCTTTGTTTATCATATTTATAACCAAGTCTCCATACAAATATTTGTCAGGCAGAACAAATATATGTTGACAGTATGACTGCCAATAAGACAACTATCAACCAGTGTCAGTGTGTAGGTCACTGTTCCACCTTCAACAATTAGCAAAACTCATACTGCACATCATGCTTTCTCAGGTCTAGATTTACTAGTTTGTATTGTGACTATACACTGATTTCTGAGGCCCGCCTCCAGGTTTTTGGTTTTCTTGATGTGTTGAAGACTCATTGGTGGCCTGCGTCTGTTTTCTGCCTTTGTAGGATTCTTGTCTTTTTGACACATTCCCCATTTCCATCTCTATTATATTTATTATTATGGTTAACATTTGTCCATTTATTTGTCATATCTCCCATGAAATCTCCCTTTTTTCTCTGAAATTACAAATAAGAGCTTCCTGAAGATTTCATCCATAGTTATATAAAAAAGAAGATGTGGTATGATTGTCAATGAAACAACTCTTCACAAGAGACTAAATGACACATAAATTATTAACTATGGGCCATTGTATGCTATACTGTATGATTTTCACAACCATTGGTCATCAACTTATTTTTATCCTAATACTTATAGAACAAGGGTATTGATACAAAAAAAGTATTCAGTTAATTAAGATTACTCAGTGCATAATTCTCAGGATTAAAATGTAAAAGGCAGCCTCATTTCCTCTACAAAATTTTTATCATTGAGGCTTAAATAAAAAGAGTGACCAAACGAAGTTGAAGAGCAGTGATTTCAAAATGTTCTGGCAATTTAATACAGCTATGGTAGGTTATATGGTGTACAAGGACAGTAAGTAAGAAATGGTAGCTTATATCAGTCAGCTATACAGAGGCCCAGGCCCCCTTTTTGTGAAAATTTTGGTTGATTATATAGGGAATTACTGGAGCAGGCCCCCACTTATGAAAATTTCTTGATCCACCACTGCTATACATAAGATTTGTTTCTGTTCTCAGTTATGCAAGCTATATACATCATTACAAATTATGACTTGGATGGAGAGTTATCTCATTTGGCACACATCTCTTATATCTTTATATAAACATGTGATAAATGAAAGAATATATAAGATACTGTTAAAAAAAAACTAAACTACAAATTACAAGTTTTCTAGTTTTGACTGAATTAGGACAGAAGAATTTGTTTACAATTTTTAAAGTTCAAGTAGAATTAAAAAAGTCACGTTTATTTTTCTCACAATTGAAATAAGGAACTTCCTGTGGTACTGTATAAATAGGGAAAGCAATAAAAGAGGCCCCTCATAGGGATGTCCTAGTAATCACATAATCACAAATGTTTTTCAAATATAATCGCATAGTCATTAATTTTGTTTTAAACAAGATAATCAAAATGGCAATCACAGTTTATGGAATAATCAAATAATCATGAAATATTTGAACTAATAATCAAACAATCACTATAAAAACGACCAGGTAATAAAAAAATCAAAAACCCTTTAGGAGGTTCATAAACATATGGTCTTCCTGTTTTATTGTATTGATATTTGAAGTTAATAAAAAAAGGAAGGAAGGAAATTACTGTTAAGTATTTAATTGAAACAATATTAAAAAAACTCATGAGAACAAAGTACACTCGGAGGTCAGTTCGTGTGTAAAAGGTTTGGTGAAAACTAGCTGACCTTGAGTGAAAGGAAGGTCATAGGTGTAACTCAGAGGTCAGTTCGTATGTAAAGGGTTTGGTGAAAACTAGCTGACCTTGAGTGAAAGGAAGGTCATAGGTGTAACTCAGAGGTCAGTTCGTATGTAAAGGGTTTGGTGAAAACTAGCTGACCTTGAGTGAAAGGAAGGTCATAGGTGTTATCCCTGGTTTGGGTAAACCAAAAACTTTGATATTGACATTTGCTGTTTCTTTTGCAAGCATGCTATTGCATTTTTCTAGCAGAAAAGCCATATAAATTCAGGTGATGTGGTATGCTTTACAATGAGACAGTCATGAGCCGACAGAACCCAAATAGATTGATTTATGGAACTATAGGTGTCTATACATACTTTACCAATGAGCAAAACTCATAACATATAGTCTGCTATAAATGGACCCTAAATAAAAAAAATTGAAACAATTAAAATAAAAAAACAACCAGAAGTATGACTTATGATAAAGCTATAAACAATCATTAGTAAGACGGTTATCAACCAACAAAAAACCTCTTAATTACTGAAATTAACGCAAAAAATGGGACGATGTTATAATCGCAATATTTTAGACTCTCATTTTGATTTTTGTTATGAATTAAATAGGATTTTGGCCAATATCTCAAAAATTGAAATTGCATTTAAGTTTTAAATGTAAACATCGATATAATAAATGCATGCAAACATGTTAGAATTTAAAGTACAAGGTCCTAACCTGGGACAGGCCCATATAGAAGGTGATAGGGATACATATGCTTGTGAGATATCAACCCTTCCCCTGACTTAGAACAGATGTGTAACAGCAAATAAAAAAACCTAAATCTAAATAGTAAAAGCCTACACTTATCAGACTAGTACAAAAAAAAATATAACAATCAATTGAAAGGCAACAGTAGTATACCACTGTTTTAAAGTCAAAAATCAACTGAGAGAAAACAATCCGGGCCACCAAAAGATACCAATCTAACAGTGATAAAAGCTTAAATCTATAATTCTAATAAATGGCTCATGCAGGCTATCAACCCTCCTATAGTCATGGGCCTTGATGATAGATTGGCCTAGCTAAGAAGTCAAACTTCTGTATCGTCAACCTATCAACACTGAGGTTGTGAGTTTTATCATGCACAAGGCAAGTGAGCTCGACTCGGAAGTTGATTGAATATGAGTGTCAGTTGTTCTACAAAAGTTGTCGATTCTTTTCTGTCACTATGGTACCCTCCCCAAAAACAATTGACCAACAAAAAACAGCACAATAGTGTTAAAAAGTAATAAAAAAAAACGAATTTCATGGAAAATTTAAAATAATCAAATTTCAAAAGCACAAGCTCAAACACATCAAACGAATTGATAACAACTATCATGTTACTGATTTTTGTGTGTTCTCCCATTTATTTGTATTGTAGTCCTGTCAAGTAATGTTGTCATTTCAATGTTATATTTAACATTGCCATGAAAGTGAGAGGTTTGGCTTACCACAAAACCAGGTTCAACCCACCATTTTTGGTGCGTTGAAGCCTGTACCAAGTCTGGAAAATGCCCATTGTTATATGATAGTTCGTTTCTGTGTGTGTTGCAATTTTATGTTTCTGTTGTGTAGTTGTTCTTTTATATTTCATGTGTTTCCCTCAGTTTAAGTTTGTCACCTAGATTTTGTTTAGTTTTTTCATAATCGATTTATGAATTTCTAACAGCGGTATACTACTGTTGCCTTTGTCATGTAAAGGTATTTTTTATGTCTCAAATGATGGATTTAACCTGGTTTTATAGCTACCTAAACCTCTCACTTGTATGACAATTGCACAAAGTTCCATTATATCGGCAGTGGTGTGTGAACTAAACAAACCGGCATTATAGGTAAAAAGAGTAACAACAGTCATTATCACTATAAAACGAACAAATATGCCAACAAAGAAAAACAAAACGTCATACATAAAAAGCACATAAGCAAAACGAAAACGATCGCGAGATTACAAAATTTACCATAGTACAATAACACAATGACGGGATGAATACAATCTTACATTAGCTATTCAAATATCTGAATGACTTGTCGTTGACTTATTTTTTTAAGTGTTGAGGAATTAGATATTCTATTAATTCATCACCACTTGTCAGTTAGAAATGAATTCGGAAATTATCATTTTTAAATGATGATTTTTCTAGACGATTTAGTTCCGGATATTTTCTTGAGTAATTCATGGCTGACGAACACACTGAAACTAATTTGAGCGAATTTCAAAGTTGATTATAAGGATTTGGTAAAAAAAAAAATCACCACTTAAATGTTTTTTGCATCTCAAAAATAGCCAGTTCTTATCATTATGAGCTTGATTAATAGTAGAAACAATTAAATATAAGTTGTAGTGCCGTTTAGCTGCCCAATACAATATCCTTAACATATCGTTGTATGTAGCACTGAAAATCAGTTAATGAGTTTTTTTAATATCATTTTGCCTTCTCTTATTTTTGCTATAAGTTTTTAAGTCCTGGCAAGATCAGAAAAAAACTAATTATGCCCAAGACTCCAGAAGAAAAGGAATATACTGTAACTTAAATTCAGAAAATAACCCCAATATCAGAATTCAAAACATCCTCTTAGCGACTTTCAGTTTAACAAATGATAGATGATTGATTAATGAGTCAAATGCTATATTCAGATACAGGATATCTTATTTATAACAATTCTAGAATTCAGATGAAAAAGAATTTTCTTTAAATTGACCCGGATTTGGATTGATATCCTAGTCATGGACTAACAGCAACATTAAGATAAAAGTATACAAACATTAGAAGTGAAAGATTGGTAATATTATTCATAATAAATAATAAGATGTGGTATATATGCAATGAGACAACTCTCAAAGTAATTTTAAACAAATTGTAAAAAAAAACTTTATCATAGGTCAAAGTACGGCCTTCAATACGGAGCTTTTGCTCACAACGAATATGAAGCAATACAATAAGTGTCCCAACTTATCTTTTTTATATAGTTATAGAAAAATGTGGTATGAGTGCCAATGCGACAACTTTCCATCCAAGTAACAATTTATAAAAGTAAACTATTATAGTTCAAGGCACAACCTTCAACATGGAGCCTTGGCTCACACTGAACAGCAAGCTATAAAGGGCCAACAAAAATATTAGTTTTAAACAATTCAGGGAGAAACACTTATTATGACCTTTATCAACAAACGACAAACACTGACTAAAAGCCTCCCGACTTAGGTCAGGTGAATACAAATGCAGCAGGTTAAACAAATCATCAATAAAATCAGGATATGAAAATCAAATATTTTGAATAAACACGATCATACTAAATATATTCACTCAAGAGTATAAGTAGGGTTTTGACCTTTGTCGAATAAATCACACAAGATGTTTGTTTGTGGTCTCTTTCAATACATTAATTTTGTAACCTAATAGTTATCAAAGGTACAAGGATTATAATTTAATACGCCAGCCGCACGTTTCATCTACATAAAACTCACCAGTGACGCTCATATCAAAACAGTTAAAAAGCCGAACAAGTACAAAGTACCCCAAATTCCAAAAAATTGTGCCAAATACGACTAAGGTAATACCTAGTGCATATACACATACCTTAAGTTACGAAGTTAACATCTCATATGCCCATTCTCCGACGCGTCAGGTTCCTTTTTCAGAAACAACGTAATATTTTTGTCAGGTGAATTGCCCACTTGTGAGTTATAAGATAACTATGTTTAGTATATTTGGTAACCTTTAAAAATGTGTGTCCGTCAGACAGTGTTCATTTGACTTCATTTTCAATGGTATTTTTTGTGAGGCACATTTCTCAAAATATGAAGCAAAATATCACTATAAGTGGTGAATGATTATATGGTGCAACTATCTAGTATCTGCATGGAAGGGTTCATCTGACCATTGGTTTACTTCATGGCTCATTGATCAATGTTGTTTTCATGATTTATCCTGTTTCTAAGAGATGTTAAAACCATTTGGTGTACAGAATAATTATAAGTTTTAAAAATCAGTCTGGCAGGGTTTCTCTGATTTTGTCTCAATCCCAGGAATTGCTGATAGTGGGAAGGTTGTATATATGAATTTGGTATTTAACGTTTGTCTTAAACACTTTCAAAATTAATTCAAACATGGACAGTTTTGAGACAATTCAATGCTTTTTGACTGCTTCTTTTTTGTGTGAACACGATGTTGTCGGCCTTAATATCTTTAAACCCGTCTTTAGAACGTATTGAATGCTAATTATCAAGGGCGTCACTTTCTATACTTGTTTGACATTAATATGGCATTTCGGTAAGCATCTGATATATTTTTTTCTCTTTTGAACTGACGTAGGAGCTAGGTGAAGGGATGCAATCCCCCTATTCACAAACTTGTCACATTCACAAGTACGCCCCCAACCAACTCACGCCAAGTTTTAGTCAATTTATATGACTAGGATAATAGCATAAAAGCAACACTAGTATACCGCTTTTCGAAAGTCATCAATCGATTTAGAAAACAAATCCGGGTCACAAACCAAAACCGAGGGAAACACACTAACTACAAGAGGAAAACAACAGAACAACATTGTTCTTTATATAATCAGCGTTTTCCCTTAAAAATAATGTCCAAGTACATTTGAACATTGCCTTCCTAGATTTGAGTCCTGATATGAGATCCAGAAACACCTTAATCTACGAGATATTAAAATCGCAGCCTACATTCTTAATAAACAAAGGCGCTCAGTAATATAATATGTAACAAATATAAATTTTACCACGAAAATATTTGTCACAGGATATATCCCTTCCATCTGACGGAAATAACTCAGCTAAGTTTAAAGTGTACTTTAAGTTGTGTGCTTCAAATTTCATGATACAATGTGAGGGAGAGATGATGTGAATGTTTACTGTAATTTTTACATTTGGATTTAAAAATGATTCTTCCATTTCTCGTTATTTTTCTTCACGAAGTCTTAGGTAATATTTATCTATTATTTTTGTTTGGAATTAGAATACTTGCCAGTGAATTCTTTACGGATTACATGTAAACTTGTCATAAGTAAAATGTTTTTATAATACAAAAACAAATAATAATAATAATAATAATAATAATAATAATAATAATAATAATAATAATAATAATAATAATAATAATAATAATAATTCTCAAATAAACATATACAAAATAAAGATGTTAAATGCAGCCAATCTTATTCGCGAAGAAGATGGATTGAGAGGCAGGTTACATATATGCCTTGTTTAGCATCGAAAAGGAATATAGATAAAAACAACAGTAGTATACCGGTATTCAAAAGTCATAAATCGATTGAGAGAATGCAAATCCGCGGGTTACAAACTGAAACCGAGGAAACATTGACAAACGATAAGACATAACAGATAATCCAACCGAAATCATACCAGAAAAATAAAATATGAATACATTAATGCTGGATGTAAACATTGAAAATCAAAACTACGAGGTGGCGAATATGTGTATTGGTCAACGACTTCGGAGCTACATGACTAAAACTGAGCTACTGACCTAGTTAAAATTAAAAGTGTCCTTTTCCAGGGAAAAGAATAATAAACTCACATCCTGCAATGTTTATGCCGCGCGTGCGTGTGCGTATTGTCAGAGAACATTTTCTTTTATCATTTTAAGAGAAAATATCTTAAATTTCAAAGTTCAATTGAGCAACATTTTTTCGAAAAAAATATTTCGTTATCGACATTTCATGTATCGCTTACTTTAATTCTAGCTCTTGTTAAAATCTTAAAAACTCATAAAACATTAATGATCTTATTCTAATGTTCAATAGCTGCAGAAGAAATTCTCCGTGATCGCAGTGACATTAAAGTTAAAACACCAAACTACCCAGATAACTACCCACATAATACCACCAAGATATGGAGATTTAAACATAACTATGGAGTGTGGAGCGTTAGCATCGATCGATTCTTCCTGGAAAATTCTCTGGATTGTAGGAAAGATTTCCTGGAAATAATGGAAAACAAGTAAGTTGATATATATAGGAAACATCGCAAATATCTGAAAAAATACTTTAACATAGACATGATAGTCAAAGAGTAAACAAAAGAAGACCGTCTAATGATGTTCTTTATCATGTCATCTGCCATGTACTTGAATTATCATCGATGAACTTCGAAGTCATGAGACTTTAAATCAGTGGTCGTCCCTGGCTCATGTCTGTCATCATTTTTTTTTGGAAAAAAATATTGTTATGAATTAGTCCGTTAGTTTTCTCAATTGAATTGGTTCATGTCAAGGCCTTTTATAGCCAAATGTACTGTACGTATGGGTTTTCTCATTGCTGAATGCCGTACAGTTGGTCATTATGGCAAATATCCCTAATATGAACTTTGTTGGCTAGTTGTCTTACTAGTACTTAGTGTTTTTGTGCTATCTTTTTTTTTATTCTTGTCTTTCATTTTTGCTTATATGCTTTGTCAATATATAAAAGAAGACAATTGGATATTATTGCCAATGAGACAACTCTCCACAACCAACCAAATGACACAGACATTAACAACTATATGTCAAAGTATGTTGATGTCCGTCGTTTCTATATTCTTTAGTTTGTTTTGATTATCTCTCGTCTTTACATTTTTGCCGATTATATTCTAGTCTTTATTTTTGTAAATTATTCTCTATTCTGTAAATTCCATCCAGACCCTCATACATGTCTATGAAAATATTGAAAACAACACGTTATTAATTTCTTGCGTCCGAAGCGCTTTTCTGGATTTACCTTCATCAGGAACGCTCAAAGCCAAACATTTGAAATCCAAAGATGAATAAGTACCTTAACCGTTGAAGAGCTATATATAAAAAATACCTAAAATAAATAGCCAAATTCATCTAAAGCCAACTTTGCCTGAGGGAGTTGAAACCTTAGTTTCTTAATAATTTCTAAATTTATAAACGGACAATTTTTTAAGTACAGTTTGTTAAATCATGTCAGTACCGAAATACTGACTACTGAGCTGATGATACCCTCGGGGACTGATAGTCCACCAGCAGAGGTATCGACCCAGTGATGCAAAATATTGAAAACAACACGTTATTAATTTCTTGCGTCCGAAGCGCTTTTAAACTAATAAAGTTAGTTATGAAATGAGATAAAATTAGTTGGCTTCTATCTTTTCATGATTTCTAAATCTTTTAAATGGTTTGAATAAAAAGTATAAAGGAATTCTCGTTAGGATGCAACCACTTTTTATTTCTATATTAATTTTGATCTGGTGTATGCACACATCACTTTTATTAGTTGATTTATATGTCTTATAGGACCTCTGCAAAGTTTTGTGGAACAAAGTCTAGCGGAAGTCTGTACACATCAAAAGGACCAGAAATTCTGCTTAAATTTTCATCTGATGGTTCTATGCAACAGATGGGATTTCATCTTGAAGTTCTTCATTTCGTTACAGAAGGTTAGTTCTTACAATGTGTTCGTAGTTATCAAAGGTACCAGGATTATAGTTTAGTACGCAAGACGCGCGTTTCGTGTACATATGACTCATCAGTGATGCTCAGATCAAAATAGTTATAAAGCCAAACAAGAATACAGTTGTACACCATTAAGGACCCAAAGTTCCAAAAAGTTGTGCCAAGTACGACTAAAGTAGTCTATGTATAGATTATGAAAGTCCTTAGCATTTCGAATAATTCATTTTTGAGTTAACTGTTAAGTCTTTTATTTATTGATAAATAAATTGCATTTTTTATTTGTAAATGATTATGTCAGTAAAGTACAAACTGATACACAGCTATATTGTATTTGCTTCGTACTCTTTTTACTACTTAGATGTTTGCATAAAATCTGTCTGTCTACTAGTATATGATTCATTGGTATATGCATGTTTACACGCAAAAAATAGGCTTTTAACGGGATCTTATGGTTATAGTTGCGCAAGTATTGAAAATACCGCATTTGCATTCGGTAAAAGAGAGACCAATGATACCAAAGGAATATCCGAACTCATCAATCGAAAATGAAATGACAATGCAATGATGGAAAAAAAAACGAAATGACATTACAATGATGACAAAAAACGAAATGACAATGCAATGATGGCAAAAAAAGAAATGACAATGCAGTTATGGCAAAAAACGAAATGACAATGTTATGATGGTAAAAAACGAAATGACATTACAATGATGGCAAAAACGAAATGACATTACAATGATGGCAAAAAACGAAGTGACAATGCAATGATGGCAAAAAACGAAATGACAATGCAATGATGGCAAAAAGCTAAAAGACAATGCAATGATGGCAAAAAACGAAATGACAATGCAATGATGGCAAAAAACGAAAAAGACCAAAATTATGCAAGCTTATGTAAGGAGAATACAGAAAGTTCTTTTTTTTGTCGTTTTCGTCCAACATGTCCAACTTTCAATCATTTCTTCATGTTTATATTTCATTTTATTGAAGGTGATATAGAAAAGACAATTAATGACAGAGAAAGAAAGAGAGGTAAGTTGTTATAAAAAAACCCAGATACATCTCAGATCAGATGGTATGATTCATAACAACACGTTATTTAATTCTGCGTTCATAAACTAAAGAATTATTTAGAAGCCAAGATTCTTAACCTTGAGAAATTAACACGCATTTTTTTTTATTAACATTCAGTGTTCACAACGTAATTGTATTGTAACAAAATATTTCAATAACCGTTATTTATCTGAAACAATATTTGAAAGCATATTATGTATAATAACCGAAACAGTTGAAAATCTACAAGGCCAAAAAGTACATCAAATATTAGTCAAATTCATCTGAGGGAGTCGAACCCTTAGTTTCTTGATAATTTCTAAGTTTAAAGACGGACGGTTAAAGAAGAAATATTTGTTTTAAATTTTGTCCGTATCGAAGTGTTGGGAACATGGCAGTTGTCATTAAAAAATCCGTTTCAATAGCTAATTTTGTATATTGGTGTTTGTATTTGTAGCAGTGCAGTGTGTCTGATGTTTCTTTGTTTTCCTCTTAAATCTTATAGTTGATGTGTTTCCACCATGTTTAATCCACCATTGTCTACATAAGAAAATGCCTGTACCAAGACAGGAAAATGAGTTATTGTCCATTCGTTTGATGTGTTTGAGCTTTGGATTTTGACATTTGATTAGGAACTGTCCGTTTTAAACTTTCATCGGTGTTAAGTATTTTTGTGATTTTACTTTTTTGCTTACTAGATTTGTTTTAGTTAAATCTATTTATAACCATTGGACAGAAGTATACTAATGTTGCCTTTAATGACAACAAAATACCTGAGAGGATGAACTGCAACACAGATTTTAATGTGATGTTCGTCAATTTTGTTTATTCACCATTTTTATCGTAGACGTCATTGAAAATTGCATCATCTATATTCTCAAGTGTTATTTGCAATATGAAACTAAATAGACAATGCAATGTTCTTGAACGAAAAGATTGAGTTAATTTTCATTCCTTGATATCAAAAATGGTTTTTATATTTGATAAATGATTAAATGTAAAAAAAAAAAAACCTCAACTAAGTAATATTGGCATAAAATCAGAAATCAATGACTGAGTTATCAAATAACAGATACTTTAGGCACAGTTGTTATCAATTCGTTTGATTTGTTTGAGCTTTTAATTTTGTGATTTACTTAGGAACTTTCCGTTTAGAGTTTTCCTCAGATTTCTGTATTTTTGTAGTTTTACTTTTTGCCTTCCCCATCCTGCATATTAATCACTTAAATCACAAGTGTTTTAATGAGGAAAATGTCACCAAAAGGTTCACCAATTGATCATAACTACCTCATGAGTACCAACATTGCATATTTTCAGACAAATTGTGTTATTGGTTATATTTTCGGCTTAATTTATTCCAGCTGCTAGAGCTAATGTGACGAAGTACGTGGAAGGGAAGCTAACGGACTCCGTGTTGTTCCTAACACTTGTCAGTCTGCTAGGCCTTGCACTGGTCAGCCTTATTCTGTTGATCGTCTACTACATTGTAAATATCAACAGAAAGAACCGTCGACAGAACAGCAACTACAACAGGAACGTTGTATTTCAGACACCAATCATAGCGACAAAAAGCAGACGATACAGCAAGTCAAACTCTCGCGATGATTCAAAAGCGGAAGCAAACAGAGACAACAGGACTCCAACAAGATATGTGTAATGAGTAAAAACAACCACTCACGTGTATGGTTTGATTTAACTCATAGCACCGAAAGTAAAATGCCACTAGACGTTTTATTTCATGACGGCGAAAATTACTACAACAATCAGTGCTTTATTTCTTTGAACATTTGAACCAAATAGATTGATAAATAGATGAATAATTGGTTCTTAAAACATGTGATGACAATGTTTGGATTATTTGTTTCTAGGAATCTATGGTGCCATTTAATGGAATATTTGTTTCTTTTTGTTATGTTCCTTTAATACAAATGCACGATATATCTTGATATCAAAGAACATTATTTCTATATGATTGATTGATTGATTGGTGTTTAACATAACTTTCAGCACAATTGGCTCTATTGGAAAATATCAGTAAAAACTACCAAACCTACGGCTTAATAGCCGACAATTCTATTCAATGAAGGTTGAAAGTGAACGCACCAAAACCCTGGGAAGCAGCATTCATTTTTTCTACAGAAAAAATATTCATGTATAACAAGAAAATGAGATACTATCTTTGTAATCATACATCATTACATGCGTTGCTTGTTTTTTGTTGTAGTTAAATATACACAAATTTATAACATTGGTTGCAATGAAATGTTGTGATTTCCGAGTCGAATAATAACCAAACTTCACTTGTGAAATGAATCAGTTTCCTCCTTAATTGTCACACAGTAGTAGGTAATGCCAGAACAAGAACACGCAGAAAGAGAATAATATTAAGAATGACCAAACTACACATTAATTAACGCTTGTTCGTTATAGCCTTTATAGATATAGTTGGCAAAACCTTTCGAAATGTTTGGTCCTCAATGCTCTTCAGTTTTGTTCTTAATTTGATTTTTTTTATACGAGAGTCACTTGTGAGACTTTCTTATGTGTTTTGCGGTAGATGAAAACAGTAAAAATTAAAAAAAAAAATACCGAACTCCGAGGAATATTAAAAACGAAAAATAACTAATCAAATGGCAATTCAAAAGCTCCAGCACATCAAACAAATTGAAAACAACTCACATTTTACATAACCTTGTGTACACAATTTTAAAACAGGTATCTATAATATAGTTTATTACCGTCGTACAGTGTTAATATGTTTGTAAGGTGTGTCTTCATTTTACTAGCCAATGAAAACATTAACTGTTTACTTCTTGTCCATACATCTTGTTTCGCCTACAAGTAATGGCATGCGATGTCAACAGTTTCTATGTTAATCGTTAGATAATAATAACCGCAATCAGCTACCCTGTGATCTTGACAATTTTTTAGTAAATCCTTTTTATGATTTTTATATTTGTAAGTGTGGTCTCCCTCGTTTCGTGTAATATACATTTGCTTCGGATTATTCAATAAACTCTGTCTTTTCGAGTCGGTGTATTTTTTTTAATGTTCCCCTGTTACATACAGATATCTCATTTACCCTTGTTCAGATTCAAACATGAAGGACAGGAAGAACTCTTTTTATCGTTTACAGTATCTTGTTTATCATATTTTTTCAAAGTTTGGTAAAAATGAAATTGTCGCAAAATTGCTTTCGTCCATAACATTTGAATGTAAAAATGGTGATATAAGTTATGTGTTTTGTGAAAGAACATTTCAATATTGTAAAAAAAAGTAATGTGCAAAGGTCTGAAGTAAATTCTATCACATTTTTTCTCTGTGTAATATATTTTGTAGTTTATTTTTATAAACGAATGTATGAATTATGATTCAATAAATGTATATATATATTTGTTGTTGCTAAAAATTTGTCACTAATTATACACATTATAGAATATGGGCATAAGAAAAAATAGTCAATTTCATCTCAAATACAGAACTCGCCAGAACCGTTCACCGAAGTTCCGATGTAGGAATAAAACCACTAATTTACTGCCTCATTGATTTCTAATAATAAACAATGCAATTGCAAGCATTAGTATATACTTGTCTATTGTTCAAATATATAGTGGCAGCTGAATTCGCTGTCAAACTATACCTTATCCTGAACTGTGCTAAAAATTCAACAGAATTAAGTTTGTTATAGAAAACTGGTCCTTCTGATCTGATCAACTGGGCAAATAAACATGCATTCCTATCGTCATTTCATAATAATGGTAGTTTCAAAGACTAACACAAGTCCTTGCACTTTTATATAATACCATTATTGGCAAGTAAATATTTTGCTCTTAAACAAAGTTACTGCTAAATGAAGGAACTTTTTTGTTAAAATTATGTTCCACATATGTACTTTCTTGTATGTATTTTCGGACCTAGCACGAATTTGTAGTTCTATACCTATGAAAATATTGCGTTGCAATGAGATGATTAAATTAACCACGATATGTTAAAGTGAAAAAGTATTATATATATCTATATATAGAAAAAGAAGATGTGGTATGATCGCCAATGAGACAACTCTCCGCAAGAGACCAAAATGACTCAGAGAAATTAACAACTATAGGTCAACTTACGGCCTTCAACAATGAGCATAGACCATACCGCATAGTTAGCTATAAAAGGCCCCGAAATGACAATTTAATTAGGTTTTTGATTTTTTTCTTAAAGAAATTGTGTGCCAAAGTTGTAAATAGCACTTATCCTTAAGCACCAATATAAGTATATAATTTGTTAAGTACGTCCAACGAATGTTTGACACTCTAAAAGCTATCAATTCCACTATTTTTGTAGACCTTTTTGTAGGAGCCTCTGGTCTTTGTTAGTCTTGTATTATTTTAATTTTAGTTTCTTGTGTACAATTTGGAAATTAGTTTGGCGTTCATTATCACTGAACTAGTATATATTTGTTTAGGGGCCAGCTGAAAGACGCCTCCGGGTGCGGGAATTTCTCGTTACATTGAAGACCTGTTGGTGACCTTCTGCTGTTGTTTTTTCTATGGTCGGGTTGTTGTCTCTTTGATACATTCCCCATTTCCATTCTCAATTTTACTTTAAAAAAAATATATAATACCAGGTTTTCGATTGTACCAATTAAGAATAGACAGTTTAGATTAGTGGGTCCATCAATGCCCATGCTACGTCAATCTTCAAAGACCCAAATGTTGCTAAACACCTATCCGACCTCCATGATAAATATGTTGTTGTCCCCGCAGACAAAGCCCCAAATAACATCGTTTTTGTCTGTAAAAGTCATTACATTAATTGCTTGATAAACGAATTAGGTATAGACAATTCTCTTGGAAACTCAACATATACCTTCACAACACTTACCAAAGAGGAAATCCTGGATAATCATTGGTCTGTTCCTTGTTTCTTTGGTATTTCAACCAAAGATGAAGAACTGGATCTTCCATCACTGTATTGGATACCTAAACTACATAAGTGTCCTTACAAACAACAGTATATTGCTGGGTCATCCAAGTACTACACGAAACCCCTTTCTAAATTATTAACATCTATTTTATCAGCAATCAAAGACGGGCTTAAAAGTTATTGTGAAACTGCCTATTCTAGAGGTGGCGTGAATCAGATGTGGATACTTAAAAATTCCAAAGATCTTTTAGAGTACATACAATCTTACTCTCTTTCATCTTGTAACAGTATTAAAACATTTGACTTTTCTACTCTTTACACAAGTATTCCACATTCCAAACTAAAAGACAAATTAAAAGAGTTGGTATTACTTTGCTTCATAAAAAAGAATGGCCAACGTAGATACAAGTATCTTGTCTTAGGGAGGGATAAATCCTACTTTGTAAAGAATCACACTGATTTAAACCAAAAATTCACTGAAACCGATATTATCAAGATGCTTGATTTCTTGATTGACAACATATTTGTTACGTTCGGAGTACGTGTTTTTCAACAGACTGTCGGCATCCCAATGGGAACAAACTGTGCCCCTCTACTTGCTGACTTGGTTCTTTATTATTATGAGGCTGACTTCAAGCAGGAACTTCTTAAGAAGAAAGATAAGAAGTTAGCAAATCCTTTAACTCTACTTTCCGCTATATAGATGACGTTCTTTCACTAAACAATTCAAAATTTGGTGACTATGTGGAACGCATCTATCCCATCGAATTTGAGATAAAGGATACTTCAGATACAGTTAAGTCGGCTTCATATCTTGACTTACATGTAGAAATTGACAATGAGGGTCGGTTGAAGACAAAACTTTACGGCAAAAGAGATGATTTCAGCTTTCCAATTGTGAACTTTCCATTTCTAAGTAGCAACATTTCAGCAGCACCTGCATACGGGGTATATATCTCCCAATTGATACGATATTCCCGTGTTTGCATTTCCGATCATGATTTTCTTGATAGAGGATTACTGCTCACAAGAAAGCTATTAAACCAAGAGTTCCAAATGGTGAAGTTGAAATCATCCCTTCGTAAATTTTACGGACGCCATCACGAGCTGGTTGACCGTTATGGAATAACCGTTTCACAAATAATATCGGATATGTTCCTTACGTCGTAACTACAATCTCCTTCCCTTTCATGAATTTGACCTACCGAATTAGACTATTTACCGGATTTGTAATCACATAAGCAACACGACGGGTGCCGCGTGTGGAGCAGGATTTGCTTACCCTTCCGGAGCACCTGAGATCACCCCTAGTTTTTGGTGGGGTTCGTGTTGTTTATTCTTTAGTTTTCTATGTTGTGTCATGTGTACTATTGTTTTTCTGTTTGTCTTTTTTCATTTTTAGCCATGGCGTTGTCAGTTTGTTTTAGATATATGAGTTTGACTGTCCCTTTGGTATCTTTCGTCCTCTTTTAGTAGTTGTACAGTGGCTTGAAGAAGGTGGTAAATGATGCAGTTTCCTATTCATGTGCATATAGTTGGAGTTGTCATCTCATTCAGTTTTTCTTGCAGAAAGTTCTTCGGATCGTAAAATTGGTAAGCGAAAATGTTTTTTTTTTCAGCATTCGTTGGGTATACCAGGGTTTTTTTCTCCAGATTTACCTATCATGACTTTTTGAGTAGACAGAAATCCTGACATAATTTCAAACTTTGTGTTAATATAGTGTTAACCATGTTAACTGAACACGAACATTTATTCACATATTGGTCCATTAATCCCACCAAAAGAACATCGGATGGGATTTAGGTTAATATTTTTCTTACTAGGGAATAGAATCACATTTAAACTTTCCAAGATAGACACATTTTTGTAAATCTGATAGCCAGCTCTTCACTAGTAATAATAACACTTGGTGCACGTAGTACTTATTTTCCATTCCTATACTAGTATGATTGCATTTTCAAACATAATTGTTTATTTACTCGATAACCCGGACACATACAAATCATTTTATTTTTAAAATGTACCTTTTCACCCAATTTCAAGTATTTTTGTGAAGTGTTTACAAATGCCATTTTGTAAGGAAATACCTATTATCAAATTGTAAAATTTTTAATTCATATATGTATAGAAAGAGTTTTATCCTGTTGTTTGGAAATAGAGCATTTTCTAAAGGTCAATTCAACTTTATAAACACATAATAATAATTAAAATATGGTTAATAATATTTATTATAAACACTAATGCAAACCTTACATAGACGGCAATCAACATTAACATATGTTTCCTTTTATCACAATATAGTAGATGAGTAGTTGATACTACATTTACCTCTATAAACATTATCCCTTTTCCAATTTTTCGTATTAATAGAATTTCATATTTCCCTTTAGCCGTGAAGTGAAATATCAAGATGGGGATAAATGTGTTTCAAGAATACGAGAAAACAGTATTGGACGAAGTCGGCTATGAAGTAAAATCACTGAAAAATTAACTCCAAGGAAAATTAAAACGGAAAGTCCCTAATCAAATGGCAAAATCAAACGAATGGACAACAACTGCAATATTTCTGACTTGGTACAGGAATTTTCTTATGTAGAAAATGGTGAATTGAACCTGGTTATATAGCAAGCTAAATCTCTCACTTGAAAGACAGTCACATTAAATCCCATTATATTGACTACGTTGCGTGAACACAATAAAAGACACAAAAGTCAAAATGTCATATATAGATGTACACCAGTCAATATTGTGTTATCATCTTAATCACTAAAAAAAACCTAATGTATCAAAGAAGCACAAAAGGGCATACATCGAATTAACAACATCATTTTGCTTTTTTATTATACCATTTATCTATCTTCGTAAAATATACCCATAAAGATTTAAAAGATTTTAAGTAATGGGACCTGACTGACAGATGGTTGATCATGGTTAGATTAACATTAACTTAGAATCGTGCGTTTGAAGTCACACCGAAATATGGAATAATTCTGTCCTTTAAAGAATGAAGTGATGCATAAGTACAGAACCACATCAAAAGAATAAAAAAAACCAGACTTAACTGTAAAAGTAATATCAATAAAGACAAATAAAAGGATACTATAACACGTTATTAAGATATTAGACAACGTCATTACGCAGAATCAAAACCATAATGTATTATTTGTGAATTTGATACGGATTATTTATATGCAAGGTCTTGGTACCTTTAGATGAACATTTTTTGGGGGAAAAAGGACATAACGTTCTTTGATATACCCCTGGTGCATCAACGTTCTGCTCAGACACTGGTGACAGTTTACAAAGTCTGAGTAGGATCTGAATACCGTATAATTTGGGAAATGTATATCCCATATGCAGGTGAAGTTGGTATATTGCTACAAGGTAGAGGGAAATTGATAATTTCTAAACTAAAATCGTCTCGTTAGTCATAGATTCTGATACTGAGATGACTGTGTATGTCACATTCGAGGTATAAGACTAAAAATGAAGCGGAAGAAGCTATGTCTGTTGTTTCTTTAATTTCTAGTTATGTGGGATATATTTATGTATTTGAAAGTGTAAATAAATAACCTGACTTCTTTTATCTTATTGTTTTAACAAGTGTCTGAAGAAACTCCGATTCATATGGAAATAAGAAAAGGTTGTCAACTAAAATTTTTAAATTTTTAATTCATATTTAAAATGCGCATCTGGTGCAAGACAATTGGTACCGTTAATTTTATTAGAGGCGCACACTTCGTTCCCATAGGAATGCCGACAATTTTTGGAAAAAGTCAAGGTCCAAATTCAGCAATTATATGTTGTCAATAAGAAACTCCAGCATACTGATCACTTGTTCATTAATGTATATAAAAAGAAGATGTGGTATGATTTCCGATGAGACAACTCTCCACAAGGGACCAAAATGACACAAAAATTAACAACTGTAGGTCATCGTATGGCCTTCAACAATGATCAATGTTATACCCTCTTGAGTAGGAACGGTCTAATCTATATAAAAAAGAAACGAGAAACACTTTTGAACCACATTAACAAACCACAATCACTGAACATCATGTTACTGACTGAGGACAGGTGCAAACAAATCGTGCGGGTTTTATTGTTTTAATATTCACCACGCTTCATCCAACCAGAAACAATAGTGTAACATCACAACATAAAAACACACTACAAAATATAAATTGAAATGACTCAACTCAATCAAAGGACATATTAACAAATAAAAGTAGACATACATAATAGTCATAAGACGTGACATCAGCTACTCAGATATATTTACAGATATCGTAAAGATGAAAAAATGTTGACACATGAACATGATGAAATGATTGTGTTATGTATATAGTACAATATCTTAGAGATTTAGCTGTGTTCAAAGAATTCAAACATGATTAAATTTAATGAGGTTTGATAATTGAGTCAGGCAAATGGTTTCACTCTTTAAAGGTCTTTAGCACAAAAAGAATGTTCTGTTTACTCTTTCCTGCACTGCCATGATGTTCATATGATTAACTTCTTGCTTTTCTGTTTTTATGTAACTTTACTTTAATGATTAGGTCGTTACTATAATGAAATGGAACTATTGTGTTTCTGTAAAAAGTATGCTATATATTGGTTTGAATGGGTCCTCTGGGATTTTCAATTGTTGTTTTTTCTCTTAATATGGCGGGTATATCATCATCTTCATTGTCTATCTGATCTAAATCGTCTACACGATTACCCTGCCTTCTTCTCTATAAATTGAAAATAAGTTCAATAAATATCCTTAAAAAATACTACTCCGAATGAAGTGTTAAAAGATGCAACCGAACAGTAAATCATGCAAAAATCTGTAAACTGTTAAAAACAATTTGTTAAAAGTGTTTACGAGAATACTCGAAATAGTTATCAAAGGTACCAGGATTATAATTTAGTACGCCAGACGCACGTTTCTTCTTCATAAGACTCATCAGTGACACTCATATCAGAATATTTATAAAGCCAAACAAGTGCAAAGTTAAAAAGCATTGAGGATCCAAAATGCCAAAAAGTTGTGTCAAATACGGCTAAGGTAACTTTTAAAAAAAAATTTTACCATACCATGGAGGTTGTCTTACATTCGACGTTGTATCCGTATTTTCTGTGATATTGTCGGCCATTTATGACACCATTTGTTGAGTTAATTTGTTTGATATAATATATCAAAAAAAATAGTCAAGTTCAACTAAGGTCAAACTTGTCTAAGAAATTCGAAACCTTATTTCTTTATAACTTCTTAATTATGCAACGGAGAATAACTTGTTCGGCTAATTTAAAAAAAAAACTATGGTGACTGTCGCTTAAACTGTTGTGTTATGTTTTTTATTCCACAACACGTAATAAAAAAAAAATTGAAGGAAAATAAGGTCTTGTACATAAAACACATACAAAAGTTCTTTTTACCAGTAAAAGTATTTTATCTGTGTAGATGATTATTATTTTTTCATTGCAAAATACTGCCTAGATAAATAACCTTATGCGGTATGATGTAATCTTAACATTCATTACAAAATGATACCTAGAAGAAAATAACCTTATATGGTATGATGGATGTAACTTTAACATTGTCTATACCTTCTGCACTATTCCTTTGATACATTGGACACAGGCCTGAAAATCAAAAAGAGTATTATTAGAACTAAGTTTAACGACATATCAGTTCTGATTGGTCATGAAACATCTTTTTTTAAATCTACAAATCCTTGAATAGTATGTATGGTGTTTGGTGTTTTTTTCATTTATATCTGAACTTTAGAAAGATAAATCATTGCTTGTTTCTTTTTAATTTTGTACCCTTTTTTCTCTCTCGCATTGTATGCTTGTTCCCCTTCGCTCACAACGTCTTCTGATTGCAAGTCCTATTTCGAGGGGGGACTTTCGGGTTGGGTTACGTAGTTTGTTTTGTCGATTCGGATTAAAGATAATTTGAAACTTGATACGTGACGGTTTTTAATAGTTTTGATTAATGACTTTCATCCATGAAATGCAGTTCGCGCCATGACTAGTTCTTTAGCAATTGAATTATTGCAAGTTCGCTTAGTTGCATTATTATGAGATTTGAAAGTATAGGCGTGAAAACATAAGCATATAAGAAGACAACATTCGTTTTTTTATCAGTGTGTTACGTACTACTTACATTTCTATTATAAAATAGAATCACTGCAGCAAAAGCAAGGGCGACAACTCCTACTCCCGTTAGTATATATGGTAAATAGTTAGTACGCTGTAACAATAACCATCACTGTCATGATTAATACCACGTTATCATGTAGTATTTATTTTTACAAATACACATTAATGCAAAGGATGGCGTAATTTGGCAGTATTTCAGATTTTTATGAAATTATAGTGAATGTGTTTGAAACTTGTAAAACTGTTTTTGAATTTAAATGGAACCAATTAGTGCATGTATTTAAAATAATTTAACGTTTTCTGAATATCGGAAAAAAGTTATACGAGTATATAATTTATTTCCATACACACACTCAATCAGTTCAAAATTCAAAATAACTATAGAATACATACTGTACACTCGTCGCCTATTTTCACTTCAAACGAATAGCTATAATATAATCGAAAGTATATATAATATCAGTAATACTTTATTGTGTTGATTTATGCGTTTTTGGTTTGTTTTTTTGCTAGATGTAACCTCATATCATTGGTTGTATATTTTTCTCATGACTTACAATACATGTATGTCCATTGTTAACATTTTATAAAACTTCTATTATACTACTGTTTCTGATTGATTTAATCATTTCTACACTAAAACAATATTTTTGAGTCAGTCCTCTTAAAAGGGTTTCCTCATAATAATGTGTGTTGTTTACTATACTCAACATATATAATTACAATAGATACTCGAAAATGACAATCGTATTTCTAGTGAATTTAACAGACGATGTAATAGTTGTAACGAATTTGAAGATCAATATAATTTCTTTCTTTTTTGGCTTTGTAATAGTGTATTCAAAGTACAAAAACATTCAACATTCGACACAAGATGTCGGTCGGATCTTCATGATTTTTTCTGGTTAACTGTAGTTTGTTTTCTGTTGACGACAAGTTTTCTTATTTTGTAAACATTTATAGAAGCCTTTGACCTTCATTAAAAAGTGAGATAAAAGACCAAACTCTTCACTTGTGTAAACCTACATATGTCTGATAGATTAATCCCCAGTTCTTACTGAAAAAATAACTTAAGTCAACTATGTTGAGGTTATTAAAAGTATATTTATATTACTTGTTGTTAGAGTTATGTGCCTGTTCGATATTTTCAATCTTGCACGTTGCAGTTGGGCGTTTTAGACAAGTAGCATTCGGACCGTGCTCGGGTGGATTTTCGCATAAAGTATAGTTTTCTTTTCCAAAGTAGACTTTTCCTTTGATTAAATTTATGAACTGAAAATAAATAATATTATAAAATAAAGTAGCCATTATTTCAACATTGTATGGTATATTGAACAATTGACATAATGACATGGTTAATCTCGCTTAATCACTTATGAAATAAATCTCTTTAAATGGAGATAACTGACCTTCCCTAAAAGGTTATAGTGATCCTATAGATAATAATAAAAAAAAGATGTGGCATGCACTTGCAATTGAAATGATCCATATTTCCATGTCGGGGCCATTTATAGTCCACTATACACCATGGGATTTTCTCATTGTTTTAGGTCGTATGATTGCATACAAGTATATAAATTGCTTTTATTCACTTTATTTGAACTTTGGTGGGTATACTTTTAACTGTCTCATTTGTAATCATACCACATCACTTTTTTTTTGTATTCACTAAAATATATTGAATAATGCTTATATAATTATAGTATGTGTGTCGACCAATATTATACAATTATACCTACTTTTTCGCTGCACTTAAACACATGTGTATAGCCAATTATTGGTTCGAATTTGTGTGAAAAGCAGGTGCTAGTTGCATTCATATCACAACTGAAATTATAAGAGACAAACATTTTAAGTAATTCTTGTTCTAAAGATGTTAAACATATGAGTGAAATTGTATCTTTTTATTATTTAAGGTACCTCCGTGGCTGAGGTCAAAGAAGTTGAAATACTGCACCAAAAGCCACCAGTCCAACAATGAGGTTGTGCGTTAGAATCCTGCACGTGATAGGTGCAATCGACACTAATCTTAATTGATTAGAATTGTCAGTTTTACTACCATCAAAAACAATATCCGATTTTTGCTTGTCTGTAGTAAACTATGATCTTGTATAGATGATTGTATACGAATTTGGTTTTGCTCATGGTTGAAAGCTGTATTTAAACATAGCTACATATAGAGTTAAATCGGGTCATTTTGGACATTGACAATCATACCACATCACCTTAGTTTGATATTTGTATTTTGTTTATTTCCGTTTAGATATTAGTTTGCAGTAGACTTGATATTTTGGAAGTTTATAATTTACATTAACGTGAAGGGAACAAACCTTACAATTGCAAATTCTGCCAAATAGTTAAGTTTTATACTTAGTGAGAAGAAAAATCACAGAAATAACGAACTCCAAAAACGCAAAGTCCCAAATCAAATGACAAAATCAAAAGTTCAATCACATCGAGCGAATGGATAACAACTTCCATATGCTTTGCTTGGTACAGGCAATTTCTCATGCAGAAAATATTGGATTAAATCTTGTTTTATAGCTAGCTCAAGCTTTCACTCGTATGGCAGTCACATAGAATTCCATATGTGAACAAATCTAACAGAAATAATAGGTTGAAATGTCAAAATAGGGGTACAACATTCAAAATTGTGATTATAATCTTAACCACTATTAAACACAAAAGGGCATATAGGCAAGGCACATAAGCAAAAATGAAAGACAAAAATACAAAAACTTAGCATAGCACATTTATATCATTTTACTGATAATCAGAACTATTACTTACGTTCAGCTAATGTAAAACTATTAAATCTTCCAAAACCAAAAACACATTTTTTAAAGAAAACATTTACATATTCAGGTTCTCAAATATGGAACAGTTTACCAAATGAAATCAAAATGAGTAATACACTTGTATCTTTTAAAACAAAATGTTACAAATTTTTCATCAATTGTGCAAATTAATATGCCTTTTCATTATTATTTCAATACAATTGCATATTGTGTATACTATAACTTTATAATACTCTGTGTTCTTATAACTGTGTTATCATTATTTTGAGGACTCTCAGGAAGATTAGTTTTAACTAATGTGATCATCCTCTTGAAATAAAGATTATTTATTTATTTATTTATAACACAATGACGGGATGTACAAACACAGAGCCACGTCAATGGATATAGCACAAAATACATTAAACAGTAAAAGAAATATTGAAATAGACAATTAAAAGAATACTATTAACATCGTGTATTATTCTGTAAAGTTGATACAGAATATGTATTAACAAGGTCTTGGTATCTTCCGATAATCTTTTTAAAAAAAAAAGGAAGAGACGTTTTTTGACATAACCCTGGTTCATCAACTTTCAACTCAGACACTGGTGACGTTTAACAAAGTCTGATTAGTAGCTGCAAGCTCTTGAATAATGACCGAATAAGTTTGAAATGTATATCCAATATACAGGTGAAGTTGGTATATTGCTGGAAAAAATGATTATTTTAAAATCAAAAATCTCTTTTGCCATAGTTTCTGGTACTGAGATGACCGTGTATGTCAAATTCGAGGTACTAGTCTAAAAAAAGCTTGAGGAAGCCGTGTCTGTTGATTCTTTTATTTCTAGTTCTCGGGATCTTTTAATGGAGCCCAATCAGAAAAGTTTGTGTTGATAATGGAAAGAACTTCATAAATACCTAGTATATGAATGTGACATTAAACGACAAGGCTTTTTTGATCTTCTTGTTTTAGACAAGTGTCGGAAGGAACTCCAATTTGTATGAAAATAAAAAGAAGTCGGCAAGTAAAAAGTATATCTAAAGTTATATTTTTCCACAGTTACATTTTTTCCACATGAGCGTTTTAAAAATATCCCTAGTATATACCAACAAGAACACATCATTGCAACATCATTAATGTACAGATAATTTTGGAACATTTGGTATAAAAGAAAAAATAATTTTGCGAAATCTTATTTATGTTAAAGAATAATATTGTGTTCTGATGTGTTTTGAAAAACAAAATACTAACCCACGGCCAGTACATACTTCGATGGTCACGTTATCACAAGATCCGGGACACGTTGCGCTTAAAATTTCGATACTTGTCCCTTGGATAAAATCTGTACATCTAAACAACTGAAAAGATAACCAAAATATAGAATAGTTCAGTGTTGAAATGGTTTATTAGGTTAAAAGATCTCAATGTACAAATATTTTTTTTTCTGTGCTGTAACATTGACTTATATCCCAGTTCTCCTTTATACATTTCGGTTCAAAACTGAGAGTTGTAACCCAATTGAAAAAAATATAAATAGTATCGATATCAGTATGTTAACTCAAAACAGATATCATTCAGGATTATACTTTTGCACGAAACTCACTAGGGACGCTCGAATGAAAAAAGTAATAAAGGCAAAATAAAAAACGAAGTTGAAGGTCCCAAAATTCGGTACGAAATACAATTCCGAAAAATTCAAAGTTTGTCGAGCCTCTAAAATGCACGAGTTGCTCTTCTCGCAAAAGTATATGTGCCATATAGACCTACGCTATACAAAGTATATAAAAATATTTACTAAGTACTGTTCATAAACTTTATTCAGATAAATTTGTTTTGTTTATCAAACATAAGAGATTGCATGTTTTATCAAACACCACAAGTTTTAATCGTTGACATTTTTTTTTACTACGGAATCTTTGGTCAAGACTCAGTCTAGACCTGTTCTAGACTGTTACATTGTATTTCTATAGCAAGTGTTCAGTTTCAGGAAATTAGTATTTGGCCCAATAAGATATTTCACTAATTTTAATGTTTCAAATGTATTTTATTTAAGTGACGGTTTGATTTATATCCAAATTACGATAACGGTTCAATATTATCAAGATTGGTCATAATTATTTGTAAAAAGCAAGCCTATACACTTACATTATTTAGTAAACCAGATGTATTTTAAAAGAGGTTATCAAGTTATTAGAAAGCGGTTGGATACAACTGTTCATTTAAGGACAAATAAGTTCTTTCGAATAGATTATCCGCATCCAAAACATAATTATGAATGATGAAGTATTGGCCACTGGACGATAAACAAATAACAATCGGTCAATCTTTATACACAGGAAGTGATCAATAATTTAAAAAAAATATAAAAAAATAACACTCACAATAAATAAAAATATAATCCAGAATTTTTCTGATATACACAAATCATATAAAAGCATATCTCCCTGCTTCATGTGTTTATATTTTTCAATCTATCTAGTATGAACATATTGTTTATCAGTGATTAAATCGATACTGTTTCTACACATTTGAAATATTTGATGATAAAAAATTTCGTCTGTATATGTCTTCCTGTTTTATGTTCCAATATTGATATAGTGACAATATATTTTAGTCTACTGTCAAACTTATCTATAATCATTGAATACGTAGGAAACCTGCATATCTTAAAATATTAATCAAAACATTTGAAAGGCTTCGAGGGTCTAACAAGTTTCGTATTTAACTGAAAACAACTTACAGGGTCTGAGCCGAAATTTGATTAACGAGGTTTATGTCAAATAACGGCTCTTTTTTTTTTTTTAACATTTTTATCTATCATGTCTGTTTGTTTTGTCCACACATTGTTGTTAATATAATGGAAATTTGAGCAACGTTCATACAAGTGAGAGGGTTAGCGCTACAAACCATGTTTAATCGACCAGTTTCTACATTAGAAAATGCCTGTTCCAAGTCAGAGAAATATGACAGTTGCTTTTCATTCGTTTGATGTGTTTGAGATTTTGATTTTGACATTAAATAAGGAACTTTCCTTGGAGGTCGTTTTTCTATATTTTACATGTTTTACTTTTTAAAAGGAAAAGCTTGAATCTCTTGTGAGGTTGATACGAATAAAGCATTTACATTATTTCAAATTTCATACATTTACAGAATACAGAAAAATAGGCATAACAAATAAAAAATAATGAATAATGGGGGAATCCTTTACTCTATAAAAATATTTGATCGGCAATGGTTTTCGAACTTGTCCAAGACATTGCTGATGGGCCTTTGGTATAAATGTCATGAATATTTACTTTCTGAGATTTTTATATGAGTTATTGCATTGCAAATTCTATAGAAGATATATTTCCTAGGAGCATACTGAAAAAAAGGATTTGGAACTGATTTTTGAACTTGTTCGAGGTATTGATTTTACCAACCTATTATAAACGTAACAGTCTAGTAATAATTGTATACGTTCACGAGACCTGACAGATGAATGCGCGGCGCGAGGGTGGGTAAAGATTACAGGAAATGCTGATGTACGAGAATATTTTACTGTGCCTAAATGTTAACATTCCCCTCGTTTGTTACCCAATCGAAAAGAGGGGGGTAGGGTATCTAAAAAAATGCTAAACCCCGATACATATTAGTGAGTCTACTTGTCGTTGTTTAAAATCACTGGTGGCGGAATCTTTTGAGGTGTCAACCGTGTAGGATCTTGTGCTATTTTATTTTTGCTGTGTTATTTTCTCTTTGATGTATATCTCACTCTTCTATCTTTTTATAAAATATGCACCGGTATTGTAAAGCGCAAGCACATTCAGGAACTATTCATAATTCAAAATCACGATTAATCAATAGGAATGTTTAATAATCTTTGGTTTCTTATATTGCTAGTATATAAGATTCATAAAAAAAATTTGAAAATTCCAAATGTAATTATATCATACTCCTAAATGGTGGTATAAATTGCTTTTAAATTTATCTGCACAATATACATGTATGCAATTCTGTGTTGCTTGGTGAATTTACCTATTAGGCATTTAAAACTAAAAAATACCTGTAAATATATTATATTGTATTTAACTGCATTGCAATAGCTAATCAATAGTGCAGATTTCAATCGGTTTTGAAAAAAATAAATGGATAATTATGACCAACGAATATGTACAGCACAGTGACACAGGAGGTACACTCAAGTAACTGTGTGCAGCACGGTAACCCAGGAAGTATTCTCAAACGAATGCGTGCAGCACAGTAACCCAAAAATTACACTCAAACTACTGTGTGCAGCACAGTAACCCAAAAAATTACACTCAAACTACTGTGTGCAGCACAGTAACCCAGGAAGTATACTCAAACAAATGCGTGTAGCACAGTAACACAGGAAGAACACTCAAATAACTGTGTGCATCACAGTTACCCAGGAAGTGTACTCAAACGAATGCGGGAAGCACATTAACCTAGAAATTGCACTAAAAAAACTCTCTGCAGCACAGTAACACAGGCAATACACTCAAATGGCTGTGTGCAGCAAAGTAACCCAGGAGGTACACTTAAATAACTGCGTGCAGCAGAGTAACCCAGGAAGTATTTTCAAACGAATGCGTGAAGCACATTAACCCAGAAATTACACTCAAATGACTGCGTGCAGCACAGTAACCCAGGAGGTACACTAAATTAATTGCGTGCAGCACAGTCACTCAGGAAGTATACTCTTTAACTTCGTGCAGCACAGTTACCAAGGAGATACACTCAAATGACTGCATACGACACAGTAACCCAGGAGATACACTCAAATGACTGCATAAAGCACATTAACCCAGGAAGTACACTCAAATGACTGCATACAGCACAGTAACCCAGGAGGTACACTCAAATACATGCATTCTACACAGTATTCCAGGAAGTATACTCAAATAACTGCGTGCAGCACAATTACCCAGGAGATACACTCAAATGACTGCATACAGCACAGTAACCCAGGATATATACTCAAATGACTGCATACAGAACAGTATTCCAGGAAGCATACTCAAATAACTGCGTGCCGCACAGTAACCCAGGAGATACATTCAATTGACTGCATACATGCAGAACAGTAAACCAGGAGGTACACCCAAATGACTGCATACAGCACAGTAACCTAGGAAATACATTCAAATGGATGTGTGTAGCACAGAAAACTAGGAGATACACTCAAATAACTGTGTGCAGCACGGAAAACCAGGAGATACACTCAAATAACTGTGTGCAGCACAGTAACCGAGGAGATACACTCAAATGGCTGCATACAGCACAGTCACCCAGGAAGTATACTCAAATGACTGCATACAGCACAGTAACCCAGTAGATACATTCAAATGGCTGTATACAGCACAGAAACCCAGGAGGTACACTCAAATAAGTGCATACAGCACAGTAGCCCAGGAGATTCATTCAAATGGAGGTGTGCAGCACAGTAACCCAGGAAGTACACTAAATTAATTGCGTGCAACACAGTAATTTAGGAAGTATACTCTTTAACTGCGTACAGCACAGTAACCAAGGAGATACACTAAAATGACTGCATATAACACAGTAAGACAGGAGATACACTCAGAAGGCTGCATACATCACAATAACATAGGAACTACACTCAAATGACTGCTTACAGCACAGTAACCCAGTAGATACACTCAAAAGACTGCGTGCATCACAGTATCCAGGAGATACATTCAAATAACTGTGTGCAGTACAGTAACCCAGGAGGTACACTCAAAAGACTGCGTGCATCACAGTATCCAGGAGATACATTCAAATAACTGCGTGCAGCACAGTAACCCAGGAGGTACACTCAAATGACTGCATACAGCACAGTAACCCAGGAGGTACACTCAAATGACTGCATACAGCACAGTATTCCAGGAAGCATACTCAAATAAATGCGTGTAGCACAGTAACCCAGGAGATACACTCAATTGACTGCATATATGCAGAACAGTAACCCAGGAAGCACACTCAAATGACTGCATACAGCGCAGTAACCCAGGAAATATACCAAAATGACTGCATACAGCACAGTAACCCAGGAGATACATTCAAATGGATGTGTGCAGCACAGAAAACCAGGAGATATACTCAAATAACTGTGTGCAGCACGGAAAACCAGGAGATACACTCAAATAACTGTGTGCAGCACAGTAACCCAGGAGATACACTCAAATAACTGTATACAGCACAGAAAACCAGGAGATACACTCAAATGACTGCATACAGCACAGTAACCCAGGAGATACATTCAAATAATTGCATACAGCAATAACCCATGAGATACATTCAAATAACTGTGTGAAGCACAGTAACCCATGAGATACACTTAAATGACTGCATAAAGCACAGTTACCCATGAGATACACTCAAATAAGTGCATACAGCACAGTAGCCCAGGAGATACATTCAAATGGATGTAAGCAGAACAGTAACCCAGGAGGTACACTAAATTAATTGCGTGCAACACAGTAACTCAGGAAGTATACTCATTAACTGCGTACAGCACAGTAACCAAGGAGATACACTCAAATGACTGCATATGACACAGTAAGACAGAAGATACACTCAAACGACTGCATACATCACAATAACCCAGTAGATACACTCAAAAGACTGCGTGCATCACAGTATCCAGGAGATACATTCAAATAACTGTGTGCAGTACAGTAACCCAGGAGGTACACTCAAAAGACTGCGTGCATCACAGTATCCAGGAGATACATTCAAATAACTGCGTGCAGCACAGTAACCCAGGAGGTACACTCAAATGACTGCTGTTCAAGCAAACCCTCTAAATAAGATTGATTGCTGTTAATTTAATGTCCAGTGGCAAATGTTTCACGCTAAAAACATGATAACTAACAACAAAATTTGATCCCTCTTTTCTAATTAAGATAACGGCATTTGAGATGATACAACCCTGCTTATAAAAGTCTTTCCACATATGTATCAAACATTATTATGATATGATAATTAAGCACTATAATTCTGTGAAAATACAGTATTTCTCATTTGGCCATACAAATATCCATCGCTGGACAGTGTTACAAGTTCAAAGATTAATGAGGTGGGAGGCCCTATCATTTCTACTTTATATAGTTCACAATACTGGAACTTGTCTCTTTAGTTAAAAAGACCTGTTCCACAATTTATTTCTGACAGAAACAGAATCTGACTGTTGCAAAAGTACAAACAAATCTCAACAAATTATAACCAAATACAATTTACATTAAACGTTGTTATCATGGTTATTTCAAATCATTCTTTTGTGCAAACATGAAAAAGAAGAGAAGAAAAATTAATTCTTTGTTCTGCATTTTATAATACTTTTGACATTTGTAAATTGGCATTTATACAAAATTTGAAGAAAAAAAACTAGTCTATTTCCTTCATTGTTTAAATTTACTGTTGTTCATGGCTATCTGATCATACCACGTATTTCCCTTGGGAGGACCTATTACTGTTGATATTAGATATGTCTTAAAATGACAATCTCACCACACAAGTATAAAATAGAAAGTATAGGAAAAACAATATTTAAATATTTATAACAAACATTAAACAATTCAATGTTTAAATAAAGTCTTAATTCTTCTGGTAAAACAAATCCATGAACAATCTAAACAAAACAAAAAATTTATTCATCACAATTTAAAGTTCTCAGGGAAAAATGTTTGAAATCCATGGCAACAAACTGACACAAATTCTTAACCACACAAACTCAGCTATCAGAATCAGGATAAACGATAATCTGATAGTTCTTGCTGTTCTTTAAAAAGTGACATTTCCATGGCAACAGTCAATAAATGCACCAATTTGAATAACTGCACTGCCACTTGTTAGTGTCACAAATTTTAAGCAGTAAAGTTATGATTCACAGAGCTATGTTTGAAAGTTTTATACACAACGCTGTCAATATAAGTCCTAAATCTTTTTTAATTTAGCTTCAATATCTGCCTCATCTAAATCACCTAGATCACTTGCTTGCACTTCTATTTTAATAGCTTGTAATTTCTTTTTTACAGCATCTTTACTTGATGCATATATCATCTTTTCTTTCATTGAAGCTTCATCTGGACTCCTGAAAACGAAGAAATCGGTTTAAATAATAATAACTTAAGGGGGTAGACCTTGGTTCAGGGAGATAACTCTTTAAATCAGTTATGTGTATGTAAAAGTCAATTTCGATCAAAGTATTTTAAACCTGCAACAGGTTGGAAATAATTTATGTAACCTACATGTTGCAGCCTAGAATATATTTATTTATTAAAATTATGGACAAAAACAAACAGATTGGCTATCTCGTTGAACTGTAAGATTGAGAATAAGATATGTATCGTGAAACAAATCCCATGGTTTTTTTTCTTTTTCCTTGCTTGAAAATGTAAAGTACGTCCTGTCAGGCAATTTTAATGCTAAAGTATAATCATGACAATCATAACAAATCAGTTCTGAAGTCAACGAAATCATATTTTGTATTTCATCTACATCTATTTTTTGAACGTTTACAAAATGAGATTTTCATAAAAATCATGAGGCGACATAAACTCCTCCCTGGAGCTAGCGCTTCTCTAGACCATTTTTTTTCTCACTTGGCCTAGTGGGGTTACCCTTATATGGTATAGCTTATTTACAAAATCCTGATTGTTTTTCTAGAGTTCACTAAAACAGTCAGTCAAAGCAAATACGATCATTGCAGTGCCTATGTCATCACGTTTTTATAAAGTTTTCTAATTCTTCCAACTTTAATGACATATTCTATCTACATGTTTCATGACTTTGAATGCATATGTAATATTAATTTGAAAGAACAATGAATATACAATGACCAATAAAATCAATGAAATTTCTCAAAAATTAATAGTTTGGGAAGTTGTACAGCCTATTAATGTGAGGGACTTTTAATTCAAGTGTACTGTTAAAAATCAGTTGCTCTTGAAAAATATTTTCAAATAGTGTCAAGGATGCCACGGAGAAGGCAACCAAAAAGCCTAACCCTAACCGTTTGGGTAATATGTGTCTCATATGCCAATCTTGTGGCTGTGTACTGATTGTTTTAATGTGTATTTCTATTGTGAATCAGTATGTGACACAATAATAAAATAAAATTCATTATTAAGTTATAAAAAGAATTTATGCATTTAATGATGTATCTTGTCCCTTTGAAATTGTGTTTAATCTGTAGGGCATATTCGTGTATAGAGAAGTAAAGGTACAAATATTTTCTAGCCAAAAATCCGGTTGGAACCCCCCCCCCCCCCCCCAAAAAAAATAATATGAGATTATCTAAGATATTATATACGTTTTCAGGTTGAGTGTATCATAAGACTCAATGACACAGCATTTATTCTGTTTTTTAGACATGATTTCTACATAATTTCTGTCGTCTCAAACTTCACGACACACGCTGGACTTCAAACCTGCAAACCGGAAATAAATGCCGATTTTTCAGAAAAATGTGAGCTTTGTACATGGCTTTGTATTTGAGTAGGTACTTATTTTGAAGATAAGGGTAGTCACATTACTCACCACGAAACAAGAATGATTTTACTATGTTGTTGTCCATTTTCTGTGGTGTAGTTGTAATCGTATAAAACGTATCTTGGTTCTTTCGGCGGTAGAATTTTCTTTAGCTCTTCAAAGGGTAAGGTTCCGACTTCAAATTCCTGTTCGACCACTATTTGTCTCTTCTCTTCTTTATTTATTATCAGTACTAGAGCGTCCAATAAATGCTTTGTTTTCAGTTTGGTGTCGTATGTTTTTAAAACGCCATCACACAGACCAACTCCTGACATAGCCATCTTAAAGGAAAAAGAAATATAACTAATTTGATATGGGTAGTGAACTTTTAGCAAAATCTTACTTTGCCGAGGAAGAAGACTAATAGCTAATCCCTTCTACTATACTGTGAATAAATGTAGGACAGCTAGAAAGAGTGTGTAGACAGCTAATTAACAATCTGCATATGAAGCAATATTATCTGATAACTAAACAACACAAATGTGAAAAGTAAAACAATCATTCATGAGGAGTGAGTGTTAAGTAACATGTGACATTATGCTGATGATCAGGGTGGGAATCTCCATAGGTATCATCAGTTATAATCAAATATACAGTTAAATCAACCTTAATAAATTGTATATTTGGAGTCTAGACAGACAGCATTTTTTAATCTAAGAATACGACCGATTTTTTTTCATTTTTTCTTTTGGGTTGGGGGATATGAATTATAAGTTTGAAACGGCCGCAAGGACAAAAAAACAATAGATTGTACAATTTTTTTTTAAAGAGTCTTCTTTGAAGTCTTTCTGTCTCAATATTGATTTAAACTGCTGTGAAATGATCCAAAACCGGAGTTACTAATAAGCTACCACAGTTTGAGTCTTTGTTACCAATCCAAATTAAAAGATGGCCAACATCCGAATTAAAAAGGTTTCACATAAGACTGACTAAATGATTAATCAATACTAACATTCACTATGAAACAGTTGCGGATCCAGGGAGAAAGGGTGTGTACAGGGGCTTGAACCCACTTTTTTGAAAGATCAATGCATTTGAATGAGAAAAAAATGGTTAGAACACCTTCCCCTTTATAGATACTTCTTAAAAGATCATCTCTTGCATTTAATACAAAATATTGCACTTAAATATGAAACTGTGAAGATCTGCGGCGTTATACTGGAGTGTGTACGTGCTGCCAAACAGAGAAAAATGATATTGCATGGGACCAACCAATTTACTTCACCTGAGGGGGAGGAGGAGGGGTGTGTTTTTGTCGGAGTAAAATTCTTTCGCGTAAAACGGAAACTTTTCTTTTTCTAGTTTTTCAACGCTTCCAATCAAATTTTTTTTTTCAGTATTTAACACTATAAGGTATGGGTCGGAAATCTGGATTATCCGTCAAATTGGGCATCGGGATATTGTTTCTCTCTTGTATTTAAATGGTTGTTCTCTAAGAAAAAAATTATTCATGCCATATATTTGTTTGAAATTCTTATATGCCACATGGGCCTTTAAATCTTCTCTTTAAAACAGAACTATATAAAAATGACATCAAAAAGACTTTCGTCAGTCGAACAATTCAGGTGGGGGCACCACCATTCATAAACTTGCTGAAGGAAACACTTCATAAAACATACTAACAATATAAAAAAGAATTACTGGGCCCCGGATACTAATCATTTCACATTGAACTGCAGGGACGGATCCAGACATTTTAAAAAGAGGGTTTCCAACCCGGGACAAACTATATGTAACCATTCAAATGCATTGATCGTCCAAAAAAAGGGGTGTTCCAACCCCCGGAATGCTCGCCACTGACTTCTGTTTTCACACTTGTTTGTGAGACATGTACATTTCAATTTGATTTAATATGGAGCTAAAAAAATAATAGTACTTAAATAATATCAAATGTTTTACCTTAATTAATGTTGAGTTACACGAAAGCTTTGATTCTCCTTTAATATGTCAGTCTACTTGATTTTTATCCAATTTATAGCAAACATTTTGCTTTCTATTATTTTTGGTCACGGTTTTGCTTTTTCCATATATGGGTAAATGAGTCTATTTGTTGGTCATTTACTATGATTTACCTATTTTAGGCAATACCTATTTTTAAACACATGTTTAAAGTAAGAATTTCTCCTTACCTGTATTCTATTTTAATACTACTGACAACATTGTATATATATCATTGTATGTAAACAAAGATGTATCATATAATTGTTTTATCTTCGTCGTTTGAACTCTGGGCTCATTGATTTCCTTAATTTTATAATGTTAGTCAGTAAAATCATTTTAATAAATTTATGATTCCTGAAATCTTTACCCCATATTTGGAAAAGTTCCTTCATAATCTATAGTCAGTGTGAAGATATAGAACATAAAGTAAAAGCTATTTTAAAAAGCTTGCAGTCTCATTTCTGATGAAAGTGGAAAGTGTTTTCTCTTTGTTAAATCTGTTTGGAATAGCCTCCTATATATATATTTATAACCAACATTGATCAAGGAATTATTCCAAAAGGATAACTTTTAAAAGCCTCCCCACTTACAACAGGAGAAAAGTCAAACATATTGTTCCATAGACGGAATAACATTCTATACAACAGTTCTTTTAGTCTGATGGACATTTTACGCCAAGAAGAAATTCATCAAGTAAACAACTTATATAAACTACGTGATAATTTGCAGTGCCGATCTCGTGAACAATTGTCTGATCTGAACTTGTCGTAATTCAAGTACGTCTTAGTGATATCAAACGTATTGAAACACATAAGCTCCACGTCAAACAGATATACAAACGTGATGGTGTGCAAATTAACCACCCTTTAATCAGAACCTTTAAAAAATCAAATAAAAAGCCTTGAAATCGTTGATTTCAAAGAAAAATTTGAGTCCCGACCAATTCCAACAACACAGTTGTCAATTTATCCCAAGTCTCTTTATCTGAGGACGAAACTAAAGTCTTGTCTAAGGGTTTGAATTTTGACCCTACTCCCAGTAATATAGAAAATAGGAAACTGGAAGATGACCTTGATAACTTTGCCAGAACCCCCGGAATCAAAGAATATTTTGGAAACAAGGATAAAGAGGCTGATAATGAGAAAAACTCCGACACGTCTGATTCAGAGGAAGAAATCAGAATTACGCATTTTAAAAGTTCATCCGTTCCAAAACCTAGTAAATCTGCTACACTGGAAGATGTTATCGACAAAATCAAATCGGATGTTGTTCATCTAGCTAGCAACAATTACTCTCCTTTTTTTAACACCTCTCCTGACGAGAAAAGAAGCCATACAATTGCTGTGAAACCGAGATGATTTTGTGATAAAACCAGCAGACAAGGACAGTGTCGTGTGGACAATGGACAAAGCTAACGACATCGCGGAAGCAGTGCGTCAGATCTCTGATGAGAGATTTTATAGGAAGCTAGACTATGTCCCTACTTTCGATGACGATGACGGTCACATAGATGAGGATACAATTGGTTATTTAAAAACCAGAGAATATCAAGCCTGATCAATTGTATCTTCTTCCCAAAATACACAAGGTTAACAACCCTGGTAGATCCATTGTATCCGCAAAAGGCCATCCGACTGAGAAAATCTCGGAATTCATCAATTTTCATTTAAGATCTCATGTAGAAAATCTTTCTTCCCACATTCAAGACACTACAGAGTATCTTCGTAAAATGGAATCCATGAACCCTCTTCCTCCTGAAACCCTTCTTATTACTTTTGATGCCACTTCATTGTGTACCAACATACCTCATGATGACGGCATACAATATTGTAAGGAAATATGGGACTCTACTACTGAATGATTAGTCTAGCTGCTAACTCGGGTTCTGAAATGCAATAATTTCACCTTTAATGGTGATCATTACCTTCAAATAAACGGGACAGTGATGGGGACGAAAACCCTCCTTATTACTTTAGATGTCACCTCATTGTATACCAACATACCTCATGATGACGGCATACAATCTTGTAGGGAAATATGGGACTCGCGCAATATTTTAGAACTCTGTTTCTAAAATGAAACAATTTCACCTTGGTCATTACCTTCAAATAAACGGGACAGCGATGGGCACGAAAATGGCACCGTCTTATGTCAATATTTTCATGGGCAAATAAATAAAACAAATTATTTCAGCATCTTTATCCAAACATGAAATGGATTGAATCCTAACAAAACCTGGATTATTTCATCACCCATGCAAACAACGCCCATCAATCAATTAAACTTACGTATGAAATTTCCGGCTTTAAAATATCTTTCTTAGATACATCCACAGCTATAAAGGACGGTGTCATATCAACAGAACTCTGATGTACAAAAATGTTTTACTCTGCCTTAATGTTTACATTCCCCTCGTTTGTTATCCAATCGAAAAGAGGGGGTATGGTATCTAAAAAAAAATGCTAAACCACGATATACATTAGTGAGTCTACTTGTCGTTGTTTAAAATCATAGGTGGCGGAATCTTTTGAGGTGTCAACCCTGTAGGATCTTCTGCTATTTATTTTTGCTGTGTTATTTTCTCTTTGGTGTATATCTCACTCTTCTATCTATATATAAAATATACACCGGTATTGTAAAGCGCAAGCTCATTCAGGAACTATTCATAAAAATCACGAGTAATCAATAGGAATGTTAAATTTTAGTACTCTAAAACCTCGAGCATAACTCTCATGTTTTTTTGTGATGTGCAATATACACCCCTTTGATTTTAGATGAACAAATTTCTATTTGAAAAGAACAAGAACAAATAAACTTTGGTTTCTTATATTGCTAGTATATAAGATTAATAAAAAAATGATTAATTCCAACTGTGACGTTAAAACATACTCCTAAATAGTGGTATAATTTGCTTTTTAATTTATCTGCACAATAAACATGTATGCAATTCTATATTGCTTGGTAAATTTACCTATTAGGCATTTTAAACTAAAGAATACCTGTACATATATATTGTATTTAAATGCATTGCAATAGCTAACCAATATTGCAGATTCCCATCGTTTTTGAAAAAAAATCAATGGATAATTATGTACAACGAATGTGTGCAGCACAGTGAAACAGGAGATACACTCAACGGACTGCGTGCAGCACATTTACCCAGGAGTTACACTCAAATAACTGTGTGCAGCACAGTACCTAACCCAGGCAGTATACTCAACGAAAGCTTGCAGCATAGTAACCCATAAATTACACTCAAATAACTGTGTGCAGCACAGTAACCCAGGAAGTATACTCAAACAAATGCGTGCAGCACAGTAACCCAGAAATTACACTCAAATGACTACATGCAGCACAGTAACCCAGGAATAGACTCAAAAGAATGTGTGCAGCACAGTAACCCAGGAGTTACACTCAAACGACTGTATGGAGCACAGTAACCCAGGAGTTACACTCAAATGACTATATGCAGATCAGTAAACCAGGAGGTACACTCAAATGAATGCATGCAGCACAGTAACCTAGGAGTAGACTCAAATGACTCTGTGTAGTACAGTAACCCAGGAGGTACTCTGAAATTACTGTGCTGTACACTTACCCAGGAAATACACTCAAATTACTGCTTGCAGCACAGTAATCTAAGAGGTACACTCGAATGACCCACAGTGACCCAGTAGGTACACACATGCATAGTAACCATTGAAGTACATGTACACACAAGCATTTTATAGACGACTATCCAGCTTTTTTTCACTTTTGAAAATCATCACGTCGACTATAATTGCAAACATTCACTTGATTTGAACTTTTATGGATAGTGGTGTCATTAACAATCATATCTACATTTCCTTATTTTAAACAAGACTTGAAGAGTGCACACGCTGAAATATGTCGCCTTCTTTACTTTTCATTGATAGTATATTGATAGTCCTAAATATAAAGCTTTATAACAAATGTCACATAAACTTAACATATACCAAGAAAAGTAAACATTAACCAATAACCATGAGAATGAGGTCAAGATCAGATAAACCATGCCAGGCAGGCATGTACAGCTAAGAATTCTTCTATACAACAAATATAGTTGACCTATCGTTTATAGTTAAGGAAAAACAGACCAATACGCACAAACTTAACACTGAGCAATGAACCATGAAAATGAGGTCAAGGTCAAATAAAACCTATGTGACTGACTTATAAATCATTCAATATTTCCATACACCATGCAAATATAGTTGATCTATTGCAAATAGTATTAGAAAAAAGTCCAAAACTCAAAAACTTAAACTTTGACCCCTGCACCATGACAATGAGGTCAAGGTCAGATGAAATCTGCCAGCTAGACATGTTAACCTTGAAATCATTTCATACACAAAATATAGTAGACCTATTGCATAAAGTTTGAGAAAAATAGACCAAAAAACAACCAGATGCTCCACAGGGTGCAGCTTCATACTACCGCAGAATTCGAACCATGAACATTGGGACAAGTATGGACACAACATTCAAGCTTGATACAGCTCTGAATTTGGATTGTGATTAAATAGTTGACACAACACAGGTTTTTGACACATAATGAATTTGGTCTAAGAACTTAAACTTAAAAACTTTAAATTTTAAATTGGACATTACCTATAATGGTCCAATATCAAAAATCTAAAAGCATGGTTAGATTCAGCATATCAAAGAACCCCAATAATTCAATTTTTGATGCAATCAAATAAAGTACAATTTTGGACCCTTTAGACCTCAATGTGGACAAATGTGATAACCGGGCCTAAACATAAAAAATGTAAATATATGGTAAGATCAAAGAACCCTATGGATACAATATTTGTTCAAATCAAACAAAGTTAAATTTTGAACCCCAATTAGGACCAACTTGAAAAATGGGCCTATGATAAAAAATCTAAATACATGTTTAGATTTAGCATATCAAAGAACCCCAAGGATTCAATTTTTGTTGACCAACTTGAAAACTAGGCTCATTATAAAAATTCTAAGTACATGTTTAGATTCAGCATATCAAAGAACCCCAAGAATTCAATATTTGTTGATATCAAACTTAGTTTAATTTTGGACCCTTTGGGCCTAAATGTAGACCAATTTGAAAAGGGGTCCAAAAATTAAGAATTTACATACACAGTTAGATTCGGCATATCAAAGAACCCTATTATTCAATTTTTGATGAAATCAAACAAAGTTTTAATTTTGGACTCTTTCGGCCCCTTATTCCTAAACTGTTATGACCAAAACTCCCAAAATCAATCCCAACCTTCCTTTTATGGTCATAAACCTTGTGTTTAAATTTCATAGATTTTTAATTACTTATACTAAAGTTATAGGGCGAAAACCAAGAAAATTGCTTATTTTGGCCCCTTTTTGGCACCTAATTCCTAAACTGTTGCGATAAAACCTCCCAAAATCATTCACAACCTTCATTTTGTTGTCATAAACCTTGTGTCGAAATTTCATAGATTTCTATTTACTTAAACTAAAGTTTAAGTGCCAAAAACCAAGAAAATAATTAGGTGTGAGGCCCTATCATTTCTACTTTATCGTGTTTATATAATTCACAATACTGGAACTTGTCTCTTCAGTTAAAAATTCATTTCTTATAAAAACAGAATCTGACTGTTGCCAAAGTACAAACAAATTTCAACAATTATAACCAAATACAATTTACATTATACGTTGTTATCATGGCTATTTAAAATCATTCTTTAGTGCAAAACAACCAAAAAAAGAAAACATTCAAATTCGGTAAATGCACCAGCAAAGATTAGCATGTACTAAAAACCATGTTAAAAAAGAAGATAGGGAAAAATTAATTCTTTGTTCTGCATTTTATAATACTTTTGACATTTGTAAATTGGCATTTATACAAAATTTGTAGAAAAATCTAGTCTATTTCCTTCATTGTTTATATTTACTATTGTTCATAAAATTGAGAATGGAAATGGGGTATATGTCAAAGAGACAACAACCCGACCAAATAAAAAAACAACAGCAGAAGGTCACCAACAGGTCTTCAATGTAGCGAGAAATTCCCGCATCCGGCGGCGTTAAACTAGACAGTACACACCTGAATATTGAGGGGAAGCCATCACACCTGACACTGCAGGGGATTTAAAAATAATATGCTATATGGCTATATCTGATCATACCACACATTTCCCTTGGGAAGACGTATTACTGTTGATATCGAATATGCTTTAAAATGACAATCTCAACACACATACATGAATAAAATAGAAAGTATAGGAAAAACAATATTTAGATAACAAACATTTAATAAATCGGTTTAAAAAAGTCTTTATTCTTCTGGTAACATAAATCCATGAACAATCTAAACAAAACAAAAAATGTATTCATCACAATTTCAAGTTCTCAGGGAAAAAAGTTTGAAATCCATGGCAACAAACTGACACAAATTTTTAACCACACAAACTCATCTATCACATGCAGGATAAACGATAAGCTGATAGTTCTTGCTGTACTTTAAAAGGTCGTGGTATTTCCATGGCAACATTCATTGGGTGCACCAATTTGAATAACTGCACTGCCACTTGTTAGTGACACAAAGTTTAAGCAGTAAAGTTATGATTCATAGAGCTATGGTTGAAAGTTTTATACACGACGCTGTCAATATAAGTCTCAAATCTTTTTCAATTTAGCTTCAATATCTGCCTCATCTAAATCACCTAGGTCACTTGCTTGCACTTCTATTTTAATAGCCTGTAATTTCTTTTTTACAGCATCTTTACTTGATGCATATATCATCTTTTCTTTCATTGAAGCTTCATCTGGACTCCTGAAAACGAAGAAATCGGTTTAATTAAAAACATAATTAGAGTTGTAAACATGTACTCTATAAAATAATAATAACTTAAGGGGGTAGACCTTGGTTCAGGGAGACAACTCTTTAAATCAGTGATGTGTATGTAAAAGTCAATTTCCATCAAAGTATTTTAAACCTGAAACAGGTTGGAAATAATTTATGTAACCTACATGTAGCAGCCTAGAAAATATAAATTTATTAAAATTATGGACAAAAATATCCAGATTAGCTATCTCCTTGAACTGTAAGATTGAGAATAAGAAGTGTATCGTGAAACAAAATCCATGTTTTTTCTTCTTTTTCCTTGCTTGAAAATATAAAGTACATCCTGTCAGGCAATTTCAATGCTGAAGTATAATCATGACAATCATAACAAATCAGTTCTGAAGTCAGCGAAATCATATTTTGTATTTCATCTACATGTACTATTGGATCGGTTACATTTGGAAAATGAGATTTTCATAAAAATCATGAGGCGACAATTGGGAATTATACAGAAAATCAAGAACGACATAAACTCCTCCCTGGAGCTTCTTTAGAGCAATTTTGTTTCACTTGGCCTAGTGGTGTTACCCCTAGATGGTATACCTTTTTTTTTTTACAAAATCCTGATTGTTTTTCTAGAGTTCACATAAAACAGTCAGTCAAAGCAAATACGACCATTGCAGTGCCTATGTCATCACGTTTTTATAAATTTTTAAAATTCTTCCATCTTTAATGACATATTCAATCTACATGTGTCATGACTTTGAATTCATAATATGTAATATTAATTTGAAAGAACAATGAATATACTGTGACCAATAAAATCAATGAAATTTCTCACAAATTGATGGTTTGGGAAGTTGTATAGCTTATCAATGTGAGGGACTTTAAGTTCAAGTGTACTGTTTTAAAATCAGTTGCTCTTGCAAAATATTATCAAATAGTGTCAAGGATGCCACGGAGAAAGCAACCAAAAAAGCCTAACCCTAACCGTTAAGTTAATATGTGTCTCATAGGCCAACCTTGTGGCTGGTACTGATTGTTTTAATGTATAATCTATTGTGAACCAGTATGTGACATAATAATAAAATAAAATTCATTATTAAGTTATGAAAGGAATGTATGCATTTAATGATGTATCTTGTCCCTTTGAAACATGTAAACCTACATATGTTATCGCAGTGCTTTGATATTTAGAAATCTTTAAATACAGGCGAATTTGTGTTTAATCTGTAGAACATATTCATGTATAGAGAAGAAAAGGTACAAATATTGTTCTAGCCAAAGATCAGGTTGGGAACAGCCCCCCCCCCCCCCCCCCCCCCCCATTTTTTTTTTAAATAAATGAGGTTATCTAAGGTATTATATATATATCACGCTGGACATCAAATCTGCAAACCGGAAGTGAATGCCGGTTTTTCAGAAAATGTGAGCTTTGTACATGGCTTTGTAATTGAGTAGGAACTAGTTTTGTAGATAAGGGTAGCCCACTTTACTCACCACGAAACAAGAATGATTTTACTATGTGTTTGTCCATTTTCTGTGGTGTAGTTGTAATCATATAAAACATATCTTGGTTCTTTCGGCGGCAGAATTTTCTTTAGTTCTTCAAAGGGTAAGGTTCCGACTTCAAATTCATGTTCGGCCACTATTTGCCTCTTCTCTTCCTTATTTATTAACAGTACTAGAGCGTCTAATAAATGCTTTGTTTTCAGTTTTGTGTCGTATGTTTTTAAAACGCCATCACACAGACCAATTCCTGACATAGCCATCTTGAAATAAAAAGAAAATATAACTAATTTTAATATGGGTAGTGAACTTTTAGCAAAATCTTATGCTATGATACTTCATGGGACCAACCAATTCACTTCACCTAAGGGGAGGGGGGATGTCGGAGTCGTCTTGAATTTTTTACGTAAAACGGAAACTTTTCTTTTTTTTTTAGTTTTTCAACGCTTCCAATCAAATTATTTTTTTCAGTATTTAACACTATAAGGTATGGGTCGGAAAACTGGATTATCACCCCGTCAAATTGGGCATCAGGATATTGTGTATACCCCTTGTATTTAAATGGTTGTTCTCTAAGAAAAAAATTATTCATGCCATATATTGGTCTGAAATTCTTATATGCCACATGGGCCGTTAAATCTTCTCTTTGAAACAGAACTATATAAGAATGACATAAAAAAGACTTTCGTCAGCCGAACAATTCAGGTGGGGGCACCACCATTCATAAACTTGCTGAAGGAAACACTTCATAAAACATACTAACAATATTAAAAGAATTACTGGGCCCCGGATACTAATCATTTCACATTGAACTGCAGGGACGGATCCAAACATTTTAAAAAGAGGGTTCCCAACCCGGGACAAACTATATATCACCATTCAAATGCATTGATCGTCAAAAAAGGGATGTTCCAACCCCCGGAACGCTCGCCACTGACTACTGTGTCCACACTTGTTTATGAGACATGTACATTTCAATTTGATTTAATATGGAGCTAAAAAAATAATAGTACTTAAATAATATCAAATGTTTTACCTTAATTAAGGTTGAGTTACACGATAGCTTTGATTCTCCTTTAATATGTCAGTCTACTTGATTTTTATCCAATTTATAGCAAACATTTTGCTTTCTATTATTTTGGGTCACGGTTTTGCTTTTTCCATATATGGGTAAATGAGTCTTTTTGTTGGTCATTTACTATCTTTTTTTCCTATTTTAGGCAATACCTATTTTTAAACACATGTTTAAAGTAAGAATTTCTCCTTACCTGTATTCTATTTTAATACTACTGACAACATTGAATATATATCATTGTATGTAAACAAAGATGTATCATATAATTGTTTTATCTTCGTCGTTTGAACTCATGTCTCATTGATTTCCTTAACTTTATAATGTTAGTCAGTAAAATCATTTTAATAAATTTATGATTCCTTAAATCTTTACCCCATATTTGGAAAAGTTTCTTCATAATCTATAGTCAGTGTGAAGATATAGAACATAAAGTAAAAGCTATTTTAAAAAGCTTGCAGTCTCATTTCTGATGAAAGTGGAAAGTGTTTTCTCTTTGTTAAATCTGTTCGGAACAGCCTCCTATATATATGTATAACCAACATTGATCAAGGAATTATTCCAAAAGGATTACTTTTAAAAGCCTCCCCACTTACAACAGGAGAAAAGTCAAACATATTGTTCCATAGACGGAATACCATTCTATACAACAGTTCTTTTAGTCTGATGGACCTTTTACGCCAAGAAGCAATTCATCAAGTAAATTACTTATATAAACTACGTGATAATTTGCAGTGCAGATCTTGTGAACAATTGTCTGATCTGAACTTGTCGAATTTCAAGTACGTCTTGGTGATATCAAACGTATTGAAACACATAAGCTCCACGTCAAACAGATATACAAATTTAAACGTGATGGTGTGCAAATTAACCACCTTTCAATCAGAACCTTTAAAAAATCAAATAAAAAGCCTTGAATCGTAGATTTCAAAGAAAAATTTGAGTTCCCACCAATTCCAACAACACAGTTGTCAATTTATCCCCAGTCTCTTTATCTGAGGATGAAACTAAAGTCTTGTCTAAGGGTTTGAATTTTGGCCCTACTCCCAGTAATATAGAAAATATGAAACTGGGAATGACCTTGATAACTTTGCCGGAATCCCTAGAATCAAAGAATATTTTAGAAACAAGGATAAAGAGGCTGATAATGCGGATGACTCAGACACGTCTGACTCAGAGGAAGAAATCAGAATTACGCATTTTAAAAAGAAGAGTTCATCCATTCCAAAACCTAGTAAATCTGCTACACTGGAAGATGTTATCGACAAAATCAAATCGGATATTTTTCATCTAGCTAGTAACACTTACTCGTCTTTTTTTAACACCTCTCCTGACGAGAAAAAAGCCATACAATTGCTGAGAAACCGAGATGATATTGTGATAAAACCAGCAGACAAGGGCAGTGCCGTTGTGACAATGGACAAAGCTAACTACATCGCGGATGCAGTGCGTCAGCTCTCTGATGAGACATTTTATAAGATGCCAGACTATGACCCTACTTTCGAGTCTAGTTCCAAAATCAATACTGCGTAGCAAACCATGGACGATGACGGTCACATAGATAAGGATACAATTGGTTATTTAAAAACCAGAGAATGCACAGCCTGGTCGATTGTATCTTCTTCCGAAAATACACAAGGTTAACAACCTTGGTAGACCCATTGTATCCGCAAAAGGCCATCCGACTGAGAAAATCTCGGAATTCATCGATTTTCATTTAAGATCTCATGTAGAAAATCTTTCTTCCCACATTCAAGACACTACAGATTATCTTCGTAAAATGGAATCCATGAACCCGCTTCCTCTTGAAACCCTTCTTATTACTTTTGATGTCACTTCATTGTGTACCAACATACCTCATGATGACGGCATACAATCTTATAAAGAAATATGGGACTCTACTACTGAATGATTAGTCTAGCTGCTAACTCGGGTTCTGAAATGCAATCATTTCACCTTTAATGGTGATCATTACCTTCAAGAAAACGGGACAGCGATGGGGACGAAAACCCTCCTTATTACTTTAGATGTCACCTCATTGTATACCAACATACCTCATGATGACGGCATACAATCTTGTAGGGAAATATGGGACTCGCGCAATATTTTAGAACTCTGGTTCTAAAATGAAACATTTTCACCTTTAATGGTGATCATTACCTTCAAATAAACGGGACAGCGATGGACACGAAAATGGCACCGTCTTATGTCAATATTTTCATGAGCAAATTAGAAAAACAAATTATTTCAGCATCTTTATCCAAACATGAAATGGATTGAATCCCAACAATTATTCATCACCCATGCAAACAACGCCCATCAATCAATTAAACTTACGTATGAAATTTCCGACTTTAAAATATCTTTCTTGATACATTCACATCTATAAAGGACGGTGTCATATCAACAGACCTCTGGTGTACAAATATGTTTTACTGTGCCTAAAGTTTATATTCCCCTCGTTGTTACCCGATCGAAAAGAGGAGGTAGGGTATCTAAAAAAGTGCTAACCCCCGATACACAGTAGTGAGTCTACTCGTCGTTGTTTAAAATCACTGGTGGCGGAATTTTTTGAGGTGTCAACCGTGTAGGATCTTCTGCTATGTTATTTTTGCTGTGGTATATTCACTTTGGTGATCTCACTCTTCTATTTTTTCATTAAATATGCACCGGTATTGTAAAGCGCAACCTCATTCAGGTACTATTCATAAAAATCACGATTAATCAATAGGAATGTTAAATTTTAGTACTCCAACACCTCGAGCCGACTCACATGTCTTTTTGTGGTGTGCAATATACAGACCTTTTATCTTAGATTAACAAATTTCTATTTGTAAAGTACAAGCACAAATACTCTTTGGTTTCTTATATTGCTAGTATATAATATTCATAAAAAAAAAAATACAACTGTGACGTTATATCATAACTCTATTTATTAGGCATTTAAAACTAAAGAATACCTATACATATATTGTATTTAACTGCATTGCAATAGCTAATGCAGATTTCCATCGGTTTTGAAAAAATCAATGGATAATTATGTACAACGATCGAATGTGTGCAGCACAGTGACACATGTGGTATACTCAACGAATGAGTGTAGCAAAGTAACCCATTAATTACACTCAAATAACTGTGTGCAGCACAGTAACTAACCTAGGCAGTATACTCAAACGAATGCGTGTAGTACAGTAACCCAGAATTTACCCTCAAATAACTGTGTGCAGCACAGTAACCCAGAAAGTATACTCAAACGAATGCGTGCAGCACAGTAACCCAGAAGTTACACTCAAATAACTGTGTGCAGCACAGTACCTAACCCAGGCAGTATACTCAACGAAAGCGTGCAGCATAGTAACCCATAAATTACACTCAAATAACTGTGTGAAGCACAGTAACCAAGGAAGTATACCCAAACGAATGCGTGCAGCACAGTAACCCAGAAATGACACTCAAATGACTGTGTGCAGCACAGTAACCCAGAAATTACCCTCAAATAACTGTGTGCAGCACAGTAATCCAGAAAGTATACTCAAACGAATGCGTGCAGCACAGTAACCCAGAAATTACACTCAAATGACTGCATACAGCCCAGTTACCCAGGAAGTATACTCAAACTACTGTGTGCAGCAGAGAAACCTAGAAGGTAAACTCAAACGAATGTGTGTACCAAAGAAACAAAGGAAATACACTCAAAATATTACATGCAGCACAGTTACCAAGGAGGTACACTTGAATGAATGTGGCAGCGCAGTAGAACAGGAAGTACCCAAAGGACTGCATGCAGCACAGTAACCATTGAAGTACATGTACACTCAAGCATTTTATAGACGACTATCCAGGTTTTTTTTCACTTTAGAAGACCATACGGTCGACTATAATTGCAAACATCCACTTCATTTGAACTACTCTGGATAGTTGTGTCATTAGCAATCATACTACATTTCATATTTTTAACAAGACTTGAAGAGTGCACACGCTGAAATATGTCACCTTGAAGCTTCTTTACTAATCTTTGATATTATATTGATAGTCCTAAATGTAAAGCTTTATTACATGTGTCACATAAACTTAAAATTAACCAAGAAAACTAAACATTGACCAATGAACCATAAAAATGAGGTCAAAGTCAGATGAACCATGCCAGACAGGCATGTAGTTTTCTCGTTTGAATTGTTTAAAATATCTGGGCCTTTTATAGCTGTTTATGGTCTCTTGTTCACAGTGGTCTCATTGACAAACATACCACATCTTCTTTTTTATATATACAGCTAAGAATTCTTCCATATAACAAATTTAGTTGACATATTGCTTATAAAACAGACCAAAACACAAAAACTTAACACTGAGCAATGAATCGTGAAGATGAGGTCAAGGTCAAATAAAACCTAAGCAACTGACATATAGATCATAAATCTTTCAATACAACATGCAAATATAGTTGACCTATTGCATATAGTATTAGAAAAAGAGACCAAAACTCAACAAGAGTGCACATGCTGAAATTTCTCGCCTTCTGTACTTATCATTGATATTATGTTGATAGTCCTAAGTATAAAGCTTTATTACAACTGTCACAAAAACTTAACATAAATTAAGATAACTAAACAAAGACCAATGAACCTTGAAACTGAGGTCAAGGTCAGATGAACCATGCCAGGCAGACATGTACAGCTAACAATGCTTCTATAAAACATATATAGTTGACCTATTACTTATAGTTGAAGAAAAATAGACCAAAACACAAAAACTTAACACTGTGCAATAAACCGTGAAAATGAGGTCACGGTCAAATAAAACCTGCGCGACTGACATAAAGATCATAAAATATTTCCGTACACCAAATATAGTTAGCCTATGGCATATAGTATTAGATATAAAGACCAAAACTCAAAAACTTAACTTTGACCACTGAGTTACCATGAAAACGAGGTCAATGTCACATGACATCTGCCCACTAGACATGTACCCCTAACAATCATTCTATACAACAAATATAGTAGACCTGTTGCATTTAGTATGAGAAAAACACCAAAACACAAAAACTTAACTATAACCACTGAACCATGAACATGAGGTCAAGGTCAGATGACACCTGCCAGTTGGACATGTACACCTTACAGTCCTTCCATACACCATATACTAGCCCTATTGCTTATGGTATCTGAGATATGGACTTGACCACCAAAACTTAACCTTGTTCACTGATCCATGAAATGAGGTCAAGGTCAAGTGAAAACTGTCTGACAGACATGAGGACCTTGCAAGGTATATCAAATATAGTTATCCTATTACTTATAGTAAGAGAGAATTCAACATTACAAAAAATCTGAACTTTTTTTTCAAGTGGTCACTGATCCATAAAAATGAGGTCAAAGACATTGGACATGTGACTGACGGAAAGTTCGTAACATGAGGCATCTATATACAAAGTATGAAGCATCCAGGTCTTCCACCTTCTAAAATATAAAGCTTTTAAGAAGTGAGCTAACACCGCCGCCGTAGCCGCCGGATCACTATCCTTATGTCGAGCTTTCTGCAACAAAAGTTGCAGGCTCGACAAAAACTTATCTTTTGACCACTGAACCATGAAAATGAAGTCAAGGTCAGATGACACCTGACGGCTAGACATGTACACCTTACAATCATTCTATACATCAAATATAGTACACCTATTGCATAAAGTATGAGAAAAATAGACCAAAACACTTAAACTTACCTATAACCACTCAACCGTGAAAATGAGGTCAAGGTCAGATGACACCTACCAATTTTTCATGTACACCTTACATTCCTTCCATACTAGACCTATTGCTTATAGTATCTGAGATATGGACTTGACCACCAAAACTTAACTGTGTTCACTGATACATGAAAGGGGGTCAATTAATACTGTCTGACCGACATGAGGACCTTGCAAGAAATGCACATACCAAATGTAGTTATCCTTTTACTTATAATAAAAGAGAATTTAACATTACAAACTAGAGGCTCTAAAGAGCCTGTGTCGCTCACCTTGGTCTATGTGAATTTTAAACAATGGACACAGATGGTTTCATGACAAAATTGTGTTTTGGTGATGGTGATGTAGATCTTACTTGGCCGAGTTACCAGACACATTTTTTTAACTAGATACCCCAGTGATGATTATGGCCAAGTTTGGTTAAATTTGGCCCAGTAGTTTCAGAGGAGAAGATTTTTCTAAAAGATTACTAAGATTTACGAAAAATGGTTAAAAATTGACTATAAAGGGCAATAACTCCTAAAGCGGTCAACTGACCATTTTGGTCATGTTGACTTATTTGTAGATCTTACTTTGCTGAACATTATTGCTGTTTACAGTTTATCTCTATCTATAATAATATTCAAGATAATAACCAAAAACAGCAAAATTTCCTTAAAATTACCATTTCAGGGGCAGCAACCAAACAACGGAATGTCCGATTCATCTGAAAATTTCAGGGCAGATAGATCTTGACCTGATGAACAATTTTATCCCCATGTCAGATTTGCTCTTAATGCTTTGGTTTTTGAGTTATAAGCCAAAAACTGCATTTTACCCCTACATGTATGTTCTATTTTTAGCCATGGCGGCCATCTTCGTTGGTTGGGCGGGTCACCGGACACATTTTTTAAACTAGATACCCCAGTGATGATTATGGCCAATTTTGGTTAAATTTGGCCCAGTAGTTTCAGAGAAGATTTTTCTAAAAGATTACTAAGATGTGTCGCTCACCTTGGTCTTGTGCAAATTAAACAATAGACACGGATAAATTCATGACATAATTGTGTTTTGGTGATAGTGATGTGTTTGTAGATCTTACTTTACTGAACATTCTTGTTGCTACAATTATCTCTATCTATAGTGAACTTGGCCCAGTAATTACAGTGGAAAATATTTTCTAAAAATTTACAAAAATTTATGAAAAATGTTAAAAATTAACTATAAAGGGCAATAACTCCTTAAGGGGTCAATTGACTATTTTGGTCATGTAAACTTATTTGTAGATCTTATTTTGCTGAACGTTATTGCTGTACACAGTTTATCTCTATCTATAATAATATTCAAGATAATAACAAAAAACGGCAAAATTTCCTTAAAATTACCAATTCAGGACAGTAACCTAACAACGGGTTGTCCGATCCATGTGAAAACATCAGGGCAGATAGATCTTGACCTGATAAACAATTAAACCCTGTCACATTTTCTCTTAATGCTTCGGTTTTTGAGTTATAAGCCAAAAACTGCATTTTACCTCTATGTTCTATTATTAGCCGAGGCAGCCATTTTGGTTGATTGGCCAGGTCACGCCACACATTTTTTAAACAAGTTACCCAAATGATGCTTGTGGCCAAGTTTAGTTTAATTTGGCCCAGTAGTTTCAGAGAAGAAGATTTTTGTAAAACATTACTAAGATTTACGAAAAAATGGTTAAAAATTGACTATAAAGGGCAATAACTCCTTCAGGGGTCAACTGACCATTTTGGTCATGCTGACTTATTTGTAAATCTTACTTTGCTGAACATTATTGCTGTTTACAGTTTATCTCTATCTATAATAATATTCAAGATAATAACCAAAAACAGCAAAATTTCCTTAAAATTACCAATTCAGGGGCAGCAACCCAACAACAGGTTGTCCGACTCATCTGAAAATTTCAGGACAGATAGATCTTGACCTGATAAACACTTTTACCGGATGTCAGATTTGCTCTAAATGCTTTGGTTTTTGAGTTATAAGCCAAAAACTGCATTTTACCCCTATGTTCTATTTTTAGACACGGCGGCCATCTTGGTTGGTTGGCGGGGTCACGCCACACATTTTTTAAACTAGATATTCAAAAGATGATTGTGGCCAAATTTGGATTAATTTGGCCCAGTAGTTTCAGAGAAGATTTTTGTAAAAGATTACTAAGATTTACGAAAAATGGTTAAAAATTGACTATAAAGGTCAATAACTCCTAAAGGGGTCAACTGACCATTTTGGTCATGTTGACTTATTTGTAAATCTTACTTTGCTGAACATTATTGCTGTTACAGTTCATCTCTATCTATAATAATATTCAAGATAATAGCCAAAGACAGCAAAAATTCCCTAAAATTACCAGTTCAGGGGCAGCAACTCAATAATGGGTTGTCGGATTCATCTGAAAATTTGAGGGCAGATAGATCTTGACCTCATAAACAATTTTACCCCATGTCAGATTTGCTCTAAATGCTTTGGTTTTTGAGTTATAAGCCAAAAACTGCATTTTACCCCTATGTTCTATTTTTAGCCATGGCGGCCATCTTGGTTGGTTGGCCGGGTCACGCCACACATTTTTTAAACTAGATACCCCAATGATGATTGTGGCCAAGTTTGGTTTAATTTGGCCCCGTAGTTTCAGAGGAGAAGATTTTTGTAAAAGTTAACGACGACGGACGACAGACGACGGACGCCAAGTGATGGGAAAAGCTCACTTGGCCCTCCGGGCCAGGTGAGCTAAAAATCTTAACTTTTTTTTCAAGTAGTCACTGAACCATGAAAATGAGGTAAAGGACATTGGACATGTATAAACGGACTGAAACTTTGTCTGATGAATTTGGCACTTCATATATGTAGACGTAGTCTTACTCATCATTTCTTCTGTTTAAAGTTTCTATTTAACAAACATTTTTGAAAGATATTACGGCAAAATGTTAAATAAGAGTGCACATGCTGAAATGTCTCATCTTCTTACTAACCATTGATTTTATGTTGATAGTCCTAAATATCAAGCTTTACTTCAAATATCATATAAAATGCAAAATGATCCAAAAAAATGAGGTCAAGGTCAAATAAACCAAACCGGAATTACATGTACATGTTCACCTTACAATCATTCAATACACCAAATATAGTTGATCTATTGCTTGAAGTTTCTTAAGTCTTAAACAGGAAAACAAAACACCTTACTATCACTCTAGTTGATATTTTTAACTTATAGTTTTCAAGAAAAAAACGAAACCATGAAAACTTAAAATCGACATATGAATCATAAAAATGAGGTCAAGGTAATTAGATGATACCTACCAGATAGACATATACACCTTACAATCATCCCATATACAACAAATATAGCTGACCTGATTGTAAAAGTTAAGAAAAACAGATCAAGACATAAAAACACTCAGCAATGGAACTGTGAAAGTTAAGTCAAGGAAAAATAATAAGACCACATTGATATGTACATCTTAAAATATTTCAATACACCATACAATGTATATAGTTGACCCTGTATTAATCTTCAGACCAAAACAAAATTTGAACTTTGATCTGTAACTTGTCATGATAAAACAATACAACAAATATCAAATTAACATCTTCAAGCACAAACAAAAAATTGTTAAAAACTGACTTATGAGACTGACAGGTAGACAGAGTGCAAACCTATAGTCCTGTTTGGCTTCGTCGACAGGGACTAAAATGTGCCTGTCCCAAGTCACGAGCCTCTGTTCTTTGTTAGTCTTGTATTATTTTAATTTTAGTTTCTTGTGTACAATTTGGAAATTAGTATGACGTTCATTATCACTGAACTAGTATTTGTTTAGGGACCAGCTGAAGGACGCCTCCAGGTGCAGGAATTTTGCTACATTGAAGACCTGTTGGTGACCATCTGTTGTTTTTTCTATGGTCAGGTTGTTGTCTCTTTGACACATTCTCCATTTCCATTCTCAATTTTATTATGACAGTTTATGAGGTTAATCTTAAAAGTCCTCTTGCACATAGAATTCCCATGGAGATATTGAAAATTGGCAGGTACATTTGTACATCAATACTATAATACAACATTTAAACGACAATGATGTAAAGTACAATCTATATTATCCTGGATTAAGTTGTTTTACGAAGGCAGGATAAACATACTACATAAGAAGTATCAAAAATTTTATTGATTATTAATTGTCCCATTATTTGTTAAACAGATTATAGCATCCTGCTTCCTTCCGTTCTATCAAAAATAAATTACAAACAAGAGGCTCCATAATCACAGGGTTGTGTCATTTCTAGAGATATTTCTATACTACCTTTGGCTTTGTGGGGGGTCCTTACAAACACATATATTTTGATTGTACACATACAGATAATGACTAGCTTTATATTTATTGTTGTTTGGTTTTTATACATAAAACACGTTTATAGTTTATTTTAAATAAAGATTTGTTTTAGAAAAACTTTACGTTTCAATTTTGCATGGTCTTTTTACAAAAGTAAGAATTTAATTATAAAGTTTTATCAAATTTTCTTGTGCTGATTTGTACAAGCAAACCCTCTGAAAAACAGATTGATTGATGTTTACTTAATGTCCAGTGGCAAATGTTTCATGTTAAAAACATGAAAACTAACAAAATTTGATCCCTCTTTTCTTAGATAACGGCTATTGAGATGATACAACCCTGCTTATAAAAGTCTTTCCACTTATGTACCAAACATTATTATGATATGATAATTAAGCACTATAATTCTGTGAAAATACAGTAATTCTCATTAGGCCATACAAATATCCATCGCTGGACAGTGTTAAAAGTTCAAAGATTAATGAGGTGGGAGGCCCTATCGTTTCTACTTTATATAATTCACAATACTGGAACTTTGGTCTTCAGTTAAAAAGACCTGTTCAACAATTTATTTCTGACAGAAACAGAATCTGACTGTTGCCAAAGTACAAACAAATCTCAATAATTATAACCAAATACATTGTTATTGTGGTTATTTAAAATCATTCATTTGTGCAAAATTGAAAAAAAAAAACCATATAAATTTGTTAAATGCACCAGCAAAGATTAGCATGTATTAAAAAAACATGTTACAGAAATAAGAGAGGGAAAAATAAATTCTTTGTTCTGCATTTTATAATACTTTTGACATTTATACAAAATTTGTAGAAAAAATCTAGTCTATTTCCTTGATTGTTTATATTTACTATTGTTCATGGCTATCTGATCATACCACACATTTCCCGTGGGAGGATGTATTACTGTTCACATCAGATTATCTTAAACTGACAATCTCAACACACATATAAAAATCATTGTACAGGAAATACAATATTTAAATAACAAACATTAAATAATTCAATGTTTAAATAAAGTCTTAATTCTTCTGGTAACACAAATCCATGAACAATCTAAACAAAGCAAAATTTTTATTCATCACTATTTAAAGTTCTCTGGGAAAAAAGTTTGAAATCCATGGCAACAAACGGACACAAATGTTTAACCACACAAACTCAGCTATCAGAAGCAGGATAAACGATAAGCTGATAGTTCTTAATGTACTTTAAAGAGTGGCATTTCCATGGCAACAGTCAATGAGTGCACTAATTTGAATAACTGCACTGCCACTTGTTAGTGACACAAAGTTTAAGCAGTAAAGTTATGATTCATAGAGCTATGTTTGAAAGTTTTATACACAATGCTGTCAATATAAGTCCTAAATTTTTTTCAATTTAGCTTCAATATCTGCCTCATCTAAATCACCTAGGTCATTTGCTTGCACTTCTATTTTAATAGCTTGTAATTTCTTTTTTACAGCATCTTTACTGGATGCATATATCATCTTTTCTTTCATTGGAGCTTCATCTGGACTCCTGAAAACAAAGAAATCGGTTTATTAAAAACATCATTAGAGTTAATACATGTACATGTATAAAATAATAATAATTTAAGGGGTAGACCTTGGTTCAGGGAGATAACTCTTTAAATCGGTGATGTGTATGTTAAAGTCAAGTTTTCTTAAAAGTTACAGTCTAGAATCCTAGAATTAATTTATGATAATTGTGGACACAAACGTTCTGGTGAAAGTCATACTGATGATTTTAAAGAAGTATTTGCCTAAACCTAGGTCTACAGCTCCTTAACACGAGAACTTAGGATATTCAAAGATAAGTCTAGTAAGACTTATGATACATATAATTTCTTCTGTTTTTAGTCTTTTTTGTACGCATGTGTTTTTTTTAATTTTTTATTGAAGCGTTGGATTTTTCATACTACATTTGTACTCAAAACTATATTTTTAAGATTATGAGGGCCGTCATAAATTCACATCCAAATTCTTACATCTTGACTGACTGATTCGTATAAACATAAAACATTAAACACAAACATCGGATTATTTACATAAACAGTGGTAATTTTCATACAATTATTACTCAAATAATCACCTGGTTCCCTTTTAAATTGTCTATTTTACATCGGTTGAGGTACACAGCTATGTTTTCCCTTTTAGATTCAATCCTGAATTGTTTTTGAACTACATGTACGACGCTTCAAAACTGTTCAAAATAATTACTTAATTCAATAAAAAGGAAGGCCATTAAAATTTTGATCTAAGGAAAACACTTGAAATGGTCTTGCTAAAATATGACTTGCCAAACAGATATTAAAATTACGGCAGGCATTCTAAAATTCTAAAAAAGATCACAAAAGGACAGGGCGTGAAGAAAACATGGAATTGCATGCAAAAACAAGCTGCATGTATTCTACCCCACCCAGCCTTTCAATTAATTCATGACCATGTGTATGCATGTACATACTATAATCTCTTTTTAGGTTTTGCTGGATAATGGCCGAAATCAAACTAATAACTGTTGCTTTAGTGATTCCCTATTAATCGATAACATATATTGGATTTCATTTTAAAGTTTGTCATTTACATAGTCATGATGGTTGGAAATTTTTTTATTATGTGCCCACCATTTGACAAAAAAAAATAATATTTTTTAACTATTTGATGCAGTTTTTTTTTTTTTATATCAGTAAATTGGTGTTTCTTTTCAATTTGAAGGACATATATAGGGGGCATGAATTTCATAACAAAATTGCTTGTCTCAGCTGGGAATAGACAATAAGACATATTCGCTAGCCAAGGGTTATCTAAGAATGGCAAGATGAACATCTTATCTACGTTTTCAGGTTGTTAATATCACTAGTCTTAATGAGACAATGTTTATTCTGTTTTAAAATCTTGCTTTCTACATAATTTCTATCGTCTCATACTTCACGACACACGCTTTTGGACTTCAAACCTGCAAACCGGAAGTGAATGCCGGTTTTTCATAAAAATGCGAGCTTTGTATTTGAATAGGAACTAGTTTTGTAGATAAGGGTAGCCCGCTTTACTCACCACGAAATAAGAATGATTTTACTATGTTTTTGTCCATTTTCTGTGGTGTAGTTGTAATCATATAAAACGTATCTTGGTTCTTTCGCCGGCAGAATTTTCTTTAGTTCTTCAAAGGGTAAGGTTCCGACTTCAAATTCATGTTCGGCCACTATTTGCCTCTTCTCTTCTTTATTTATTAACAGTACTAGAGCGTCTAATAAATGCTTTGTTTTCAGTTTGGTGTCGTATGTTTTTACAACTTTATCACACAGACCAACTCCTGACATAGCCATCTTGAAAGAAAAAGAAAATATAACTAGTTCCGGTTTGATAGGACAGGTGGACCCATGTAGGATCGAAATCGACACGAAATGTATGGCATACAAACGCTGCTTTTATATATATATTTATTTTAATAAGACTATCATTAAACCTGAAATTAATTTAAGATATATATATCAGACGACAAAGAAAAGATATTGATAAGTATTTATGCATAACATTTTGGTCGATCGATTCCGATCCAGAAAGTTATGTGACATCATTAGGGGTGGGTTTTCGAAAAGTGTGCATGGCTATATATGGACATGTGAGTCACATGTGAGATCTAAGAGAGAAAATGTCCTTTTGAGGCTAATAAAACGAGACCAAATTTTCATTCTATTTTGTAAGGTTTTATTTCTATTGAAGGCTGGAATTAAGGGTGAAAATAAAAATATGAAAAACTTATAAACTTACCTTTCTTGTGCTGTATTTTTTGTCAGTTTGTGTGTTTTTGAATATATTTAAGATTTTAGTATTTTTCAATGGTAATTTTTAACCTCTGTGTACTCGAGTCCTTTTTGCACTAACTTAAGCATCTATATATAGATATATGTATTAATTTAAACTTATTCATTTAAGTAAACCTTTATAATCTAGACAGAAAACATTTTCTTACTTGAATCTAAGAAGTAGACGATTTTTTTTACATCGTCTGTAATCTTTTTTTTTTTTTTTTGCGGAAATCCTCACGCCTATGTAATAGCAAATAAGAAAAATATTTCAACCTCAAGACTGACTTTGTTCATGTTTGTAAACTGGAGACTTATTTATCAATTAAAGATTTTAATATAAGAAGAGCTATATGTAAAATGAAAATATATTAAAAAGTGCTCATGATCTTAGAGGGCCCTCATGGGGTTTTTGATTATGTGATTACTTGGCCGTTTTTTTAATGATTATTTGATTATTAAGCCAAATATTTCATGATTATTTGATTACCTAGGACTGTATTTTTAGTTTATGATTATTTGATTACTAAAGATAAGCAAATATTTAATGATTATGTGATTATATTGGCAAAAAAATGGTGATTATGTGATTACAAGGACCCCCCCATGAGGGGCCTCATCTTAGAATGATATGTCTCTGGAATTGAGAAAGATAGATATAGTAAAATATACATAGAGAGAACTCAGCGTCTATGTCATCACTGCTTATCGCATCGATCAAACTCTATTGAGAAGATTCATTAAACATTTTTTGACGATGGAGGTATATAATATACAAGGTTATAGATATTGTAACCCGGACTGTAACCTTGTATTTGTGCGCATGCGCGACCGGTACTGGGCGGATCCGGTAATTTCTACTTTCACTTTTTGAAAAAAAATCTTCTATGTGGAGATAGATTTGTACGCTTTTATTTACATTTATCTGCGAAAGAAAATACACGTCGTGCTCAGTTGTTGAAGTGGCTCTCTTCCCAGTACTTCAGAGCACACATAACGTCTAAAACGTAAAAAAAACATGTGAAAGGTATGCAAAATAATGCATTGTAGCAATGAAAACATACATGATCAACTTTAAATGCAAAATAACATTTAAAACTAGGAAAGGAGGCTAACCCCCCCCCCCCCCCCCCCCCCCCCCCCCTTCTTTTCCTTTTCCAACTAAAAAATGTGATTTGGTTCAAAAGAGTCCGACAATAAATTCTTTTTATGTGTATTTATCATGTCAGTGTGCATAGGAGGTGACCAAATGATTTCTTGCGGCGTCAAGAAAGTCTTAAAAATATTGTTATGGATCGTGCATGTATGAGGGGGGATAGGGCCTTTATCAGGACTCCAGGATCTGGTGTTTTTAGGCTCAGGGTTTCGGGATCTATTAAGAGATACAGGAATTCTTTTTTTGAATTACTAGTACTGGATGTCCGAATTTAAATTTATTTAAATTCGGGATTTCATGTTTAAGGGATCAGGACCCCTCCTACCCCTGGTCATGTATGAGGGTGATACTTGTAATCCCTGGGAAATCGGGAAATCACAAATAACCGTTAAAAAAAATTGGCATATGACGTTTATAACAGTAATTTTTGGTGCATGACTATAAAAAAGTACACATTCCTTTAGGTGATATCAAAATCAATTAATTTTGACACTGTCAAGAGTGGATAAATATCGTATTGCAAAAGATTATGTGGTGAAATCTGTTTCTCTGTCTTCATGTCGTCACAATGGGAATTTCAAATAATAGCCTAGATAGATAGATTTGTGTTAGGACTTGAAACTTGAAACCTATATGGTGAAAAATGTAACAAATCTTGTAAAACGAGAGTGGTTTGATGTTGATGGTAATTTTTCATACATCTTATCAGGGGCGAATCCAGCCATTTAAAAAAGGGGGGTCCAACTATAAGTCACCATTCCAATGCATTGATCGTTAAAAAAAGGGGGGGTTCCAACCCCCCTGAACCCACCCCTGGATCCGCCACTGCACCTTATCACTATGTGTCCACCATAACTGGATATCACACAGGTTGTAGTAAAATTTTGAAGTAAAAAAAAAACTGAAGCCACAAAGGAAAAATGATTGTCATGATTGTTGTATTCATCATAAGTTCTATGCAGTCGGGTCAGCCAGGATTACCAATAATTAAGGTGTATTCAATATGATAGATAATTGCTATATATCTAGGACCTCACTTGATTTATCTCTTCTGTCACTTTATGATATTGATCGAGGGTGATGCGGCATGTGATACGGATTTTGCCATGTTATATACGCTTTATCATATATTTCACCAGACTTTATATATATGTCACCATACTTTATATATCTGTCACCACACTTTATATATATACATATTTATGTCACCAGACTTTATATATCTGTCACCACACTTTATATATATATGTCACCAGACTTTATATATCTGTCACCACACTTTTTATATCTGTCACCACATTTTATATATCCGTCACCACACTTCATATATCTGTCACCAGACTTTATATATTTGTCACCATAATATCTGTCACCACACTTTATATATCTGTCACCACACTTTATATATATATGTCACCAGACTCCGTCACAACACTTTATATATCTGTCACCACACTTAATATATATCTGTCACCACACTTAATATATATCTGTCACCACACTTTATATTCTGTCACCACACTTTATATATCTATCACCAGACATTATATATATCTGTCACCACACTTTGTATATCTGTCATTACACTTGACATATCCATAACCACACTTTATATATCTATCACTACTTTATATATCTGTCACCACACTTTATATTCTGCCACCACACTTTATATATCTGCCACCACACTTTATATATCTGTCACTGAACTTTCTATATCTGTCACCACACTTTATATATCTGTCACCAAACTTTATATATCAGTCGTCACACTTTATATATCTGTCACCATACTTTATATATCTGTCACCACATTTTATATATCTGTCACCACTCTTTGTATATCTATCACCATACTTTATATATCTGTCATTACACTTGACATATCCATCACCACAATTTATATATCTATCACCACTTTATATATCTGTCACAAAACTTTATATATCTATCACCACACTTTATATATCTATCACCATACTTTATATATCTGTCACCACACTTTATATATCAATCAGCACACTTTATATATCTGTTACCACACTTTTTAAATCAATCAGCACACTTTATTTATCTGTCACCACACTTTATATATCTATCACCATACTTTATATATCTTTCACCACACTTTATATATCTGTCACCACACTTTATATATCTATCACCATACTTTATATATCTTTCACCACACTTTATATATCTGCCACCACACTTTATATATCCATCGTGTCACTGTATATCTATCAACCCACTTTATATATCTGTCACCACACCTTATATATCTGTCACCACACTTAACATATCCATCACCACACTAAAAATATCTATCACCTCTCTTTATATATCTATAATTACACTTTATATATCAATCAACACACTTTATATATCTATCACCGTTCTTTATATATCTGTCACCACACTTTATATATCTGTCACAACACACAATATATCTTTCACCACACTTAATATATCTGTCACCACACTTAACATATCCATCATCACCCTTCATATATATATCTATCACCTCACAATATATATTTATCACCTCACTTTATATATCTATCATTACACTTAATATATCTGTCACCAGACTTTATATATCTATCCCCACACTTTGCATATCTGTCACCATGCTTTATATATCTATCACAACACTTTAAGTATCTGCATCAAACCTTGTATACCTGTCACCAGACTTTATATATCGATCACCACACTTTATTTATCTGTTACCACACTTTATATATTTATCACCACACTTTATTTATCTGTTACCACACTTTATATATCTCACCACACTTTATATATGTGTCACAATATTTTATATATCTGTCACAACACTTTATATATCTGCCACCACACTTCATAAATCTTTCACCACACTTTTAACATCTGTGACCACACTATATATATCCATCACCACACTTTATGTATCCATCACCTCAATGTATATTTTTCTATCACCTCACTTTATATATCTATCACTACTTTATAAATCTATCACCACACTTTATATATATGTACCATTATTTATATATCTGTCACTACACTTAACATATTCATGATCACACTTTATATATCACTCGCCCCACTATATCTATATCTATCTACTCACTTTATATATCTGTCACAACACTCTATATATCTGTCACTAGACTTTATATATCTATCACCACACTTTATATATCTGTCACCACACTTAACATCTCCATCACCACACTATATATATCAATCACCTCACTATATATATCTATCACCTCACTTTATATATCTCTAACTACACTCTATATATATGTCACCAGACTTTATATATCTATTCCCACACTTTACATATCTTTCACGACTTTTTATATATCTATCACCACAATTTATGTATCTGTCACTCCACTTTATTTATCTGTTACCACACTTTATATATCTATCACCACACTATATAAATGTGTCACCATACTGTATATATATGTCACCACACCATATATGTCTGTCACCATACTTCATAAATCTTTCACCACACTTTTTATATCTGTCATCACACATTATATATACATCACCACACCTTATACACATCACCACATCTTATACACATCACCACATCTTATATATCTATCACCTCACTTTATATATCTATCACCATACTTCATAAACAAATCACCTCACTTTATATTTATCTGTCACTAAACTTTATACATCTATCACCACACTGTTCATTTGTCACTATTCTGTTCATCTGTCACTACACATTATATATCTGTCACCAGACTTTATATATCTATCACCACACCTTATATATCTGTCACCATACTTTATATATCTATCACTACACTTAACGTATCCATGATCACACTATATATATCCATCACGTCACTACATATATCTATCACCTCACTTTATATATTTATCACAGTAACTACACTTAATATATTTATCACCAAACTAAATATATCTATCACCACACTTTATAAATCTATCATCACACTTTATATATCTATCATCACACTTTATACATCTATCACCTAACTGATCATATGTCACAACACTTCATATATCTATCAACACGCTGTATATATGTCACCACACTTTGTATATATATCACTTCATTCTATATAAGTAAGACCTCATTTTATTAATATACCACCTCTGTTTATATATCTATCACCTTATTCAATATATCTATCAATACAATGTACATCTTTTACTACATTTTATATCTCTATCACCTCACTTTATACATATATCACCACACTGTGTATCTGTCACCACAATGTGTATATCTGTCATCTCACTTTATATATCTTTCACCTTTATCTTTCTCCTCATTTATATATGTATGACATCACTGAAAATATTTTATTGACCTCACTGTTGATATTTTTTCACCATATTTTATATATGTATCCCCTCCACATATGTATCTTTTAACTAACTGCACTGTTTAAATCAATCACAAGACCATTGATATATATATATATATATATATACGTACTTATGAATATAATTATTTTCTGTGACTGTATCTTACATTAATTTGTAGGATCCTTTACTATAGATAATTTAGCTGATCTGTAAACAATCACATCTTCATGCCTTATATATCATGTACTGTAGTACGCCGCTAGATTAAAACTGAAGTGGAAAGGTAACATATGCCCACCGAAAGCTCTTTTTTGAGAGCCCAGGTGGTCGTGTGGTCTAGCGGGACGGCTACAGTGCAAAGTTACAGATCTAACATTGTTGGGTTGATGTTTAGACGAGTTGTATATATATATATATATATATATATATAAGTACGTCTGAGTCAGTGACAACCCTACAACAGATGTATCCATCGGATCGCCATCAATGATGGTGATACATGGCTGTGTACATAATGTATATATATTAGAACGTCTGAGTCAGTGACAACTCTACAACAGATGTATCCATCGGATCGCTATCAATGATGGTGATACATGGCTGTGTACATAATGTATATACAACTTGTCTAAACATCAACCCAACAATGTTAGATCTGTAAATAACATCTTCATGCCTTATATATCATGTACTGTAGTACGCCGCTAGATTAAAACTGACGTGGAAAGGTAACACATGCCCACTGAAAGCTCTTTATTTGAGAGCCCAGGTGGTCGTGTGGTCTAGCGGGACGGCTGCAGTGCAGGCGATTTGGTGTCACGATATCACAGTAGCATGGGTTCGAATCCCGGCGAGGGAAGAACCAAAAATTTGCAAATTTTTGGTTATATTATCCTTTTGTTTATATATCATCACACTGTATATATCTTAATACTGTTCTGTGTATTCTTTACCTCACTGTATATACACATAACCCCACTATAACTAATTTCACACTTATCACCTATCTATATCTATTTATCACCATCTTATCATATTTATAGTAACACAATGATTATATCTATCATCATTCTGTATCTATTTTTCACCAGACTGTATACTATAACTTGTATATTCTATAAGTGAGAGAAATATACTGGTCAATGTATAATTTACTGTGAAAGGAGATATGCAGATATGCAATGTCTACTGAAAAATGTTTGTATAAGCGTGTATACTTATCATGTAGCGATTCTCAAATTCATTATTTATATTTTTTTTCTTCTTACAGAAATACCAAACGACATTTTGCAGGGATTTAGAGGTCGTTGCTGAAAATGAAAGAAAGAACATGGATACATCTAATTTTAAATGAAATAACAAGAATAGTTAAATGATTTACAACCAAGCAGCACTCAGTTATAGTGATGGTAAAGTATTTTTAGAAAATGATACTTGAAAAAAGATAACTCGAAAAAAAATATATATAGTGTGGAGTTTTATATATTCCTCCATTGCTACAGTCGCTGTATTCATCACCACACTCTCCATATATATCCCAACAGTCTCAATAGGTACCCCCATACTATGATTATCTATCACTACAGTCTCAATAGCTACCCCCATACTATGATTATCTATCACTACAGTCTCAATAGCTATCTCCATACTATAATTATCTATCACAACAGTCTCAATAGCTATCCCCATACTATGATTATCTATCACTACACTCTCCATTCCGATGCCAACAGTCATTATGTATATATCATAATAGTCTCTATGTATATATCAGGATAATACAAAAGCTTCCCCTTTACTTTATTTATCAATCACCTCACTTTATATATCAATCACCACACTCTCTATATATATCCCCATACTCTCTATATCTACCCCAAAAGTCTCTCAGTATATCTCCACATAATAAACACCTTAGATTACCTTACATTATTTATCAATCACCTCACTTTATGTATCAATCACCACACTCTATATATATATCCCCAACTCTCTATATCTGCCTCAAATGTCTCTCTGTATATATTTCCACACAATAAACAACTATCACCTTACTTTATTTATCAATCACCTCACTTTATGTATCAATCACCACACTCTCTATATATATCCCCATACTCTCTATATCTACCCCAATAGTCTCTCTGCATATCTCCACACAATAAACCCTATCATCTTACTTTATTTCTCAATCACCACACACACACTCTCTATATATCTATCCCCAACTCTCTTTATCTACCCCAAAAGTCTATCTGTGTATCTTTCCATAATAAACACCTATCACCTCACTTTATTTATCACTAACCTTACTGTATATATCAATCACCACACTCTATATATATATCCCCAACTCCCTATATCTGCCCCAAAAATCTCTCAGTATATCTCCACACAAAAAACACCTGTCATCTTACTTTATTTATCAATCACCTCACTTTATGTATCAATCACCACACACACACTCTCTATATATCTATCCCCCACTCTCTTTATCTACCCCAAAAGTCTATCTGTGTATCTTTCCATAATAAACACCTATCACCTCACTTTATTTATCACTAACCTTACTGTATATATCGATCACCACACTCTATATATATATCCCCAACTCCCTATATCTGCCCCAAAAATCTCTCTGCATATCTCCACACAATAAACCCCTATCATCTTACTTTATTTCTCAATCACCACACACACACTCTCTATATATCTATCCCCAACTCTCTTGATCTACCCCAAAAGTCTATCTGTATATCTTCAAATAATAAACACATATCACCTCACTTCATTTATCAATCACCTCACTTTATATATCAATCACCAAACTTTCAATGTATATCTCAACAGTCTATGTTTATGACCACATCATAAATACCTGTCACCTCACTTTGATTATCAATCACCTCAGTTTATATATTAATCACCACACACTTTTTATATCTATCCCCATACTTTGGATATCTATCCCACAGTCTCTATGTTTATGACCAAATAACAAACACCAATCACTTTACTTTATTTATCCATAACCTCACTTTATATATAAATCACCACACACTTTTTATATCTATCCCCACAAAATAAACACCCATCATCTTACTTTATTTATCAATCACCTCACTTTATATATCAATCACCACTCACACACTCTCTATATCTATCCCCCACTCTTTTTGTCTACCCCAAAAGTCTCTCTGTATATCTTCACATAATAAACACCTATCACCACATTTTATTATCAATAACCTCACTTTATATAGCAATCAACACACTCTCTATATATATCCTCATATTCTCTGTGTCACTCACCACACTGTCAATATCTATACCCACAGTCTCTATGTTTATGACCACATTATCAACACCTATCACCTTACTTTATTTATCCATCACCTCACTTTATATATCAATCACCACACACTTTCTATATATATCCCCATACTCTCGATATGTATTCCCACAGTCTCTATGTTTCTGACCACATCATAAACACCTACCACCTTACTTTTTTAATCAATCACCTCACTTTATACATCAATCACCACACACTCTCTATATCTATCCCAAACTCTCTATATCTACCCCATAGTCTCTATGTTTATAACCAAATAACAAACACCAATCACTTTTCTTTATTTATCCATTGTCTAATTTTATATATCAATCACCACACACTCTCTATATCTATCCCCATACTCTCGATATGTATCCCCACAGTCTCTATGTTTATGACCACATTATAAATACCTATCACCTTACTTTATCTATCTATCACCTTACTTTATCTATCCATCACCTCACTTTATATATCAATCACCACACACTTTATATATATCTATCCCCATACTACCAATATGTATCTCCACAGTCTTTATATTAATGACCACATCATAAACACCTATCACTTCATTTTATTTATCAATCACCTCACTTTATACATCAATCACCACACACTCTTTATATATATAACCCACTCTCTATATCGACCCCAACAGTCTCTATGTATATTTCTACATATTAAACACCTTTACTTTATTGATCAATCACCTCACTGTATATTTTCACCTCAATTTATATTTTATTTCTATCACACCACTGGGTATATCTTTCAAAGCCCTATTTATATCATTTTAAAAGTAGATATGAGCATGATAATAATCCACCGTTTTGTACAGAAATCTGTTTATGTTTATTTAGATTTTAAACTTAAAATGACTCAATGTGACACCTCACTGTTATTATTTTTTTTCTTCAGAAAAATGAAACTAGATTTTTGAAAGATAGAACATAGAAGAAAAGGAAAAGGTAATCATCATTGAAATTAAATTAATTAGTTATCAAAGGTACCAGGATTATAATTTAGTACGCCAGACGCAAGTTTCGTCTACATAAGACTCATCAGTGACGCTCATATCAAAATAGTTAAAAACCAAACAAATACAAAGTTGAAGAGTATTAAGGATCCAAAATTCCAAAAAAATGTGTAAACAGGAAATTTATAAAAAATTACCAAATAATTGATATTCATATCAACACCAACACTTTACTCTTTACATATGTATGTAAAGAGTTAATTAGCAAAGTATTATACATATGATGTAAAGAGTTAATTAGCAAAGTATTATGCATATGTATGTAAAGAGTTAATAAGCAATTAAACAATCCTGGTTGAAATGAAATAATTTAAAAGAAATTATTTTTAAAGAATAGCTGCTCCAACATATCGTTCAATATTTTATGTAAATATCATGTCAGATATCTTTTCAATAAAAGGAGCAAATATGGTATACTAACTGTCAGTCAAAGATTCTAACATTCAAGATGAGTAAACCTTAAAAATATATTGTGTCAGTGTTATTGTACTTGTAACTAGGTCTACATGATACTTCTGCTGGCACACACATAACGTATATACCACCACATATTATATATCTAGTATAATTATGGCCACATATAATATATCTACCGCCACACATGATTAATCACCACACTACATAAATCATTCACCACAGTCTGTGTATTTATCACCACAATATTTTTGTCTATCACCACACTGTGGTCTATCACCACACTATGTTTGTCTATCACCACACTGTTGTCCATTACCACACTATTGTCTTTCACCGCACTATGTTTTTCTATCACCACACTATGTATGTCTATCACGACACTAAGTCTGTCTATCACCACACTATGTTTGTCTGTCACCATGTCTATCACCACACTTTGTTTGTCTATCACTTGAGTATGTTTGTCTATCACCACACTATTGTCTATCACCATGCTTTGTTTACCTATCACCACACTATGTATGTCTATCACTTCAGTATGTTTGTCTATCACAACACTATATATTTTAATCATCACAGTTTACATATTCACCAACACATTCTTATTACCAATACTTGATAAAAAGAAAAAGTTATGATGAAGCCTTGTTTTCTCTCACATTGTCATTTCATAAAACAAAAAGGTAAATCATTTGAGTCATGGTTCTGTGTAAAGTCATTAGTAAAGAAAAAAAAAATTAACTTTTCATTTAAATGATTGGTCTCACAAAAGAATTGTATTTCTGCATTACAAATTTTACAATTTGATACAATCTTGGGATTATGTTCTGTTTTTGCACTGATGAAACACTCCTATTTATTCTTAGATGGAAAATAAATAACAACTGTTTGAGGCATTGAAATTCTGTATTGTATTGGACTTATTATTTATTCAACTGAACCCTATATTATTTTGTAGGTTAAAGATTTAGTGCCGGCCTCACAATTAAGAAAGAATACGAACAAGCATTCTTTACAGAACAGGGGAGACTATTTTACTGTGCTTAGATCTGTGTTTTTGTTATAATTAATTAATATTGTAATTTGTTCTTGGATAAATATCTGCAATGTGGAGGACAACTGAACTGTGTTCTTATATATTGAAGACGTGCAATGATTTAAAATGCATTTAAGATGAACTTTTTACTACTCGGAAAATGGTTATCATTAAAGTAACAAACATAGAATTCATTTACAGGAATACATTTTATATTCTATGTATAAAATGTTATATCTAAAAGGTGAAAGTAAACAGATTCCTGGCTGTTTAAAATCAAATGAAAACAGTTTTATTGTGTAGTTAAGAATGTATATACGTTGTTCATGCATTTATGTATTGGAATATCTAGAATTGTACAATGTATTGAGTTTAGTGGATCTTTCGTTCTATGTTATTTAAGTTTTATTTTCATAAAATAAAAGTTCTAAAATTTAATCAATACTTTTACTTTGTATCAATGTGACAAATGTCCAGCAACAATCCTATATGATTGCTTTTCTGTATATATAATGAAATTCCTCATCTCTTTATTGACAAGAAATAAATATTGTGTCTATGATGATGATAAGAAAATGTAAACAGTCTTATGATATGGAGACTTGGAAAATCTTGAAATAATTATATATGAAGCTCATAAAATAGAGTCATTGGTTTCCGAAAATATTCAGATTATTCCAGAGGGAACATCTACAATCTTTTATATGCACATTTTATATGTTATCGACTGTTAGACATGCATAGGTACTCTAGTCAGGGTGAAATATATCCAAAAGACACTTATAGAGTAGGCTGTATGTGTTGAAATTCTCCATGAAAATTTATTCAGTAGGCTGCAAGTGTCAACCTTTGAGGACATCTACAATGCTTCATACACATTTGATATTTTACTAACTGCAAGGGATATATAGGTACATTGGTAAGGATGAAATCTTTCCACAAACATTTATACAGTAGGCTGCAAGTGTTGATATTTGAGAGGAAAAATCTACAATTCTTCATACATTTTTGGTATTTTCCCAACTGCAAGAGATATATAAAAGAGGAACGAAATATACAAGAGGAACAGTCAAACTCATAAATAGAAAATCTGAAGTACATTAGTAAGGATCAAATCTTTCCATAAACCTTTATGCAGTAGGCTGCAAGCGTTCATATTTGAGATAGATAATCTACCATCCTTCATACACATTTTGTATTTTACTAACTACAAGACATATAAAAAAACAAATATGAAATATTTCCAGGAAAATTATAAAGCTGTGGTTTGTGCTCATAGTTGAAGGCAGTATGGTGACCTTAAGTTGTTATTTTCTGTGTCGATTTGGTCTCTTGTGGAGAGTTGTCTCATTGACAATCATACCATATCTTCTTTTTTTTATAATTAGGAGGATGTAAGTGTTGAGAAGGAACATCTACAATCCTTCATATATAGATATAACAAGATGTGATATGAGACAAATCTCAATTCAAGTCCCAAGTTGAAGAGTAACCAATTATAACATGTTTAAGTCAAAGTTCGGGCTTCAACACAGAGTTTTGGCGCACACCGAACGGCAAGCTATATAGGGCCCAAACTCATTAGTGTGAACCATTCAAATGGGAACACAAACGAATTTATCTAAATGAAAAAACGAGAAACACTTATGAACCACGTTAACAAACAAAAACCACTGAACATCAGGTACCTAATGAGGACAGGCGAATAACAAATGCAGCGGAATTATTTTTTTTGATAGGTACCAAGCTTAACCCTTAACTTAACAACAGTGTTACATCACAACATAGAAAGACTCACTATGAAATATGAATTAAAATGGGTTAACTTAATCAAAAGACATATAACCACAAACTTGAATGTATACACTGAACGAATGAGTTTGATATATGCCACAATGATAATACAAAATCATTATAATAAGGGATTATATGTTAAACAATTTCACATGGATAACCATAACCTTTATTGTAAAGGATCACTGTTGGGAGTTTACCGACTACAGGAGCTATATAGATACTTGGGTATAACTGAAATCTATCAATGTACATTTATACAGTAGGCAGTATGTGCTTGAATTCGAAAAACAACACCTACAATCCTTTGAGTACATTTGATATAATACAAATTGCAGGATAATGGTCAGAATTTGTACAGTAGGCAGTATGAGCTTGAATTCGAAAAACAACACCTATAATCCTTTGAGTACATTTGATATAATACAAATTGCAGGATTATGGTCATAATTTGTGAATCTGCACAAACTATCGTATCGTTTATGTTGGCACCACCCAAAAAACGTAAATCGTTAGTTCTTTATCTGTAATTTTATCTTCAAGTTGTCTTTGTGTTTACTTTTGTAGGACATGTATCTGCTCATTATATTACTCGTTGTAATTGTCACCATCTACTCTAAAACTTCTTACCGAAATGAAATAATCTTTTGGCATAATGTTAACTTTCTAATGGTGTAGTGCAATTTATATTGTAGTAGATTTTTGGGTCAGCATTGTATGTGGGTTCCATTACCGAAGCATGAACGTATTTTACAATTATAGGTTTATTTGAGAGATACACAGTGTTAAGGATTTGTATAGTGAGAAGGATTTTGCGGTTTATACACATTCTTGCCAATATTTATCCATAAATTCTGAAAACCCTTTATTACAATAAGTTATACCTTCTCATAATCTTAACCATCTTACCATATAATCTTTAAGCATCTCATTCTTTTATCAGATTTTTATAGCGTATACTTTATGCACTTGGAGAAACACTTATATTCCCATGAAAAGCCTGAAATTAACAGATACGCAAGCTCAAAATATAATTGTAGTTATCTTTAAGGTAAATTCGTTTTGGCATGACTTATATCTCAATTATTATATAAATTAGGTTAAATCTTAAGTAGTTAATATACAGTTACACGAACGGCTGTTCTCTCAGTCGTATTGATTTAAATCAAGAAAGGATTTGTCTTCAGAATAACCGATATTGCTTCAATTTAATACGCCGTTTCAGACTGTGTTCCTTTTTTGAATAGCAGGTACACATGTTCCAAGTTGGGAAGTAATTTTTAATCAATTATGCGACAGTTATATCAGTTGTCTATATAGTACTTAACCCTTTTTCACCATGGTATTGAAAAAGTCCAACATTATAGGTGTAAATCATATGTTAGCTGGTGTTCGCACATCAAACTTCAAGATCATTTAAGATCGACAGGTTATAGTTTTTAAAGTATCATCATTCATCGAAACATTTAACAGAGTGTTGTAAGCAATTAAGATATTTTCTTCATTCCATTGTAAAATATGTTATAAATCTGAACATCGGACAGACGCTAAATTGATTTTTAGTCAAACAAATGTGTTAATGCTATACCTCCATTTCTATGATTACTGATAGAATAACTGAATGCAAACAAACAGAAAAATATATTGAAAACTTCTTCAAATCTTGTATCTTGTATGTTTTAACAAATAACAAAGTTTATTCATATATTTTTTTTAAAGTTTATTCACATGTATCATGACAAATGTACACGTATCAAGTTCAACTTCTAACTAATTTTACTACTGACTTCTGTGCGTGAAAGATTCGTCGCTGGGCGTTGACCATTTATTCTAAAAACAGTTGTTGGCATGACACGTATTGAAAATGCCTGTACCAAGTCAGGAATATGGCAGTTCTTGTCCATTCGTTTTTGATGCGTTTTGTTATTTGATTTTGCCATGTGATTATGGACTTTACTAATTGATTTTCCTCTGAGTTCAGTATTTTTGTGATTTTACTTTTTATGTTCTTCTCATATATGTTATGATGGTATGATACTAAACCCCTTACGGGAAGGATTGTGCCTGATGTTCATATGATGAAATCATAATCATTCAGTCAGTTTAATCGAAGTCTGGAACTGGGATGTCAGTTAACTGCTAGTAGTCTGTGGTTATTTATGTATTATTGTCATTTTGTTTATTTTCTTTGGTTACATCTTCTGACATCAGACTCGGACTTCTCTTGAACTGAATTTTAATGTGCGTATTGTTATGCGTTTACTTTTCTACATTGGTTACAGATATAGGGGAGGGTTGAGATCTCACAAACATGTTTAATCCCGCCGCATTTTTGCGCCTGTCCCAAGTCAGGAGCGTCTGACCTTTGTTAGTCTTGTATTACTAGTATTTTAATTTTAGTTTCTTGTGTACGATTTGGAAATTAGTATGGCGTTCATTATCACTGGACTAGTATACATTTGTTTAGGGGCCAGCTGAAGGACGCCTCCGGGTGCTGGAATTTCTCGCTACATTGAAGACCTGTTGGTGACCTTCTGGTGTTGTTTTTTTATTTTTTCGGGTTGTTGTCTCTTTGACACATTCCCCATTTCCATTCTCAATTTTATGCAACAGGAATCAATCAATATATATACCATAAAAAAAATCAAGTACTCAGAAAACGTGGAAAAGTTGTTCCAGCGAATGATTTAGTAACAAACAAATATGGTAGTCGGAAGAGGTAATACTTAATTAAATTCCATAAGAGTGAAATTATCTTCATTCAATAGCAAGTTACCTCTGTTAAGTAATTTTATATCACAACCAGATCTGAGCTTAAATCATGCCTTGAACATTCAACGATCCGTGTATATGAGAGAGTCGACAATTTGCTTAAATAAAATGACTATCTTCAGTTAAAAACCAAATCCTCTAGATATTTGCGGCTTCTGGTTGGTACTCCACAACATATATATTTTTTTTATCTTTTTATCTTCATCTCTATTATTAACAAATATCAGTCTTTTTCAATAATTCTAAACCACCCACGGAGAAAGATATGTTTAGTGAAGATTTTTGGTGTGGTTTGTGTTGCTAAGTCTTTAGGTTTTTTATGTTTTTTTTAAACTGTTGTTTGTGTTTGTGATTTGGTCTTTTTCTTTTTTATCTCTGGCGTTGTCCCTTTATTTTCTACTTCTCAGTTTGTAAGTCCCTTTGGTATCGATCGCCTCTCTTAAGCTTAACTTCTGCGAGGTTTTGAATAACTGCATCTGCTGTATGTTCCCTTCAAATCGATTGATAGTTGTGACTTTTTGAATCGCTATACTACTTTTTCAATCAAATGGTAGAAGTTTGTTTTTTTATAAATAGCCATTTATTATCAGCAACTAATAATAGCATGTCCTCTTCGGTCAGGAAAATGATGAATACGGCATATATACGTGTAAAGAACTATGACGAAATCATCTTAGCTTTATATTTTCTCCATAAAACTGTATATTAATGTTCGGCAAATAAGTTAAAATGCATGACTGTAGTTTTTCGTATTTTTCGCCAGTGTCCATAGATTTGTTCGTGTGTTGTGAACAAAAGTGTATTATCAAGACATTTTCTTCATGAAAACTGTATATCAATGTTCGGCAAATAAAGTTAAAAACGCATGACTGTAGTTTTTTGTATTTTTTTCCAAATTACCCTTAGATTTGTTCGTGCACATGTGTTATGAACAAACGTGTATTATCAAAAGACAGCAAAGACCGTGTAGATTCCATTAACTACAAACAAGTTAAAAATATCTACCGGTACCTTTATGATTTTTTTGCTTTGAATAATTAAGACTTGATTTTCTCAATGCTAGTATGAAGAGATCAACTCTTTCGACTAATGTCTTTCTGGATTAGATATTTCACCTTATAATAAATTTCCAAGTATTACCCAAATCATGAAATAACGTCTTTGAGTAACAAACAAGTTTTAACTAATTAACTGTGTAAATTCTTCAATGGTTTCAGTACATACAAATATACAAAAAAATACTGAGAACCACGGCTGATACAAACTGGTTCCTAGAATTCGGAACAATACCAACTGCCTATATCTCATAACCATAAACAAAACATATACAGACTGTATATGGGATTCACAGACAATAAAAAGACTAGATGTATCTTACAACCACAGAAATACAAAGACTGTTTTAAAAACCACAGACTATTTACATTCAGATAACTTTAAAGAACCAAAGACAATACATTCACGTACCTAACAATTAGACAATACTTAAGAATACATGCAGCGCTATAAAACCAGGTTAAATCCACCATTTTCTGCATTTGAGAATGCAGGTACGACATCAGGAATATAACCGTTGTTGTTTATTCATTTGATGTATTTCATCATTTGATTTTGCCATTTGATTGCTTTCCTTTTTGAATTTTCTTCGAAGTTCAGTATTTATTTATTTCACCTCCTATGCATTATGTTTGATGTGTTTGAGCTTTTGATTTTGCCTTTGATCAGGGACGTTCCATTTCTGCTTTTCCTAGGAGCTCTGTAATTTTTTATTTTACTTCATACAAATCAAGCATATTCTTTTTGCTCTGCATGTTCTTTTTTTGTGTCATGGAAGAATACCCATATCATGTGTTATTCTAATACATGAAGAAAATCTTGAAGTAATCTTTCAATTAAACATTGTTTCACACATGCTTAGGACTTAAAAACTTGAAATGTGGTATGATTATCAAGAAGATAACTATCCAATGGAGACTTTCAACAATGGCAAAACACATACCATATTGTATAATGTAGTTCAAAAGGAGAAAACCAACCATGTCATTAGTGTAGACAACACATTCAGAAAGTGAGTAGGTTAAAATCAATCCAGTTTAGTCTGATGTATAATCATTCTGTAATTGCCAAAAGTGCATTTGATATAAAACATGTATAAGGCAATTTCCTATAAAAATTTTATTTCCAAGGGACATTACTCATGGTGAAATAGTGGATTTGAAATGAATTTCAATCTAACCCTAATACTTGCTAAGATAAACCTTCAATATAAATTTCGTAGCAATCCTATGAAAGATGTAGATTTGAAAAGGCTTTCCATGCAATTTTTCGTATAATTTATATTTCCAAGGGGAATAGCTCCTTCAATAATAATTGTTTGGCACTGAATATGACTCCCCTATAAAAGGAATACTAAACACTAACTTTCCTAGGAGCTACATTACGTTTAAGGGTTATCAAGTATAAAGGTATATTAAAACTGCTTCTGAATTTACTAGTTGTTACAGATACACATGTTAGAAAAAGGTTAAAAAAGATATGCATTTGTCACTTTACTAAGAGTATCCCATGTTACCAAAGAACCCCAAGCATGAGAAGGAGAATTGACATAAAGTATTTTTAAAAGAACATAATATAACAGGATTTTTTGTACATAACTCTTTAATACTAATTGAATATAACTAAAACACAAATCTAAGTGCAGTACAAATAATCTCCTCTGTTCTGTAAACATTCTTGCCTCTAATTCTTTCTTAATTGTGTGGCAGGCACTAAATCTTGTTTAACCTAAAACATAACAATATGGTTCAGTTGGATAAATAATTATTCAAAACAATACAAAATTTAAAAGCCCTAAAAAGTTGTTATTTGTTTTCCATCTAAGGACAAATAGGAGTGTTTTATTCCTTGCAATGGCAGAATCCCAAGACAATATCAAAATGTAAAACTTATAGAAATAAAATTCATTTGTGATACCAATCATTTAAATGAAAAGTTCAAATCATTTTTTTCTTGGGTAATTACTTTTCTTTGCTTTACAACTGTGATGATTAAAATATAATGTGTGGTGATAGACAACAATAGAGTGGTGAGAGACAAACATAGTGTGGTGATAGACAAACGTAGTGTGGTGATAGACAAAGATAGTGTGGTGATAGACAAACAGTGTGGTGATAGACAAACATAGTGTGGTGATAGACAAACATAGTGTGGTGATAGACAAACATAGTGTGGTGATAGACAATAGTGTGGTGATAAACAATAGTGTGGTGATAGACAAACATAATGTGGTGATAGATGTACACAGTGTGTTGATTGATTATGTGTGGCGGTAGATATATTATATGTGGTCATAATTATGTAATGTGTGGCAGTTGATACATAATATGTGGTGGTATATACATTATGTGTGTGCCAGCAGATGTATACTGTAGACAATGCTACAAGTGCAATAACACTGAAACAATATATTTATAAGGTTTACACATTTTGAATGTCACAATCATTGACCCACAGTTAGTATATCATATTTGCTACTTTTATTGAAAAGATACCTGACATGATATTTACATAAAATATTGCATGCCATGTTGGAGCGGTTATACTTTAAAAAACATTTCTTTTAAATTATTTCATTTCAACCAGGATTGTTTAATTGCTTATTAACTCTTTACATACATATGTATAATACTTTGCTACCTAACTCTTTACATACATATGTATAATACTTTGCTAATTAACTCTTAACATACATATGTATAATACTTTAAATTTCAATGAAGATTACCTTTTCCTTTTCTCCTATTTTCTATCTATCAAAAATCTTTTTTCACTTTTCTGAAGAAAAAAAATAATAACAATAATAGGTGTCACATTGAGTCATTTTAAGTTTAAAATCTAAATTAACATAAACAGATTTCTGTACAGAAACATGGATTATTATCGTACTCATATCCATTTTCAAGTTGGAATAAATAGGCATTTGAGGGATATACCCAGTGGTGTGAAAGACATAATGTATAAATTGAGGTGAAAATATTAACAGTGAACTGATAGATATTCTGAGTGAGGTGATACATATGAAATGAGCAATTGATTTACAAAGTGAGGTTATTGGTATTTCCAGTAAGGTGATATGGTATATTGTGTGGAGATATACATAGAGAATTTTGGGTAAATATAGAGAGAATGGAGATATATATAGAGAGTATGTGGTGATTGATATATGTAGTGAGGTGATTGATAAATAAAGTAAGGTGATAGGTGTTTATAATGTGGTCATAAACATAGAGACAATGGGGATAGATATTGAGAGTATGGGGATAGATATAGAGAGTGTGTGGTGATTGATATATAAAGTGAGGTGATGGATAAATAAAATGAGGTGATAGGTGTTTATGATGTGGTCATAAACATAGAGACAATGGGGATAGATATTGAGAGTATGGGGATAGATATAGAGAGTGTGTGGTGATTGATATATAAAGTGAGGTGATGGATAAATAAAATGAGGTGATAGGTGTTTATGATGTGGTCATAAACATAGAGACAATGGGGATAGATATTGAGAGTATGGGGATAAATATAGAGAGTGTGTGGTGATTGATATATAAAGTGAGGTAATGGATAAATAAAATGAGGAGATAGGTGTTTATTGTGAGGTCATAAACATAGAGACTGTGGGGATAGATATCGAAAGTATGGGGATAGAAATAGAGAGTGTGTGGTGATTGATATATAAAATAAGTTGATGGATAAATAAAGTAAAGTGATTGGTGTTTGTTATTTGGTCATAAACATAGAGACTATGGGGTAGATATTGAGAGTTTGGGGATAGATATAGAGAGTGTGTGGTGATTGATGTATAAAGTGAGGTGATTGATTAAAAAAAGTAAGGTGGTAGGTGTTTATGATGTGGTCATAAACATAGAGACTGTGGGAATACGTATCGAGAGTATGGGGATATATATAGTAAGTGTGTGGTGATTAATATATAAAGTGAGGTGATGGATAAATAAAGTAATGTGATAGGTGTTGATAATGTGGTCATAAACATAGAGACTGTGGATATAGATATTGACAGTGTGGTGAGTGACACAGAGATTATGAGGATATATATAGAGAGTGTGTTGATTGATATATAAAGTGAGGTTATTGATAAATAAAGTGTAGTGATAGGTGTTTATTATGTGAAGATATACAGAGAGACTTTTGGGGTACACAAAAAAGAGTGGGGGATAGATATAGAGAGTGTGTGAGTGGTGATTGATACATATAGTGAGGTGATTGATAAATAAAGTAAGATGATAGTTGTTTATTTTGTGGAGATATACATAGAGACTTTTGGGGCGGATATAGAGAGTTGGGGATATATATAGAGTGTGGTGATTGATACATAAAGTGGGGTGATTGAAAAATAAAGTAAGGCGATAGGTGTTTATTATGTGGAGATATACAGAGAGACTTTTGGTGTACACAAAAAAGAGTGGGGGATAGATATAGAGAGTGTGTGAGTGGTGATTGATACATATAGTGAGGTGATTGACAAATAAAGTAAGATGATAGGTGTTTATTTTATGGAGATATACAGAGAGACTTTTGGGGCAGAAACAGAGAGTTGGGAATATATATAGAGAGTGTGGTGATTAATATATGAAGTGAGGTGATTGATAAATAAAGTAAGGGGGTAGCTTTTGTATTATCCAGAGATATACATAGAGAATATTATGATACTATTATGATATATACATAATGACTGTTGGCATTGGTATGGAGAGTGTAGTGATAGACAATCATAGTATGGGGATAGCTATTTAGACTGTAGTAATAGATAATCATAGTATGGGGATAGCTATTGAGACTGTAGTGATAGATAATCATAGTATGGGGGTACCTATTTAGACTGTTGTGATATATATGAAGAATGTGGTGATAAATACAGCGACTGTAGCAATAGAGGAATATATAATTTATAAAGCACCACACTGAATATATCTTTTTTCAAGTATTATTTTCTAAAAATACTTTACCATCACTATTTCTGAGTGCTGCTTGGTTGTAAATCATTCAACTATTCTTGTTATTTCACTTAAAATTAGATGAACCATTTCCTTTCTTCCATTTTCACCAATGACCTCTAAATCCCTGCAAAATGTTGTTTGGTATTTCTGCAAGAAAAACACAAATATAAATAATGAATTTGATAATTGCTACATAACAAGTATACAAGCTTATACAAACATATCTCAGTGGACATTGCATATATGCATATCTCCTTCCACTGCAAATTATACAATGACCAGTACATTTCTCTGACTTAGAGAAGATACAACCAGTTATAGTATACAGTCTTGTGAAAAATAGATAAAGAATGATGATAGATATAATCATTGTGTTACTATAAATATGATATGATGGTGATAAATAGATATAGATAGGTGATAAGTGTGGACTTAGTTTTAGTGGGGTTATGTGTATATACAGTGAGGTAAAGGGTCCACAGAATAGTATTAAGATATATACAGTGTTGATGATATATTAACAAAAGGATGATATATATATATTTATATAAGTATGTCTGAGTCAGTGACAACTCTCCATCAGATTGATCCATCGGATCGCCATCAATGATGGTGATACATGGCTGTGTACATAATGTATATACAACTCGTCTAAACATCAATCCAACAATGTTAGATCTGTAAAATATATATATATACTATGTGGTGACATATATATCAATGGTATTGTAATTGATTTAAACAGTGCAGTTAGTTAAAAGATACATACATGACATATGTGGAGGGGATACATATATAAAATATGGTGAACAAATATCAACAGTGAGGTCAATAAAATATTTTCAGGGATGTCATACATATATAAAATGAGGAAATAGATATATAAATTAAATAGAAAGATATATAAAGTGAGATGATAGATATACAAATTGTGGTGACAGATACACAGTGTGGTGATATATGTATAAAATGTAGTGATAGATGTACAGTTTATTGATAGATATATTAAATAAGGTGATAGATATATAAACTGAGATGGTATATCAATTAAATGAGGTCTTACTTACTGTAAACCAACTTATTTTCGCAGATACTTTATTTTCTAGACCACTTCGTGGCTATTTAATTTCACGTTTTTCTAATCATCTTGATGTATTTGAATAAGGAAAGATCAAATTTTTACATATTCGCGACAATTTGTATTCACGTTATTTTTCTACTCCCGAAAGTCGCTGAAATAAATTGCTAGCCAAAATAAGTTGGTTTACAGTATATAGAATGAGGTGATAGATATACAAAGTGTGGTGACATATATACAGCGTGGTGATAGATATATAAAGTGTTGTAACATATGATGAGTTAGGTGATAGATGTATAAAATGTGATGATAGATATATAAAGTGTGATGATAGATATATAAAGTGTTGTGATAGATACATAAGGTGTTGTGACATATGATGAGTTAGGTGATAGTTGTATATAGTGTGGTGATAGTTGTATACAGTGTGATGATTGATGATACAGAGTGGTGATATATATCTACAGTGAGGTGATTTATGATACAGAGTGTTGAAAGGTAATACACAGTGGTGACACATATAAAGGGTAGGGTGATTGATGATACAGAGTGGTGAAAGATATATACAGTGTGGTAATTGGTGATACAGAGTTGGGATAGATGTCTAGTGTGGTGATAGGGATAAACAATAAAGGTGACTGATGATACAGAGTGGTGAAAGATATATATTCACTATGAAGATTGATGATACAGAGAGGTGATAGCTATATACAGGTGTGTAATTGGTGATGGAGAGTTGGGATAGATGTCTAGTGTGGTGATAGAGATAAACAATATGGTGACTGATGATACAGAGTGGTGATTGATACATACAGAGAGGTGATAGCTATATACAGTGTGGTAATTGGTGATGGAGAGTTGGGATAGATGTCTAGTGTGGTGATAGAGATAAACAATATGGTGACTGATGATACAGAGTGGTGATTGATACATACAGAGAGGTGATAGCTATATACAGTGTGGTAATTGGTGATACAGAGTGGGGATAGATGTCTAGTGTGGTGATAGAGATAAACAAGAAATGACTGATGATACAGAGTGGTGAAAAATATATTCAGTTTGGTGATTGATGATACAGAGTGGTGATAGATATATACAGTAAGGTTATTAATGAAACAGAGTGGTGATAGATATGTAGAGTGTGGTCATAGATATCTATTCCTCAATTTGGTGTTCTACAGAATGCTGATACAGTACTACATATATCACTAAATTTTCTGAAAAGATACACACACAAACACCAGTCTTTTCTACGATGATAATAATAGTTTTCAGAATTGAAATGTGTATGTTTGTGCAACATAATCAACCATACTGAAAAACAAATAGTTACAATGATACGTGCCGAACTGAATCACTTTTAGTTTTCAGCAAACATACACAGAATATACATTAATTATTAGTATGCTTATATACATTTTCAAATTGGTATAAACATGATTTCAATAGATACACATAGAGTTGTGATAGTCTTATACAGTAAGAAGATAAACCAAACATATCAAGTATGGGGATAGAAAAAAAATTGAATTGATGTGATATGTATATAGAAGGTGGTGATAGATAAATGAAGTTAAGATATCATGTTAGGTGATAAATATATAGACTGTGGTGATAGCTATATCATATGAGGTGATGGATATATAAATTGAGGTGATAAATAAAAAAAAGTGTGGTGATAGATAAAGAAAGTGAGGTACATGTAATATATAAAGAATGTGAGGTGATAGATAAAGAAAGTAGGGTTATAGATATGTAAAGTAGGGTTATAGATATGTTAAGTGTAGTAACAGATGTATAAAGCGAGGTGATTGATATATTGGGTGTGGTGTTAGATATAGAAAGTGTGGTGATAGATACATAAATTGAGGTCATAAGATATATAAAGTGTAGTTACAAATGTATAAAAAGTGGTATATTGGGTGTGGCTAGAGATATATGAGGTGATGTAAATTTAATGTGTAGTGACAAATATAAAAAAAAAAGGTGACAGATTTATAAAGTTTGGTGACAGATATATATAAAGTTAGGTGACAGTTAGGTGATTGATATATGAAGGGTGGTGATATATATATATATATATATATGTGTGGGGACAGATTTATAAAGTGTTGTGGCAGATATAGAGTGAGGTGATAGATGTATTTATTTTTGTGATAGATATATAAAGTATAGTGATAGATATATAAAACGAGTTGATAGATATATATATATATACTTATAGTGACCTGATGGATATATTAAGTGTGGTGATGGATATGTTAAGAGTAATGACCGATATATAAAGTATGGTGACAGATATATAATGTGTAGTGACAGATGAACGGTGTAGTGATCAATGAAGAGTGTGGTGATAGATGTATAAAGTTTAATGAGAGATAAATATAAAGTGAGGTGATTGATATATAAAGTGAGGTGATAGATACATAAAGTGTGGTGAACGATTTATGAAGTGTGGTGACAGATATATAAAGTGAGGTGATAGATATATATGGTGTGGTGATGTATATATAATGTTTACTGACAGATATAAAAAGTGTGGTGAAAGATTTATAAAGTGTGAAGACAGATATATAAAGTATGGTGACATATATATATAAAGTGTGGTGATAGATATAAAAAGTGTGGTGATAGATAAATAAAGTGTTGCGATAGATACATAAAGTCTGGTGACAGATATATAAGGTGTGGTGACAGATATATAAAGTGTGGTTACAGATAAATAAAGTGTGGTGATAGATATATAAAGTCTTGTGACAGATATATAAGGTGTGGTGACAGATATATAAAGTGTGGTGACAGATATTTAAAATGAAGAGATAGATATTTAAAGTTAAGTGACAGATATATAAAGTGTAGTGATAGATATATAAAGTGTGGTGACAGATATATAAAGTGTGGTGACAGATATATAAAGTGTGGTGACAGATATATAAAGTGTGGTGACAGATATTTAAAATGTAGGGATAGATATTTAAAGTCTGGTGACAGATATATAAAGTGTAGTGATAGATATATAAATGAGGTCATAGATATATATATATATATAGTAACGTGATGGATATATAAAGTCTGGTGAAGGATATATAAGGTGTGGTGACAGATATATAAAGTGTGGTGATATATATATAAAGTCTGGTGATGGACATATAAGGTGTGGTGACAGAAATATTAAAGTCTGGTGATGAATATGTTAAGTGTGGTGACAGATATATAATGTATGGTGACAGATATATAAAGTATGGTGACAGATATATATAGTGAGGTGATGGATATATAAAGTGTAATGACAGATATATAAAGGATAGTGACAGATATATTAAGTATGGTGAGAGATATATAAAGTATGGTGACAGATATATAGTGAGGTGATAGATATATAAAGTGTGTGGACAGATATATAGTCTTGTGACAGATATATAAAGAGTAGTGATAGATATATAAAGTGAGGTGATAGATATATATATATTGAGGTGATGGATATATAAAGTGTGGTGATGGATATGTTAAGTGTAATGACAGATATGTAAAGTATGGTGACAGATATATAAAGTATGGTAACAAATATATAGAGTGAGGTGACAGATATATAAAGTGTGGTGACATATATATAATTTACGGTGACAAATACATTATAGTGAGATGATTGTTATATAAAGTGATCAGGTGATATATATATATAGTGAGGTGATTGATATATAAAGTGTGATGATGGATATGTTTAGTGTATTGACAGAAATATTAAGTCTGGTGACAGATATATTAAGTATGGTGACAGATATATATAGTGATGTGATGGATATATAAAGTGTTATGAAAGATATATAAAGTATAGTGACAGATATATAAAATATGGTGACAAATATATATAAAGTATGGTGACAGATATATAGTGAGATGATGGATATATAAAGTGTAATGACAGATATATAAAGTATAGTGAGAGATAAATAAAGTATTGGGAAAGATATATAAAGTATGGTGACAGATATATTAAGTATGGTGACATATATATAGTGAGTGATAAATATATAAAGTGTGGGGACAGATATATAAAGTCTGGTGACAGATATATAAAGTGTAGTGATAGATGTATAAAGCGTAATGACAGATATATAAATTATAGTGACAGGTATATAAAGTCTGGTGACAAATGTATAAAGTGGTGACAGAGTCAGGTGATTGATATATAAAGTGTTATGACAGATATATAAAGTATAGTGACAGATATATAAAGGGTGATAGATGTATATAGTGAGGTGATTGATATATAAAGTGTGGTGATGGATATATATAGTGAGGTTATTGATATATAAAGTGTGGTGATGGATATGTTATGTGTATTGACAGAAATATAAAGTCTGGTGACAGATATATTAAGTATGGGGACAGATATATAAAGTGTAATGACCGATATATAAAGTATAGTGACAGACATATAAAGTATGGTGACAGATATATAAAGTGAGGTGATATATATATAAATTATGGTGACAGATATATATAGTGAGGTGATTGATATAAATTGATCAGGTGATAGAAATATATAGTGAGGTGATTGATATATAAAGTGTGGTGATGGATATATAAAGTATGGTGAGATATATATAAATTATGGTGACAGATATATATAGTGAGGTGATTGATATATAAATTGATCAGGTGATAGAAATATATAGTGAGGTGATTGATATATAAAGTGTGGTGATGGATATGTTAAGTGTGGTGACAGATATATAAAGGCTTGTGACAGACATATAATGTGTTGTAATGGATATATATATAGTGAGGTGATGGATATATAAAGTGTGGTGGTGGATATGTTAAGTATTATGACAGAAATATAAAGTCTGGTGACAGATATATAAAGTATGCTGACAGAATATATAAAGTATGGTGACAGATATATAGTGAGGTGGTGGATATATTAAGTGTGGGGATAGATATATAAAGTCTGGTGACAGATATTTAAAATGTACGGATAGATATATAAAGTATGGTGACAGATATATATAGTGAGGTGATTGATATATAAAGTGTGGTGATGGATATGTAAAGTGTGGTGACAGATATATTAAGTGTGGTAACAGACATATAAAGTGTGGTGATGGATATATATAGTGAGATTATTGATATATAAAGTGTGGTGATGGATATGTTAAGTGTATTGACAGAAATATAAAGTCTGGTGACAGATATATAAAGTATGGTGACAGATATATAAAGTATGGTGACAAATATTGTAAGTATGGTGACAGATATTTAGAGAGGTGATAAACAGGGTTTCCGCTGGTGGTCGCCATTTTCGCAATTTGCGAAAAAATAATAATTTTGGCGATTAAAATTCGTCATTGGCGAAAGAATTTGGCGAAAGAAATATATATAACGATTTATTTTCAGCCATCTTGTTTATTTACTTTTTTCGGTTTTCTCTAACTTTACCGATCACTCAATACTTTGAATTCACCTTGAACTTGTTAAGATTTTGACAGAAAATCAATAATCAGCTGATTGCATTCATAGCTATCGACATCAAAGGACTAATAAATAAAGGTGTTGATTGTATAATATGACAAATGATAGGGTTAAATGGCTTCTGTCACATGTCACAAAAGGGAATAATTAACTATTTTACGACGCACGTGTTTGAAGCAAAATTTTTACGCTTCCTTTCCTTCTTTAAAATGATAGTCAGAAAAGAAAATTGTTGTTATGACGAAAATGTTCAAAAGCAAGAAAGGTCTCTGATTTAAAACTTTATCATTCAACTTTCAAATAGATCATTGATTTGAGTTTGTACTTCAAAGTAGTTTCACCTACACACGTGTTTCAAGCGTATAGTTTTACTTATTTACGATGGTCTAGAAAAGAAAACTGTCGTTATGAAGAAATCTATTCAAAAGGTTTGCATGAGAGTAACCCTTCAATGTAATGACCACACCTTACAAAAGGGATCAATTCCAAGTGATAAGATGCTTTGTATTGTTGTAAAAACCACTTCTTATTATGGGGGGGGGGGGTCTGGAAAAAAGGAAATTTTTAAAAGAAAAATATAATTGTGTTACTTGTCGAAAAAAAATAATAAAGTGGCGAAAAATATATTGTTTTGGCGAAAGAGGTGGCGAAAAAAAAAATTGACCCAGGGGAAACCCTGTGATAAATATATAAAGTGTTGGGATAGATATATAATTTCTGGCGACAGATATATAAGGTGTGGTGACAGATATATAAAGTTTGGTTACAGATATATAAAGTGTGGTGACAGATATTTAAAATGTAGGGATCATATTCAAAGTCTGGTGACAGATATATAAATTCTGGTGACAGATATATATATGTGGTGACAGATATTTAAAATGTAGGGATATATATATTAAGTCTAGTGATGAATATGTTAAGTGTGGTGACAGATATATAAAGTATGGTTACAGATATATAAAATGAGGTGACAGATATATAAAGTATGGTGACAGATATATAAAGTATGGTGACAGATATCTAAAGTATGGTGACAGATATATAAAGTGTGGTGACAGACATATAAAGTATGGTGACAGATATATAAAGTATGGTGACAGATATATATAGTGAGGTGACAGATATATAAAGTATGGTGACAGATATATAAAGTATGGTGACAGATATATAAAGTATGGTGACAGATATATAGTGAGGTGATGGATATATAAAGTGTGGGGATAGATATATAGTCTGGTGACAGATATATAAAGATTAGTGATAGATATATAAAGCGAGGTGATAGATAAATATATTGAGACGATGGATATATAAAGTGCAGTGATGGATATGTTAAGTATAATGACAGATATATAAAGTATGGTGACAGATATAAAAAGTGTGGTGAAAGATATATATAGTGAGGGGACAGATATATAAAGTGTGGTGACATATATATACTGAGGTGATTGATATATAAAGTGATCAGGTGATAGATATATATAGTGAGGTGATTTATACATTAAGTGTGGTGATGGATATGTTAAGTGTATTGACAGAAATATTAAGTCTGGTGACAGATATATACAGTATGGTGACAGAATATATATACAGCTAATACAGGTAATATATGTTTACATTGGTGATAAAAAATAAATATTTTTTCTATTATGAAGATTTTTTCAACTCGTTTTATGGAATTCCTGACCTGATGATTATTTTCATTTAAACTAGGTTTGGTTAGTTTGATCATAGTTGTTCATTGGTCAATATTTGATTATAACGTCCAATTTTCAGGCTTTTAGTTGAAATTCCCATTGTGACGACATGAAGACAGAGAAACAGATTTCACCACCTAATCTTTTGCAATACCATATTTATCCACTTTTGACAGTGTCAAAATTAATTGATTTTGATATCACCTAAAGGAATGTGTACGTTTTTATAGTCATGCACCCAAAACTACTGTTATAAACATCATTTGCCTATATTTTTTTACGGTTATTTGTGATTTCCAGATTTCCCAGGGATTACAAGTATCACCCTCATACATGACCCGGGGTGGGAGGGGTCCTGATCCCTTAAACATGAAATCCCAAATTTAAATAAATTTAAATTCTGGCATCCAGAAATTCAAAAATAGAATTCCCGTATCTCGTTATAGATCCCGAAATCCTGAGCCTAAAAACACCAGATCCTAGAGTCCTGTTAAAGGTCCTCTCCCCCCATATACATGCACGATCCATATCCATCTTTTTAAAACTTCCTGGACGCCGCAAGAAATCATTTGGTCACCTCCTATGAACACTGACATGATAATTACACATGAAAAGTATTTATTGTCAGACTCTTTTGAACCAGATCACATTTTGTAGTTGGAAAAGGAAAAGGGGGGGGGGGAGCCTCCTTTTCTAGTTTAAAATGTTATTTTGCATTTTGAGTTGATCATGTATGTTTTCATTGTTACAATGCATTATTTTGCAAACCTTTAACATGCTTTTGTTATGTGTGCTCTTAAGGACTAGAAAGAGAGCCACTTCAGCAACTGAGCACGACGTGTATTTTCTTTCGCAGATAAATGTAAATAAAGGCATACAAATCTATCTCCACATAGGAGATTTTTTTCAAAAAGTGAAAGTAGAAATTACCGGATCCGCCCAGTTCCGCCCGCGCATGCGCACAAATGCGAGGTTACAGTCCGGGTTATAAACTCAGTAACCTTGTATATTATATACCTCGACGATGAGACCCATTTTACAGTAAATTGTCCTTTATATAATGAACAGGGGATTTTTTTATTTGAGAAAGTTAACACGTTTTGTACTAATTTAAAAAAAACTACCTTAGGATAAGAAATATTTCTGGCTGTTCACAAATGAGCATTTACCGTCTCTGATGTGCCTAGGAAATTACATTATTAAAGCGGTTTAGAAATAAGATCCAGATGTAAACAAAATAAATAAAATAATATTTTATTATTTAGATTTAATATAATAGTTATATAAGACACATGTTGGAATGGTTGGGCTCTGATCCTGTCCTTAACGTTATGTACCGATTATCAGGTTATCTGCATGTTGATATCGTAAAATATCAGCTGCGAGACATAATATGAAGCTTTTTGTCGAGTGAGCGTAGCGAACGAGATCAAAAAGCCTTCATATTTTGTCAAGCAGTTGATATTTTACATTATCAATATGCAGATAATCTGATAATCGATTTATCGGGCTAAATTTGCGTGTTTCAGAAGTGTTTTCTTTGTTTCACCAGCACACAAAAGATGACTTGATAAGTTCGGGTCAAAGTTATTAACGTCGGTTCAAACATTATGACGTCGCTGATATGTCCGGGTCAAAGTTATTAAGGCCGGGTCAACGTATTTGACGTCACAAATACATGATACGGAATAATATTAAGAGCTGAACAGAGTGATATAGACAGTGGGACGACCGATGATAAAGTATGGTATTAGTTTTCTGTTTTGCTTTTTTCCAATCATACTGTTGTGCTAATGCGGCGTAAAGCAACCAACAATCAATCAATCCAGTCATACTGTCATAATATTGTTGTAAAATGATGCCCTTTATGGGTTCTTGATTAGATTAATAAAATTCTTATTTTACCTTATACTAGGTACTTCAATTACAAAGTTTGATTTTTCAACGGTTTCTTCGAATCTGAATCATAAGTATGAAATGTGCGCTAGGGCAAAAAAGCAATAAATTGTACAAGGAACTGGAAGAGCCTTTTTTGAAAATTTTCTGTCTCAATATTGATTGAAAATGCTGTGAAATGATCCAAACCGGAGTTACAAATAAGCTACCACATTGGAGTTTTTTTTAACAATCCAAAGTTAAAGATGGCCTACATCCGATTGAACAAAGTTTCACGCCTTTAAAGATCTTTATATGACAGACTAAATGTTTGATCAATACTAATATTCATATGACATAGATCAGTAGCGGATCCAGGGGGAAAGAGGGTGTTCACGAGTTGGGACCTCCTTTTTTTGAAGATCAATGCATTTGAATGGGGACATAACCACCCCCTGTAGATACTTTAAAAAAAAAAATCACCTCTCGTTTTTTGTGGCAGTCATCTTGAATTTTTCGCAAAGCGGAAACTTTTTTTAGTTTTTCAACGCTTCCAATCAAATTATTTTTTTCAATATTTAACACTATAAGCTTAAGGTATGGGTGAAATATGGATTATCCCCACTCCATCATGATATTGTTTATACCCCCTTGAATTAACATGGTTGTTCACTACAAAAAAAATTATGCACGCCATATATTTGTTTGAAATTCTTATATGCCACGCGGTGCGTTAAATCTTCTATTGAAAACACAACCATATGAGAATGACATTAAAAAGACTTTCGTCAGAGCAGTTCAGCGGGTGGGGGCATCACCATTCATAAACTTGCTGAAGAAAACACTTAATAAAACATACTAACAATATTAAAAGAATTACTGGACCCCGGATACTAATAATTTCACATTGAACTGTGTCCACACTTGTTTGGAATACATGTACATTTCAATTTGATTCAATATGACGCTCAAAAAATAATAGCACTTTTAAATAATATCAGATTTTTTTACCTTAATGTTCAGTTACACGGAAAGCTTTGATTCTCCTTTAATATGTCAATCTACTGAATTTTTATCCAATTTATAGCAAACATTTTGCTTTCTTTTATTTTTGGTCACGGTTTTGCTTTTTCCATATATGGGTAAATGGATCGATCTTCTTGTTGGACATAAACTAATTTTTACTTATATTTTAGGCAATACCTATTTTTAAACACCTGTGTTATGCCTTTTTATCAGTTTTATGTAGGAATTTCTCCTTACCTGTATTCTATTTTAATACTACTGACAACATTGCATATATCATTGGTGTATGTAAACAAAGATGTATCATATTATTGTTTTATCTTGAAGTTCGTCATTTGAACTCTGGTCTCATTGATCTCCTTATTTTTATAATGTTAGTAAGTAAATCATTTTAATAATGATTCTTTAAACGGATATTGTAGATCTCTACGCCATATTTGGAAAAGTTCCTTTATAATCTATTCAGTGTGAAGATATATAACACAAGTAAAAGCTGATTTAAAAAGCTAGCAGTCTCATAGCTCATGATGACTGAAGGGGAAACTGTTTTCTCTTTGTTAAATCGTTTGAAATAGCCTTTTATATATAGATAAATTGTAGTGGATAACAAAAATTGCAAAAGGCTAATATTTTTTTTAGAGTTTCTGGTTTTTTTTAGCTAATGTATAACCACTGAAAAGGAAGGGTATTGTCTAAACCAAGAGTTCTAAATGGCAAAGTTTAAATCATCCCAGACCCTTCGTTAATGTTACGGACGCCACCACGAGTTGGTTGAACGCGTTATGAATAATACGTTACACAGATTCGCGGTAGGGCACATTTGTCATGTTTGTGAACAGGGAACGGCATTGATGTAACGACATTAATAGAAAAATATACACTACAACTTGACTTGTTAGCGGGTTGGTACTAACACGAGCACTACGATGCGATCATGGGCGCCTCGTGTTAAGCAGGATCTGCTCACCCTTCCTGAGAACATGAGATGACCCCAAGTTTTAGGTTGGGCTCGAATTTTCTATGTTATCAGTGTTTTGTGTTCTATTGTTTGTCTGTGTTACTTCTTTTTTACCCGAGGCTCAGGCGTTGTCGGTTCATTCATATGAAATTCAAACATAAATATAAGAACATAGTTTCCAACTGTATCTAGCATATTTTCAAAGTATGTAAAGTTTACATATATGTATGGTTATTTCTGTTGTCAGTGAAGATTTGATCTTTTCTATTTTAATGTAGTTCAATCTAAGTAAGATATTGATCTCTGATTACGTTATACTGCAGATGTAGTTGGACTGCAATGTGAAATGGCACACGCCTCTTTTTAAGATTTGAGTAACGATTATCCTTTCAATTAAATATTTCTTCATATTTATTAACTATAATTCTTAATGTTGGCTGACGAATAAGGCCTTTATCGTACTTACTCTTCACAGCTTGACATACTGGTTTGACGGAGACCGTCCATATGTTGACATATAAATGAGCCCGTCCCATTAATGTCATTTTGTTGAATAGTATGTATTGTTTTTTCGGCTTCTCAATTTATGATTTTATTTTATATACCTTTCTCTTATATAGCATGTCTACTTTAAACAGCCAGTAAACATCAAAACCAATATTTGAAGTTTTTTAAAAGGTGGTACCCAACACTTTCACTAAAATTAATTTGGCTCGTTTAATTTTCATAAAATTTGTCAAAGTATTTACTTTGACCCTTTAACAAAAATATAAAAATTCAAAAAAATAGAACCAACCGTTTTGTCAGAGGTATTACACTTTAATATATAGAAGTTTGACAAACACTACTTTTGATCATTGAGAAGCTTATTATTCCCTTTACAACACAATGTAATTAAAACGCCTGATGTTACAAAGTTATCTCCCTGTAGTGTTAGGTACCACCTTAACTAAATTATTTGTTTTGACATGTATGCTCAACTATTCTATATATCATAGTTAGACTTGGGTGGATAAAAAACTTAGAATGTTGTACTGACATGTCCTTGGAAGAAGACTATTGATTGATCTTTGTTACGTTTTGTAAACAAAAGCAGCCCAAGCAATTCGCACCCTACCAAATAAAAACTGTGATAGTGGGCGATCACAGGTGTACTGGAAGAGTTATTATATATTCTGCTACACACGGGACACCCGTCGATGCGTCTTTTCTGTTTTTATACAATGTTTATAATTTATCATGTATTGTGTTTCTTGTCATTTGTGTAAACAATGTACTATGTTTGCATTTTAACCCGTCAGGGTTTCATGTTTTTTGCAATAAAGATTATAAAGATTATATAATAGAAATTATTAAGGTGATCTAATTTGATTTTAACAGAAGGTAATTCACAGAAGCAGCTCGAGCAACTCGAACCCAACCAATTAATTAATTTAGATAACTGATATAGAGTTTTGTTTTGTAGCTTCAACATATAGTTTCATGAGTTTAAAGATTCAAACTAGCTCCACTACTGGACTTAATAAAGGCAACAGTAGTATACATCAGTTCGAAAATGATATAAATGTCGATTGAGAGAAAACAAATCCAGGTTAAAAACTAAAACTGAGGAAAACACATCACTTATAAGAGGAAAACAACAAAACAACACAAACACTAAATTGCAACAAAAAACTTAAAGATATGGTTGGCACAAATGTCTGAAGCAAGTAAGCATTTTGAGGAACGGAACTCAAGCAAGCAATAAAGCAAACTGAAGCAACTAAGCAAGCTGACACCACTAAGAAAGATGAAGCATTCAAACAAGTTGAAACTAACAAGTAACCTAAATTAAAACCAAATATTGAGATGTTAAAAAAAAAATGGGAACTACCCAGTCTATACCAGTAATTACTACAATTGTAACATCCTCACTAAATTGATTTTAGTTATTCGTTGTTATTCTGTGGTTAACATGTCGACATGTACTATTATAATATTATTCATTTGTGTATTCTGTCTTGGTTGTTATTGCACTTATTTGTACTGTATTCCCGTTATGTAATGATGCCAATATAAATCTAACATTGTCATAAAGCACGAAGGTTTAGCTAGCCACAACACACGGTTCAACCCACCATTTTGCTGCAGCCAATCACTTTCCCTATGTCCAGCTTTTTGCTATAAAAGTCACAGGCTCAACAAAAACTATATACCCTAAGGATGATTTATGCCAAGTTTGATATAATTTGGCCTAGTAGTTTCAGAGAAAATTTTTGTAAAAGATTACAAAAATTTACAACAATTTGTGAAAAATTGACTTAAAAGGGCAATAACTCTTTAAGGGGTCAATTGACAATTGATCATGTTGACTTCTTTGTAGATCTATCTTTGCTGAACAATTTTGCTGTTTACAGTTTATCTTTGTCATACTTAAGATAATAACTAAAAACTGAAAAGTCTCATGAACTTCATGAACATTTTTTCTCATGTCAGATTTGCTAAATGCTTTAGTTTCAGAGATAAAAGCCAAAAACTGAATTTTACCCCCATGTTCTATTTTTACATCTTGGTTGATGTGGTAGATCAGATACATTTTTGAAGCTAGATACCCTAAGGATGACTTAGGCAGAAAAAAAACGGTGTCAGACGCCAAGTGATGAGAAAAACTCACTTGGCCCTTTCGTGCCAGGTGAGCTAAAAATATGTCTTTTGGTATTCATTGTTAGATACTTTTAATGTAGTATTCTTTATTAAATTATTAAAACTTTATTTGTCATGAAAAACTGATAAAGAATTGTGTTATGTAGCTTCAATGTTATCTAGTCTGCTCTACCCTCCACTGTACCTAGTGATTGTAATAGATCAAGTACGACTACTTGTAAGTTTGAAGAAGCTTATCTAACTAATAAAATGGGCATTATAAAAAGTGACATCATCTTAAAATTCAAAATCATTTACATCAGCCCTGCTATTAAAACAAAACACATACTTTTATTATTAATTTTTATTCAACTTCAACTTTCAAAATATTGGTTTTAAAGTAAATTGTAACAGATAACAACAGTATAAATATAAAAAAAATCATAAATTATCTCCCTTTAAATAAGTTTTTTTCTCTGGACGGATTACAGGTTTATATTGTATTTGTCATAAAACTGTACATATACATCATACATTAAACAATATTTGAAACGATATGTAACAAGTTATTCTTTTGTCAGATATAAATATGGACGGACAATTCTGTAAATTCTTCTTCTTGTACTAAACAAAAGCAAAAATAAGGAAAAATGCAAATAAGTTAGAATGCAGTAAAAATGTATAAAATCTGTTAAAAATGTATCACAAAAGTTCAAAAATATATGTATAAAAATAAATATACACACTTATCATAATAAATAACATTAATATTGGAGATTATGGACTTTTCTCAAAATTTGTCCACTACGATATAAAGCATGATAAAGCACTTGTTGATTGTCTTAATGAAATTATATATTAAATATGTCAAATAGCTATATCTCTCTTCGGTTGTTTGAATGAAAGTACATTACATATGTCCAATAGCTCTATCTCTCTTCCTTTATTGTAATTATGCAGCATTATAAAGTGTCTATGTTAGTTTTTAGTCTGTGTTAAGAGTAAGACACACTCCTTGTAGTGTCCAGTGACTTATATGTTCTGTTGTGGCTAGATCAGCTTCAAATACCAGACCAACACCCATGGCATTCCTTCTCTGAGATGTCACATATACTGGGGTCTTAAATGTATTCTGAAATAAAAACATTGAAATAAGAAACAATGAATAATATTTAAAAACAAGAATGTGTCCACAGTACATGGATGCCCCACTCGCACTATCATTTTCTATGTTGACTGGACCGTGAAATTGGAATAAATTCTCTAATTTGGCATTAAAACTAGAATGATCTTATCAAAGGGAACATGTATACTAAGTTTCAAGTTGATTGGACTTCAACTTCATCAAAAACTACCTTGACCAAAAACTTTAACCTGAAGTGTAACAGAAGGACAAACGAACAGACGAACGAACGAACGGACGCGCAGACCAGAAAACATAATGCCCCTCTACTATTGTAGGTGGGGCAAAAAAACTAATTTTTACCTGTAGTTTGAGCCTGTGTGCCTCTATAGGTATGATCTTTAAGACAGGTAATTCCTCTATCAATTGTTTAGGATTTTGTCTAATTAAACAACTGTTTTCATTGTCCCATCCTGCACCTTCTAAGAACAAGCCATCCACAAAGCAACCTAAGAAAAAAATTAGAGTTATCAAATTAGTTTCTGTACCCAAAAAAATTCTTTATTTTTTTTAAAAGAAATTCAAATGTATATATAGCATTTTTATAAATTGCAAAATAGAGAAAAATTCACACAAACTGTAAATTTCTTTATTTTCTGCTTATTTTAGCATTATCATCCTTTTTAATAGTAAAATATAAAAATATATCCTTTAGCAGAAATGCTACTGCTTTATAATTTAGTTGACAAGGCATTCTAGCACAATACATCTATCTAAATTTGAAAAAAAAACATGAGTTACACCTGTTGACTTGAGGTTAATCAGTGTATATAAAATTACATCATCAAACAATCGATTCTTACTGTGAAATAAGAACATAAGCATTGTGACTGAGGAAATTTAGATAGAAATTTATAGGAAAGTGCACGAATTTAAAGATCTTTATTGCGCCTGACTAAAACATAGATGAACTTACCTTGATGAGCTCTTTCTGTGACATCCTCTGCCTTTTTCCAGTGTGTTACAGATGTGTACAGTGTAGATTTATCTAGTGGCCACCCATTCTTACGACATGTGGCCTGTACTAAAGCTGTCAAATAGGATTCTGGGATATGTAACCCTGACAACCACATCACCTGGGGTTCACTTTCATTTACCTACAAAATTAGTGATATATCTATAGAAAAATCTTCCATTTTATACAATCTGTGGTATTACAGATTGAAACATACCCCATTTGGTACTACAAATGTATTACAAGTTTTCATGTTGTATGAAAACAAGTTACATAATTTGTTTTTTACATTGTTGGGTTGCTGTTTCATTGACATATATCCCATATACCGGTATATCCTTTAAATTGCGGTCAACTTCATGGTAAATCAAAATCCATATCTAATGGCTAGTTTTAGAAAGAATGTCTTCACATAGGAAACTGTTTAAGTCCATCCTTATGTTATACATGTACTTCAATTTGTACTGCTGCAGGATCAGTTTAGATCAGTCAAGTCAGGAGCCTCTGGCCTTTGTTAGTCTTGTATTATTTTAATTTTAGTTTCTTGTGTACAATTTGGAAATTAGTATGGCGTTTATTATCACTGAACTAGTATATATTTGTTTAGGGGCCAGCTGAAGGACGCCTCAGGGTGAGGGAATTTCTCATTACATTGAAGACCTGTTGGTGACCTTCTGCTGTTGTTTTTTTATTTGGCTAGGGTTGTTGTCTCTTTGATACATTCCCCATTTCCAATCTCAATTATAGTCTCATTACATGTCTCAATTACAAGCGAGACATCAAAATTTATATTTATCAAACATTTTTTGCAGAATTTGTACAAAAACTCAGAAATAAAGTATCAACGAGGACAACATTTTGCCACAAAACATAAAAGAATCCCTGATGGAATGACTCCAGGATACCACAAAAAGTGTTAGCCATTGGTTTATAGACTTACCCAGCCGTAATACTGCTTATATCTTCTTTCAAAGTGGATCATCCAGTTACCAAGAGACTTCAGTGTATCTGGAGCCAGTCTTCTCCAAATGAATGGAATGAGACCATTAAACAATGCTCTAGCTACATCATCTAACTCACTACTCATACCAACTTCACCAATCAGGGCCTGAAATAAAGTCACATGACAAATTAAATGGATGGAATGAGACCATTAAACTATGCTCTAGCTACATCATCTAACTCACTACTCATACCAACTTCACCAATCAGGGCCTGAAATATAGTCACATGACAAATCAAAATCTCGTCAATTTGAAAATGAACATGTGTGTTCATACGTAATGAAAGAAAAAATCTATTTATTTGGTAAATTATCAGTTCCATGTACACTCATGTGTATACCTAGCCTGTGTGTACATTTGTACATCATAGTAATGTTTTTTTTTTATTTCAGAATTTTTTAGCATAATTTTTAATCTAATGACATGCAACATCTTTTACAGCATTTCAGGCTTCAAGAATTATTTTTAAAAAGGAGGCCCCATGTCTTATCTTATGGTGACAATCTTTCAGAGTAGCTATAAAGTATGTCTTGAAAATATCATAACAAGTCTTTCATGAATCAAACTTGCTTAAGTATAAAATGGATGTTGGTATAATTTATGAAAATAGTGTTTACGTTTTAAGAGAAGGATTCAATCACTATCAGGTTTCCATCTAACATTTTGTATTGCAGATATTGACACACCTTCAAATATTTATCAATTAAATGAGATTCTGTCAAATATCTTATCAATGTTGAAGAAAAGAAGAAAAATTAAAGTTTTTTTCTGTAAATCACAGCCACAAAGAAAAGTCACTGGAAATGGGATTGTCACTGAATTACAAGGGTATGTTTAAAAGAGCAGTAAATTTGCAATGCAACAGGTCACCTTGCAGCCTTGATAAGAATTGTAAGTGTTCTTTCACATTCAGAGAACACATCCTATCCCTAGGTATTTACAGTGGAGGATCCTGAGGGGATTCTGGGGTTGGACTCCCCCCCCCCTTTTTCGGGGGGCTGTATCTGCCCCTGTATATATGACACCTACCTTTTGTAGAGTGTTGAGTGACTTCCTCATTCTGTTCAGTAGGTTGTTAAACCTCTCAAGTTCCTGTAACAGTACCACGGTGGTCGGTGAGATCTCTAAGCCATACTTCTTTTTAATCTTGTCCAATTCAAACTCTTGTGGAATCTTGTTGAGTACTTCCTGTGCAACCTTGCCAATAAATTCCTCTCTACTAATTCCACCAGTATCACCTCCTGTTAGTATTAAAATGAAATATAACATAAATCTAATGAAAACAAATTTAAATTTTAAGTTTTTTTCTCATCTGTCTAAATCTAAAACGTGACATTTGTTATAGACATTATCCTGGGCTCAGCAGTTTATCTATGTGCTAAAACCTGAGTACATGCAGAAGTATTATTGTAATGGTCAAATCATTACCTATTTTTGTTAATGATTGTGCTGCTGTAATAAAGCAATTTAGTTCCATGGAATATTATATAACAGTTTATATCTAACATTCGGTAAACCAACTTATTTTCAGATACTTTATTTTGCATTTAGCCCTTTCTAGCACATTTCACAGCGATATATTTTCATAATTTACTTGAAGTTGTGAAGTAAAGAAAAATCAAATTACATATTCCCAATGACAGATATTTTTCTACTTACAAAAGTCATGAAAATTAATTGCTCAAGAAAGTTAGAATCCAGAATGGAAATGGGGAATATGTCAAATAGACAACAACCAAACCAAAGAGCAGAAAAACATCCGAAGGCCAGAAATTGGTCTTCAATACAGTAAGAAAATTCGACACCTGGAGTCATGTTTTAGCTAGCCCCTAAACAGGGGGTCTCATTGGGGGGTTCTGATCCACGATCCCACTTACTGTTTTGTCAGATTCCTGTATGCCGCTTATACTATATACCTAAGCAATTCTCATTTTTTTGTAATTTCCCGTGTCCCGCTAGACCTTAATTCCCGTTTTCTCAGCACAATATTTTGACTTTTCCGTGTCACGCTTACAAAAAATCGGCAATCCCACATCAAGCTTAGACCTTAATGAGACCCACTAAGCAAAAATGTGAAGTAAACAGTATATTGACTTAAACAAACCTGTTTGTGGTTGTAGTTCTATCAAGTTCATCCACATGTCTCTAGCAGCCTGAGTGTAGTAACCAATCTCAGCATTAGGATGGAGACCAAATACTTCTGGGGTGTTAGCATGGGGCAGTCCTTCAATTAAGTCTGAAAAAAATCATATTATATTTTATTATTTCACTTAGGATAGAGACCAAATACTTCTGGGGTGTAAGCATGGGGCAGTCCTTCAATCAAGTCTGAAAAAAACATATTATATTTTATTATTTCTATTAGGACGGAGACAATTTACTTCTGGGGTGTTAGCATGGGGGAGTCCTTCAATCAAGTCTGAAAAAATCATATTGTATTTTATTATTTTCATTAGGATGGAGACCAAATACTTCTGGTGTGTTAGCATGGGGGAGTCCTTCAATCAAGTCTGAAAAAGTCATATTATATTTTATTATTTTCATTAGGATGGAGACCAAATACTTCTGGGGTGTTAGCATGGGGCAGTCCTTCATTGAAGTCTGAAAAAATCATATTATATTTTTATCATTATATGTTTGTTATTTGTTGTGGCACTAAAAAGTTATTTAAGGAATGACTGCACTTTTTTTCTGTCCATGAAGAATTTACATAAAAAATGTCCTGCATACTGAATAACCTGCTTAGTGTGATATTTTAAAGTGTGCACAACATTTTAGAGGTTATTTCAAATAGACAGAAAAAATGTTAGTCATTTCTTATAATTTGATTTTTGATTCTATTTTTAAGGAGTAAATCATGAAAAACATTGATGACGCACAGTCACATGACAAAATTATAAAGTGATACGGTAGACAAAAAACTTTGAGCCATCAGAAGATGTGTTACATTTAAAATTCAATTACAAGTGAGCCGTGGTGTAGTGGTTAGTGCATCGGACTACTAACACAAGGGTCCTGGTTTGATTCCTGTTCAGGATGAGAATTTCAGGAATTCAATTTTCAGCTCTACCTTGACACCATTTGAGAGTATGGTCTTTCAGAAATGATGATAGTCCATTGGAAGGGGAAGACAAATGGCTGACCCGTTTTAAGAGAGAGCCATATCTCTTGCACGTAAAAGACACCCTTGTAGATTTCAAAAAGAGAGTAGGCTTATGCCTCTACAAGGCAGCACTTGCACCCGCAAAGTGGAAAGGGATTAATATAAGTTGCAAAAGTTGTTTCTCAATTCACTATAAATAAATATGTTTAAACTAAACTAATTCTATCTTGAAAGATGAAAAAGTAATAAGTAGGTGGTACAGAACAGAGTAAAGACACTGACTACGATATAAAACTTTTACACAGATAAATGTTGCAGGGGCAGATTCAGCCATTTTCAAAAGGGGGCTACAACTATATATCCCCTTTCAAAAGCATTGATAGTCCAATAAAGATAGGGTTGGCTTCCAAACCCCAGAACCCTCCCCTGGATCAGCCACTGGGTTGTCTATACTCACCAACATAATTATCCCTAGGACCATCTTCTGGTATCCTGTAATCTACATTCTCATTGACGTAGAAATGGAACGGCTGGAACGTATCAAATATAAAGTCTCCCATGTACTCATCCATATAGGTCCTCAATACACGTCTGTCAAAATCATCAATAGCTCGACCTCCGTACATTACCTACAACAAAGATATAAATATACAGGAATGAGCTTTTGTGATAAAGAAAATAAAGAATGAAAATGGATAATGTGTCAAATAGAGAACAATCAGACAAAATAGCAGACAACAGTTGAAGGCCACTAATGGGTCTTCAATGAAGCCAGAAAATCCTGCACCTAGAGTTGGATTTCAGCTGGCCCTTATATATTTTTTTAAAACTAATAATTACTTAAAATTAACTTTTTAAAGTTTATAGAAACAGAAATTTGAAGCTCTAAATTTCTTGACTGATGAAAGCAGATAAAAGAAAAATATATCTAGAATATTGAGTATTTTCTATCAGATTGATAACTGAAATTTTGAGAACAATAGAAATGGCATAGACATTTATTCTTGGAGTCCTTACATATCTCCTATAAGATATTTCAAGCTGTTCCTTCATGCCCCCTCCCCCATGAGTTTTTCTGTGCTATTCCTTACCTCTCCTATAAGATATTTCAAGCTGTTCCTTCTACCCGCCTCCCCCATGAGTTATTCTGTGCTATTCCTCACTTCTCCTATAAGATATTTCAATCTATTCCTTCTGCCCCCTCTCCCATGAGTTATTCTGTGCTATTCCTTACCTCCCCTATAAGATATTTCAAGCTGTTCCAAGCTGTTCCTTCTACCCCCCTCTCCCCATGAGTTATTCAGTGCTATTCCTTTCCTTTCCTATAAGATATTTCAAGCTGTTCCAAGCTGTTCCTTCTACCCCCCTCTCCCTATGAGTTATTCTGTGCTATTCCTCACTTCTCCTATAAGATATTTCAAGCTGTTCCTTCTACCCCCCTCTCCCTATGAGTTATTCTGTGCTATTCCTTACCTCTCCTATAAGATATTTCAAACTGTTCCTTCTACCCCCCTCCCCCAATGAGTTATTCGATGCTATTCCTTACCTCTCCTATAAGATATTTCAAACTGTTCCTTCTACCCGCCTCTCCCTATGAGTTATTCTGTGCTATTCCTTACCTCTCCTATAAGATATTTCAAACTGTTCCTTCTACCCCCCTCCCCCAATGAGTTATTCGATGCTATTCCTTACCTCTCCTATAAGATATTTCAAACTGTTCCTTCTACCCCCTCTCCCCATGAGTTATTCGATGCTATTCCTTACCTCTCCTATAAGATATTTTAAACTGTTCCTTCTACCCCCCTCTCCCATGAGTTATTCGATGCTATTCCTTACCTCTCCTATAAGATATTTCAAGCTGTTCCTTCTACCCCCCTCTCCCTATGAGTTATTCTGTGCTATTCCTTACCTCTCCTATAAGATATTTCAAACTGTTCCTTCTACCCCCCTCCCCCAATGAGTTATTCGATGCTATTCCTTACCTCTCCTATAAGATATTTCAAACTGTTCCTTCTACCCCCTCTCCCCATGAGTTATTCAGTGCTATTCCTTACCTCTCCTATAAGATATTTTAAACTGTTCCATGGAATCTTGACTTCAGCCTGTTCATGAGCCTTGGTCAGATAAGTGTTGAGAATCTGCATACAGACACGATGGTCAGATTCATTGAAGTCATAACCAATGTTCCATCCGATCTTTCCATACTTCCTCCTCTCCTGGACGACAGCGTGGAAGAATCCCAGTACAAATACCAGTGCTGGGAAGGCTGGATGTGGACATTCTGATAGGGCTGTAGCTGATATCTTGTGGTATGTTCCTCTCAGGTTCAACTTCAAACCATTAGGTGGTTCTGTCACAACCTATAATAAAAAATATTCTTTTATTTGTGATCATCTGCAAATTAGAAAAGAAAATTTGGAATATTTTAAGTACAAGACAAAACTAGAGGCTCTAAAGAGCCTGTGTCGCTCACCTTGGTCTATGTGCATATTTAACAAAGGACACAAATGGATTCATGACAAAATTGTATTTTGGTGATGGTGATGTGTTTAAAATTCTAACTTTACTGAACGATTTTGCTTCTTACAATTATATTTATAATGAACTTTGCCCATTAGAAACAGAGAACTATATTTGGTAAAAATTTACACAAATTTACCAAATTAATGAAAATTGTTAAAAATTGACTATAAAGGGCAATAACTCCTTGAGGGGTCAATTGACCATTTAGGTCATGTTGACTTATTTGTAGATCTTACTTTGTTGAACATTATTGCTGTTTACAGTTTATCGCTATCTATAATAGTATTCAAGATAACCAAAAACAGCAAAATTTCTTTAAAAATTACCAATTGGAGGGCAGCAACCCAACAACCAGTTGTCCAATTCATCTGAAAATTCCAGGGCAGATAGACCTTGACCTGATAAACATTTTTACCCCCATGTCAGATTTCCTCAAAATGCTTTGGTTTTGGAGTTATAAGCCAAAAACTGCATTTTACCCCTATGTTCTATTTTTAGCCGTGGCCCCATCTTGGTTGAATGGCCAGGTCATCGGACACATTTTTCAAACTAGATACCCCAAAGATGATTGTGGCCAAGTTTGGATTAAGATAATAACCAAAAACAGCAAAATTTCCTCAAAATTACCAATTCAGGGGCAGCAACCCAACAACCAATTGACCACTTCATCTGAAAATTACAGGGCAGATAGATCTTAACCTGATAAACATTTTTACCCTATGTCAGATTGCTCTAAATGCTTTGGTTTTTGAGTTATAAGCCAAAAACTGCATTTTACCCCTATGTTCTATTTTTAGCCGTGGCAGCCATCTTGGTTGGTTTGGCGGGTCATGCTTCTCACTTTTTAAACTAGATACCCCAATGATGATTGTGGCCAAGTTTGGTTTGATTTGGCCCAGTAGTTTCAGAGGAGAAGATTTTTGTAAAAGCTAACGCCGGACGACGACGGACGACAGACGCTGGACGTCGGACGCAAAGTGATGAGAAAAGCTCACTTGGCCCTTTGGGCCAGGTGAGCTAATAAAAATAGCATAACCCAACTCTTATTTCGGATTATCGAAAAACAGGAAGTTGGAGTCTGACAGACCCACAAAAAATGCACAACTCCTTATTGCATTCAGTGCATGTTACAAATCAGCAATGTCAACATTGTATGAGGTCTGGGTGTGCTTGCTTTCTCCCCCTATGTTCACATCCTGGATGTTATCTGTAACACTCCTCCTATAGGGGTATTTGTTGTTGTTTAATAGTAAGGTATACATATGGTCTGGGTATTGTTTGGTCTTTCCTCTTTGTTATAAAACTTACCTTCAGTGATCTTTGGAGGATTCCTATAGGGAAGCTTGGTGTTGGTTCTGTGGTCAACCAGAGTCTGAAGTCTGGATGAGGTTTGGTCAGTTTCTCAAGTTGTTTCTCTAAATCCCTCAGCCATTTGACCAACAAGTGACAGTTCTGTAACATCAACCACTGTCCCCTAGCAACAGCTGTTTCTAGGTATTGTAGTGCAAGCTAAAATTATAAAATTATAAAGATAATAAAAATTTATCAAATTATTAATATAAATTGTTATAAAGCCTCTACTTATTTAGCTTTGTGGTTTAGATAATTTCCATTTGAATGTATGTTTACATTATCATTTTCTCTTTTGCAAATACCTTTGATAACAACAATTATCGCTATTTTGTGCATTTTTCCTTTGATCTTTTTTGTGATAATTTTCATATCATGCTTCTCGCTTGAGATTGAAAAATTATCACTAGAAACTAAGGAGACCACGTGGCGTTGCTAACGAAATTGACATTGAAATTGACAACGTTGTCTTAGGTAAAATAGCGATAAACAGATTATCATTGATCATCTCAACTCGATTGCTTTTCTCACTTTCGCTGTTCCAGCTCAAGCGAGAACATCAATCTCGTTGAGATGATCAACGATAATCTATAAATATCATCTAAACACAGTTTTCAAAATAAACTTTTGCAACCACAGACCAAATACTTTTTTTTTTTTTTTTTTTTTTAAAGTTGTGTAGATTCTGCGGTGAACTCATTTATTTTCATTGATTTTTTTTTAACAGAAAAGTTGCATTTTAGTAGAGTTTTAATTTTGATGTTTTGCACAGTCTGCATACATTCCTTAAGAAAATTCATTATTTGTTGAACATTAAAATTCCTGGTTCTCTGGTACCCATGGAATGTGTATTCATTGAATGATAATGAATCTGCAGTATTGGCCTGTAGATAGACAATAATAGTGCATTGACTTCACATATCAACGATATAAGGATTCGGCCCGAAACGGGGAAATGCTCAGCACAGCCTCGCATTTCCCCGTTTCTAAGCCTCATCCTTATATCGTTGATATGTCAAGTCAATGCACTATTATTGTCTTTATACTGCATTCTAAAAAAACAATTTCTATTATTGTTTAGTGTGTTAGTTATAGTATAACTAATCGCCGTATTTGAATATCAAAAAATAATACAACGCGTGACCGAACGACGCATGGATTTAACGAGTGCGCAGCACGAGTTTAATCCATAGCGGCGTTCGGTCACAAGTTGTCTTATTTTTGATATTCAAATACGGCGATTAGTTATACTTTTTATTACATTGTCAAATTGCTTTTTTTTATGAAATTAATTTACAAAATGTAAGGAACTATATGTTTTTCCTACGCATGTTTTGTTTCGACGTTAACGACGTCTTGACAACGCCTATTGTTGTTTGACGTCAGAGAGTGAAATAACCACGTTTATTTCACATGTGAAATTATCGGTTTTTATCTAACTGGAAAATCAATGTAATTCATTGCAACCAATGTAATAATGTTATTTATTTGATATAAATATTGGGAAAAATCCCTCTTTAAAAAGGCCTCATATCACACAGGCGGAGAAATATACAACACGATGAAATGTACATGTTGAAAACCGCAATCAATGGTGAACGAATTTGTTTGTTTACAGACTAAAATATCAACAATTAACATAAAACATAATGATTTTTAAGTTGCAAACAAAAATATTAATAAGTGAAATATGTTTTCCCAAAAATTGTAAAAGAAACATGTTTGGGTCGTTAAACGCATCGTTGTTTACGTTGGAAACAAGAACAGGTTGAAGAGGTCGTATGAATAATTAAATATAATTTCGACAATTTCAATTTAAATATTCATGAGGAAAAGTGATATCAGGTCAGTGACTGTATATGACATAGAAATATACGGTCAACGCATTTTTACTGCTCAAATAGAACGAGTGCAGTATAAAAGTATTTACAGGCCCTATAGTAATTTTACAGATTGCTGGTTAAAAGAGCAGACTATTAAAAATCAAAATTTTACCTTTTCTTGACCTTGTCCCATAGACAAAAACTTCAATTTGTTAGATCCAAATTCAATTCTTTCAGCCAGTTTGACCAAGTCACTTGCAGGATCGGAACCAGGACTCAATATAAACACGATGGGTGATGTCGGCATACTCTGTTCAAAAACTGTCTCAAAACTAATAATTGGCGGAGTGACATATTTCTCTCCCATAGATTTAGTGACATACTCCTCTACAGCTCTGTAAATACGGTCAATTCTGAAACATCTTAGGAGTACAAGTCTCTGGAAATGAGTGAGGGAGTCCTCATATTTCAGTGGGTATTTTTGGGACTCGGGTGTATCATGGTCAAACCACTGTAAATAGAAAACATTTCATTCATTTAAAATCTCTCATGAAAAAATGTATGGCTAAAAAATAGAAAATACAAAAAACTTTGATAGTAGTGAATGATGAATGAATTAATGCACTTTTCTTCAATTTTCAACTAATTTCTAATTTCGTGTTTCATAACTTTATTCCATTGTTAACAAGAAATGCAGTTTGAGAAAGAGTAAAATCACCATGGCTATTTTACTAGTTGTTTGAACAAATTCAGAATTTTATTTTTTATTGAGCATTTTTTCCATTTTCCATTTTACACATTTTGATCACTAATTATTTTCCGTGTGTTTCGTACCTTTTTCCATAATTTTTCATTCCTTTCTATATCTTCTAGCAATGATCCAAACCTGTCAGGTAAAACCTCCACTAGTCGGATACAGTCCTCCCATCCTTCTTCTGGGAACCAGGTGAATGGCTTCTTCCTTTTACTCTTCTCTAGAGCAATATTACCCTGAAATATGTAACAATATATTTGGTTTAAGGTGGTACATAACGCTTTCACTAAAATTAATTTGGCTTGTTTAATTTTAATAAAATTTTGACGAAGTATTTACTTTGACCCTTTAACAAAAAAATAAAAATTTTGAACATACCGTTTTGTCAGAAAAATTACACTGGTTATATAGCAGTTTGGCAAACACAAATTTTGATAATTGAGAAGCTTACTATTCCCCTTACAACACAATGTAATTAAAACATTTAGATATTACTTTACAGAGTTATCTCCCTGTAGTGTTAGGTACCACCTTAATGCATAATTGCTTTAACAAATATTTTGTATTGGTTATATAAATAAGAATGAAGAGATTTATTGACATTGAAATCTAATTCAACGGCAAATCAAAATAACTCTTAATCGAATAATTTTAATGTAAACTTTATTACAGTGACATAATGAGACAGTTTACAATTTAAATAAATAAGGGAAAGCTACGATGTGAAACTGATCTCAAATGGGAGACTACTTTTCTAAAACAAACCTTTATAAAGAAGTCGAGTTCCTCCTGTGTGACATTTCCCTGATCCTGCTCCAACTTGATGGCAATTTGGAAGGAGAACAGTAGCTTGTGTTTCTCAAAGATACCGGTACATCCATAGTTATACATGTTATGTGTTAGTGTGTCCATGATGTTACGTAAACGTTTCTGTAACATGGCGTCCGGTAACGATTTCTTCAGTGAGAATTGGAACACTTCCAAGTAAGATGAGAGAGAATATTGGTACATAGTGTTTATAGAGGACATCTCCGCCAGGATGAAAAACAAGATGGCTCCTCTCCTAGCAGCTGGACGATAACCATCACGAAGTTTGTCAATGTCCAAAGCTGTCTTCGCTCCAAGTTTTAATTTTTCTGAAACCTAAAAAAGAAAGCAACATTAATCTTAATCGTCTGTGTATGCCTTTGAAAGATATAAAAAATCCACAAAAAACTGTGAATGTTCACAATTATATAATAAGCTAGTCATAATCTTCAATAATGTGGTTGTCCTGAACATGCATGAAATATTTTCCACTTGATGTTAAGCAACCAACAATCAATCAATCAATATTGTGAGGATCTAGATTTTAAATTACTATTTCTTCTTTAATGTTTTTTATTTACTAATAAAGCCATTCTTAATGGAACTTTCCTATGTGCAATTCAGTTTCCTATTACATATTTGAAAAAAATAGGGTAGGTAGTAAGAAGTTATTTTAATTTTTACCACTTTTTTTTTAATATTTTTACGGAGAGAAATTCTGACTTTAACAGTGCTGATTGAAAAATGACAAAATACTTATAGGTAGGCTATTTCTAAGCTAAAATATAAAGTAGTTAGGGACACATTTTTTTATTTGTCCTTACCTCTGTAGCTTTAGTTTTAGTTTCCTCTAGAGTTTGAATCAGTTCTGAGTTGTCCAACATGTTGCCTTGAGACTGTGCTAATTCTCTCAACAAAGCATCTTCTAAATCCTTCAGTAATTTTTTATTATCACTGGTTTCCTGAATCAGACGTTCTCTCTGTTCCTCCAACTCTCTTCTTTCAAATTTCACAATAACACTCAACAATTGATCTTCGAGACCCTGAAATGTGATAATTATCAAATTCCTAAAATATCATTCTGTAAATCAATATTTTATAGTTTTAAAATTACATCACAGTTCTGTTTAGTTCAAAATAAAAGTTTAATTTAAAAATAAGAATTCAATGGTCATTATCACAATGTATCATAGCTATTACAATAACTATATAAGAAAATAGGTCTTCATGTTGGAAATTTTACAAAGCTGGGTTCTTAATATGACATCAAAATTAGTATCAACATACTAAATTTGAAATTGAAATTTGAAAAAATATAGCCCATGGAAGTTATCTCCCTTAGAAACTCATTCCCTGTAAATTTAGGATTGGCCAGTTTGGTGTTCAGATACAATCAAAATTTACCTCCCTTAGAAACATACCTTCAATGTGACAGTATAATTGATAACCATGGATTTGCCAAACACATTTGGTGTATATATAGGATTGGCCAGTTTGGTGTTCAGATACAATCAAAATTTACCTCCCTTAGAAACATACCTTCAATGTGACAGTATAATTGATAACCATGGATTTGCCAAACACATTTGGTGTATATATAGGATTGGCCAGTTTGGTGTTCAGATACAATCAAAATTTACCTCCCTTAGAAACATACCTTCAATGTGACAGTATAATTGATAACCATAGATTTACCAAACACATTTGGTGTATATATAGGATTGGCCAGTTTGGTGTTCAGATACAATCAAAATTTACCTCCCTTAGAAACATACCTTCAATGTGACAGTATAATTGATAACCATGGATTTGCCAAACACATTTGGTGTATATATAGGATTGGCCAGTTTGGTGTTCAGATACAATCAAAATTTACCTCCCTTAGAAACATACCTTCAATGTGACAGTATAATTGATAACCATGGATTTGCCAAACACATTTGGTGTATATATAGGATTGGCCAGTTTGGTGTTCAGATACAATCAAAATTTACCTCCCTTAGAAACATACCTTCAATGTGACAGTATAATTGATAACCATGGATTTGCCAAACACATTTGGTGTATATATAGGATTGGCCAGTTTGGTGTTCAGATACAATCAAAATTAACCTCCCTTAGAAACATACCTTCAATGTGACAGTATAATTGATAACCATGGATTTGCCAAACACATTTGGTGTATATATAGGATTGGCCAGTTTGGTGTTCAGATACAATCAAAATTTACCTCCCTTAGAAACATACCTTCAATGTGACAGTATAATTGATAACCATGGATTTGCCAAACACATTTGGTGTATATATAGGATTGGCCAGTTTGGTGTTCAGATACAATCAAAATTTACCTCCCTTAGAAACATACCTTCAATGTGACAGTATAATTGATAACCATAGATTTACCAAACACATTTGGTGTATATATAGGATTGGCCAGTTTGGTGTTCAGATACAATCAAAATTTACCTCCCTTAGAAACATACCTTCAATGTGACAGTATAATTGATAACCATGGATTTGCCAAACACATTTGGTGTATATTTAGGATTGGCCAGTTTGGTGTTCAGATACAGTCTGAAGTTAGGATCATAGTCTACTTCTTTATCTCCAAGGATCACAAATTCTTTGCCTTGACCTCCTGCAATAAAAAAGATAATATTATTATAAAATTTTAATATCATATATGATGCTGACAAGTTATTTCAGAGCAACTGTAGGTTTGTCACCTAATTTTGATGATCACTATTGATAGGTTAATAAGATGTTTTAAAAATAGTGTACACTAGATATCACTGGAACTGATCTTTAAATGTTCATAAAATTCTAATGTTTTACTACTGCATATATATTCTTATAAAAAATAAAATAATATTTTAAAATTACAAATGGAAGAAAGACAACTCTGATTAGAAACTTTCTGAGAGATTGAGGTTCTGATCTACAGAACTTTATATGTATTTTACAGAGGTGCTTTGAATAATATAATTGTGAAACTTTCTACATCTATATGTATCCCATCAATCAGTTTTTTTTCTCTTTTGTTTCACTACTATTTCAATTTTCTACTTAATAAATAACTTTTTTCCTGTAATAAAGTTGTCTTATTTTGAAACTTTAATGAATGAAAATTATATGTTAAATTGGGAGTATCTAAAGTACATGATCAATAGCAATAAAGAAAATCAGACTTCATATAATTAATAAAGAAAATCAGACTTCATATAATTAATAAAGAAAATCAGACTTCATATAATTAATAAAGAAAATCAGACTTCATATAATTAATAAAGAAAATCAGACTTCATATAATTAATAAAGAAAATCAGACTTCATATAACTAATAAAGAAAATCAGACTTAATAAAGAAAATCAGACTTCATATAATTAATAAAGAAAATCAGACTTCATATAATTAATAAAGAAAATCAGACTTCATATAATTAATAAAGAAAATCAGACTTCATATAATTAATAAAGAAAATCAGACTTCATATAATTAATAAAGAAAATCAGACTTCATATAACTAATAAAGAAAATCAGACTTAATAAAGAAAATCAGACTTCATATAATTAATAAAGAAAATCAGACTTCATATAATTAATAAAGAAAATCAGACTTCATATAATTAATAAAGAAAATCAGACTTCATATAATTAATAAAGAAAATCAGACTTCATATAATTAATAAAGAAAATCAGACTTCATATAACTAATAAAGAAAATCAGACTTAATAAAGAAAATCAGACTTCATATAATTAATAAAGAAAATCAGACTTCATATAATTAATAAAGAAAATCAGACTTCATATAATTAATAAAGAAAATCAGACTTCATATAATTAATAAAGAAAATCAGACTTCATATAACTAATAAAGAAAATCAGACTTCATATAACTAATAAAGAAAATCAGACTTCATATAACTAATAAAGAAAATCAGACTTCATATAATTAATAAAGAAAATCAGACTTCATTTAATTAATAAAGAAAATCAGACTTCATATAATTAATAAAGAAAATCAGACTTCATATAATTAATAAAGAAAATCAGACTTCATTTAATTAATAAAGAAAATCAGACTTCATATAATTAATAAAGAAAATCAGACTTCATATAACTAAAGTATGATCTATTCATGTTTCATTGAAATATAGTTCTTATTGATACACAATTCATGCATATTCATGCAGATTGGAAAGAAAACAATAGGTTCTTCAACATAAAAAATAATTTTTCAAGTGCAAGTTTTTGTTTCATAGAATCTTATTAATTCCAAGAATTTTATAAAACTCAGTATTATATATCTTCAAATCTTTTTTTCTTCTATCAAAGAGCAAAAATATCAGTTTAATTGTTGCATTCAAACTTCTTGTCTGAAAAATTCTTTGCAGAACAAATATACAAAACATTTTCATAATGAGATTACTTTTGAGCATTTCTGTTTTGACTTTTTTTTCTAAACTCACACTTGTTAAAATTATTTCCAAAAAAGAATAACCAACAAAACATGGAAGTAACTTAAACGAAAAAATAAATTAAAATACAAAATAACTCCATCAAGGTGTGAATACCCTCTGAAATAAAAGACAGAAACGTATGTACTGGTATAAACATTAAGTGGATTTGATATGTAAACAATGGACTAGTATTGGTATAAACTGAAAGTGGATTTGTAAACATTGGGACTTAGTGACACTGATCTTACCTTTCTTAACTTCAAACAGACAATGCAAGTTTTAACTAAGTAATACTCAATAACACTACTGTTCTATCAATGAACAAATATTTTCAATTTTTGGTTATTTATCAATATATTTATACATCATATGATCAAAATGTTTTTTTTTTTCTTTTTCATATCTATTATTTTTCCTAGAACAAGCATGAACAAAATTTGCTAAGTGATCTTTAATTTCAATATTTCAAAATTTTGTTTTCTCCATTTCTAAATTAAATAACTATTACTATTGAGGTCGAAACCTCCTTAGACAAAGGTCCTTTATATATGTTAAAGTATCTAGATATCAATTTTTAAGGTTCCAGCTTTCTTGATGAAAGGAAATCCAGAAAAGATTTTTGACATACCAAACTTAAAAAGTGTTAATTTCAAAATTTTCTCTATAATCTTTTTTAATACAGTATATAAAATATATGTTGCCTAGATTTCATTAGAAATACATATAGCCCTTTTTGGCCAAATATTCAGTTTTTCCCAATGCATCTTTTAAACAAGCAAGCATCATATTTCATCATTTTCATGCAAAATATTTTTTTTATGAAAATGCTGTTTTTATGAATAACAGTAGTGAACATCTGTAACTGTGTGTTAAAGAACTTTTTAAATGTTTAAAAATAAACCATTAGACAAGAATTTGGATGTAACTTATGAATGTGTGATTTTGATATTTTCCTTTTCAGTCATTTTTAAAGCACATGATACTCATATATGAACATTGAAAAGTTTTTACCATTTGATCTATAAATCTGATTAGTTCAATCTCAATATCGATTTTAATATCAATACCATATTTGGACATGTATCTGTACCTTTGATATTTTTCTCCAGTACATTATCTATAACGGGATCTATGTACTCGTCTACATCTTTAAACAGGAAAGGAAATCCATACTTAATGGCCAACTCTAACTGCTTCAGGAAATCACTGTCGTTAAATGTACAAATCTGAAAGCAGGAAGAAAGTGTTAAATGTACAAGTGTGGATACAAATAAATGTCTTCAATACAGAAATCATAATATTTCAGGAGATCTAGTTATCTCATTAAAATTATATATCTATAGGATTTTCCTATGTACAATTGGACATTATATAATATAAAAGTATGATAAATATAGAATAATGGCATTTTTGACATGGATACTGACTTTTATCACCAATAATATCAGTGAACCCATAAAGATGAGTTGATATTTGAGCTGATGAAGACAGTATCAAAAGATGTAATGCCTGAATTTACAGTTTGACTTTAGAAGTACAGCTATACATGTACTTTTTGGTGACATTTTGCCAAAACCAGTGGCGGATCCAGAAATTTTCATAAGAGGGGGCCCACTGACTGACCTAAGAGGGAGCCCGCTCCAGTCACGCTTCAGTGATTCCCTATATAAGTTAACCAAATTTTTTCCCAAAAAGGGGGGCCCCCCTAAATCAGCCTCTGAAAACCCTTGCCTATTCAATTTCAGAAACTGAACCTTTTACATGAATGAACTGTTACCTTTAGGTTGTTAGCTTCTTCTTTCTTTTTGATCCAGTTAAGAGCTTGCTGTTGTGGATCAATACACATAGGGAACCTACTGGCTTGTGTTGTCAATATACCATTCTGTATGGACAGTTCATCTGGTGGTAATCCCTCAGACGTCCATCTGAAATATACAGAATAAGAATGCATGTGTTGTCATGCTAAGCGCACATCTCACTTTAAAAATTGGAAAATAGGGAAAAAATGTCTTACAGATTTGAAAAGTGTACTGAACATGTTACAATTATTTTCATTGTCTGTAAACTTGTATTTAGTTTAGAATAAAGTATCTATCTATCTTTCTATGACTGCTGAACACAACTGAATTTCAGTGGTTGTCGTTTGTTGCTGTGTTACATTTTTGTTTTTCATTCATTATTTTGAACATAAATGAAGCCTTTAGTTTTCTCATTTGAATTGTTTTAAATTTGTAATTTCAGGGCCTTTCGTAGCTGACTTTGCGATATTGGCCTTGCTCATTGTTGAATGCCGTACAGTGACCTATAGTTGTTGATTTTGGAGTCGTTTTGGACTGGTGTGAAGAGTTGTCTCAATGGCAATCATACCATTTCTTCTTTTATAAATTAGACAAATGGACAACATAATTGTGGGGTATTAAATCAATGTATTAATTATCCATTCTTCAGAGATATAGAAGTTTACAATGTTAATCCAAGAACAGAAATTATAATTTTCAATTATGGATCTTTATATGTTTATATTTGATGTGACCTTGACCCAAAAAGTTAACCAAAACACAGAACATACAAACCCAAAAACATAACACCATTCCTATTATAAATATGCTACTTGAACAATTACTTACTTGCTTATTTCTACATCATTAGTAAGAAGGTCCTCCAGCTTAAATGGGTCACTCATTGGCACATCTCTGCCTCTTAAGTCAGTTACCCAGTCTTTAAACACCATATCCATACGGAACTCCCAGCTGAAGGCTCCAACATAACTAAGGAAGGCAGAACTAACAAGACAGTCACCCAATAGTTTTACTCGCTTCTTTTTTAATTCCTCCAAGTCGACAGTCCACCTGAAATGCAAGTTATTATATAAATATAACTGCTTTTATTTTTAAGTGGGAGGTTTAGTTGCATACATGTGATTCTTCCGGCGGGAGTCAAAATATCCTGCTTTTAAGACCCTCTTCCGTCCCTCCCGTTTAAATTTGAAATCTTCCGCTTTTGAAAATGTCAACCTCGAAAAATTTTCAGTAGAAATTTTTGTTTACAAAAGTGGTACTGACAGAGAAAAAGTCCGAGTAACTCGAAATTCATATCGGAAAAGTCCGAGAAAAACGGAAGTTTCCTTTAACTGTTTTGATGTCAAAAGGTAAATAGCCTCGAGTTATCTATGAAGGTGTTAAGGATTAGACTGTGTATACAGCAATAAAAGAGTATTGGCAATTACCTGGTGATCAACTAGCAAGTTTAAGACACATGCCTGGATGATTAAAAGTGAAATACTGACAATGGATTAATTTAAGTTGTATAAACAACGAGTTTTTTGTGATGCTGTTAAAAACATTGAACAGTTGTATTACTAAACCTCACAACAAATACATATTATGTATGTCTACTACACTGTTGCAAAGCTGACTATGGCGACTCTAATGACTTAATTGACCTAACATATGGAGACAGCAAACCAACCAGAAAGCTCACAACTCTATCAATTCTTCACCACAGTTCAGTTAGTGGTACCAAAATTAACAATGATGCTTAAGCAGAGATACTTTTTACCACATATAGATGATGGCTGATCACTTTATCTTGAACTTTATATATAATAAATAAATATTTAAAAACCCCTGATCTATTTCTATCAAGTAAAAATGGCTATGGAGTTATAAAATCATAAACAAAAAAGGAAAATATGCAGTTTAAACACCAAAAAACCATTGCGTACGTCGATAAAAATGTCGATAAAAAATCTCCAGTTATGAGGCCCAAACTCCAGCTGAAAATTTCCAAATCTCCAGTTGTGACTTGACAACTCTGTCACATGTCTGTAGTTGGCTACAAAACCAGGTTTAATCTATCAATCTTTTTACTTAGTCAGGAATATGACAGCTGTTTTTCATTTGATCCATTGATTGATAAAGTGATTTTGTCAGTAAAAATGGTCATCCCTCTTTTAATTAAGTTCTCCTTGGAGTTCGGTAAATATCTTATCTTATCCTTATTCTTTACTAAAGAAGTTAACCTTATTCTTTATTGAAGAAGTTTACCATATTCTTTACTGAAGAAGTTTACCATATTCTTTACTGAAGAAGTTTACCATATTCTTAACTGAAGAAGTTTACCTTATTCTTTACTGAAGAAGTTTACCTTATTCTTTACTGAAGAAGTTTAATTTTATCCTTTACTGAAGAAGTTTTTCTTAATCTTAATTAACTGGGTAAGTTTACCCTTATCTTTACTGAAGGAATTTACCATATGCTTTATTGAAGAACCTTACCTGACATTTTCTGAACTCAAACCAGATATAAGTTTATCTGCAGCAATCAATCTTCGTTCCATGATTTCTGTTTCCTCTTGTAGTTTCTGTTTTTCAGCCATGGCTTCCTCATATTTACTTCCTAGGTCGTTTAACTGCTTTTCTAATGAACCGACTTCATTTGTTATTTTCTCTAAATCTCTCTTGGCTTGATGGAAACTTCTCTCCAATTTTGCTACCTAAAAACAACGAATAAAAGGATAACAAAAAGTTTAAAATTTTTGATTTGATTTTATATTAAATATTCACATAATTCATATGTTCCATTTTATTCATGTTATACACCAGGCAAGATATTAAATAAGTGCCAATTTGAGCTTAGTTATAGTGATTTTCAATTAAAATTGAAAATGTGTCGATGTAGGCAATTTGAATAGAGAATCCAATGTAAGATTTCTAAATTGATTTCAACAAATAAGAATTTTGAAAATCTTGATGGCTAATCAATTAATTGTGAGAAGTAGCTATTTTTATTAGCTAACTATATTAGTCTCCCGTGGGAAAAGTTCAAATCAGAAAACATTTTTTTCTTTTAGAATTTCATAAATCATGTTATAGAGCCTTTTTCAAGATCACAATCATGTCCATGAACATCCATTAGGTTTGTGAAAACTTTGGTGGATGAAGTTACATCGTAAGAGTACTGACCTTGTCTCTCTTAGGTTTGATTTCTCTGGCTACCACACAGTATCCCATCACAGCTTCTACAAACTTCAGCAGTCCAGTTCCAGCTTTACTGATGTTCTTCATTATCTCAACGCTCATTGCACATGATTTGTCAGACAACATTGCTAAAAATAAAAAGTACTTAGTGAGTATTTTTGTACTTGTCAGAATGGTGGAATATGTTTTTATTAAGATTTTAAGATGACATAAGGACAAAACTTTCTTTTTTCTTTTTCAATGATCTACAAAAAGATGTTGTTTATCTGTGATGCCATCAGGCAATTTGTTTATGACATCGTTGGCTGTTTATAATATTGGTACACATGTTTTATGTCTGTTTGATACAATATCTTAGTGAATGATAACAGGTAAAACTTCATTCATGGGCAATTTTTGTAAATAGTAATTAGTAGTTTCAAAGAATTGGAGTCAAGTGTCAAATACAACTAGCTACTCCCGTCAGAGACTTTGGAATTATATTGACAAATGTTTTATTTTCAGTTGAGTTTACAAATGATCACATGACCTATATATGACAGCAGTATATACCTTTTACAGCATTAGTTTGTCTCTGGCTAATGCCATCTACGTCCATCTCCGTTAAGGATTTGAGGAAGTTAGCCTCGGACATCATGGCCTTGGCAGATTTCCACGATACTTCCTTTATTCCCTTGAAGATTACAATACATTCACAAACACGTTGTACTTCTGCTGGTGGTTTGGCAAATGATCTACAATCAGAAAACATTGATATACAACATAATGGTCTATTTCCCATATAAGTAATTCCTTATAAGTAATTCCTTATAAGTAATTCAAAAAGTAACTACCATACAGCACACTATCATGAATAATCAGAGTGTTGTCAACCAAACACATTTTACAGTGCTGATGATATTTAGTCAAAACAGATTTCACTGTTTACCAGAGAACAAAATTGTGACAATTTAAACTACAAGTTTTTACAGAGGAAAAGTAATTAATTATTCAACCAGAGATCAAATGGTATAGGTGTAAGGAGCTATCTGTTACTGTATAAACCACAGTAGTATTTTTCAAAACTATTTCATTACAACATGAAAAATATTAAATCTCTTACTTCTTGTGATTTTCCAACCTTTTTGGGGGCAAAAAGGTCTGATGCTATTATAAAATTATATTTTCTCTCCTAGCTTTGGACTTATTTCCAGTAAAAAAGTAATTTTTTGGGTTCCTTTTCAAAGATCCTTATTTTGTACCACATTTTTTACTCTTATATCCCACATTCCCAATTAATTCACGCCTATATACGACACACTGACAGTATGCCTTTCCCCTCTTACGGGTATAGCATGGTAGTTATATTGTACTGACCTGATTTCAGTGACATCCCCTTTATCCAGATCCTCCAAAGCTATTCTAGCTGCTGCCAATGCTGGTAAAGCTTCTGCTAAAGAATCCTCGGCGTCTTTCTGTAATACAAAATTATGAATGTGTAACAGAGATTTTCCATAGCTATTCTAGTTACCTCCAATGCTTCATTGCATCAATAAGGAAGACTTATGTGAATATAAATCTCATGGTCAATTTGTTGCAATTTCAAGTCTTCAATCATCTTTGTTTTGCTTGGCTAAATGCAGTGTGCTTATACTCAATCAGGTTTCTTCTATCATTGAAGTGATTTCATTCCATAGGGAACAACATTCATTGCTATCATGGTGGAACATGTTTCTCTAAAGATTTTAAGATGACATATGATAAGGAAAAAATTTTCTTTTTCTTTTTGCATGATCTACACATCTTTGATGAGGTCATTGAGTCATACACAAATGTTCATCTACAAAGCATCTAATACTTTGATAAAATTGGAAATGTTTCTGCCTGTTATTTTAAAACAGATAACAGATTTCCACCTATTTTATTGGTCAGGCTAACTTTTGGTCAGTCAGATGAATCATTGCAGTTCGTCTGACCAAATATTGAACCGTCTTTAGATGTCATTTGGAGAGTCTGGTCATCATTTATCCCTCTTTGTGAGCTCATGACTTTTATTTTATTTACAAGAATATTGAGATATCTCTTTAAAACTTCAAATAACTCACATCAACTGTATAATTCACACCATCATACCTTTTCTACTGCAATGACTTTACTCTGTTCAGCTATTTCTGTCGCTTTTTCCTCTGCCATTTTTTTCTTTTCTGTGGCCATTACTGTACCAGACGAGATTTCCCCTAACATTTTCTCACAAGCTTCTGTAGATTCTGCGACGGCTACTTTTTGTACAGCCAATCTGTCATTCAATACAGTTAACTGTTCACTGGCTTCAAAGATCTTCTGTAAACCTCCACTTAAACGATCACACTGTAAATCAGTAAAAAACAACATTAATTACACGAGATAGTATATACATGTACTCTGATAACTTAAATTATCAATGCAGTTGTATGAATATTCCAAAGGCACTCACTTGTTACAACCCTGTTAAAGTGGTGATCATATACAAAGTCATTATGTTCATTAAGTCCTGAGAAAAAGATTTATTGGACAACAAGGGGATATCATATGTACATGTAAAAACTATGTACATTTTGTAATGCTGATCTTTATGGATATAATTATGTTCATTATGTTACATCAATAATTATGGAAGAAAATTTAAATGGAAAAAATATTTATTATGAAATACCAATAATTATGGAAGAAAAACTGATAATTAAGGATGAATCATTACCTGTGACAGGATATATTTATCTTGACTCTCCAGAAGTTTGAGATAGGAATTGACGAAATCCAGATAATTCTTTGGTGTGACGTAATTATTTCTTCTGAGTCTTTGAAGGAAAAGTTTACTGTAGGTGCCAACAGCTTGATGTACCATTACAATATGACTGACAACAGAGCTACGATGTTCATCTGGTATCAACTGGTTCTAAAAAATTATAATACACTTATAAATGGAATACTGAACAAAAGGGAGGAAAATTAAGATACTGAAAACAGAGCTACGGTGTTCATCTGGTATCAACTGGTTCTAAAACTAATACTACACTTTTAAAATAAATATTGTATAAAGGGAGGTAATTAAAATACTGACATCAGAGCTACCAAGTTCATCTGGTATCAGCAGATTCTAAAAAATAATAATACACTTATAAAACTTAAACTGAATAAAAGGGAGGTAATTAAGATACTAAAAACAGAGCTACGTTGTGTTCACCTGATATAAGCGGATTATAAAAATATTTTAAACATTTATAAAATTAATACTGAATAAAAGGGATGTAATTTAGATTACACAATAGTGAACATAAGACTAACAAACTTCTAAATTTACTGAAGAATTTATTTCAGGGGAGACAATTATACTGGTAATAGTAATATTACTTACTTCAGGTGAGATAAATACACTGGCAACAGCATACAAAGCTTGTTCTGGCCATGGGAAGAACCAATCAATGTTAGCATTATTCACCAAACCTAGAAACACAAACAAATATTTTACATTTATGTATAATAATATTTCAGTGATTTTAAAATTACTTTTTTTCAACAAAGTATTTTATTTTAAAAATTTTGTATACTTTATCAAAGTAATGGTGGTTTAATTCTGTTGACTCAAATTTTTGGCATTTAACACATTGTTCAACTACATTTATTGGTAAATATGCAATATGTTAAATTCATTTGTTTTGATTTCTGAAATAGGACAAAATACAAAATCATCAGAGAAACTTCATTTTCATAAAAAGTACAGTAAGATGATTATGATATTTTTACATAAGGGCTGAAGGCATATAAATTGATTTCTAAATAACATTATTTCAAGTGTCGAGTAAAAATAATACCAGATTCATATAAAAAGTGAGCAGCTGCATTTCAAAGCCTTACCTGGGAAGTTTCTACATCTTGTCCTCAGAGCATCACCAACAGGTGACATGGCTAGGACTACATGAAGATTGTTTGAACATTTCTGGACAAAATATCCCCAGATCATTTCCCTGGCGTGGGGAGTTCCTGCTTTTACAGCTTCATCCCTGATCTGAAAAAACAGATAACATCAACTGTTAACCAAATTCTAACGTCTACTATCTTTCATTTAAATGAACTCTTTCTTCGGTGAAATTGATAGAAATGGTTATATTACACTGATTCCTCACTTCATATAGTAAGATGCATCTTAATATGTTTATCAGTGAATCTTCAACATAGCTTTACATATTTACTAACAATATTTATAATGTGTGATCAACTTAGGGACCACTCATGAAAATTTCACATTTTTCAGTAATTTGGTATATATCTGATTTTGTGGTCTTTGTAAGTCTAAATACAAGCCTGTTGAAAATGTGAATTTTGATGAACATTATTTGTGGTATAGCTTTATCCACAAAGTCCATGCAAATTTGTATTCAACAAATAAGAACCAAGCCACACTATACCTCAATGGCACCACCACTATCTGTTTATAAACCAACGTTAAAGACTTACCCCACTAAGTATGGCTTCTTTCTCATCATCAGCATACAAAGCTGGTACCATTCCTGATGTTAGCATGTTGTTTATTAACTCAAGGAAACCTGATAAAAAATACAATCTTATAATTAGCAAACTTTGTCCTGATTCTATGTTAGATGGCATATAAAATCAAATGGTTGACTTCTTTCCTGCAGTTTTCAAGAAATTATGAATAAAATGACACAGAAAACAACAATGTGATACAATGGTAGTAATTTGTATATATATTGTCGACCAAGATGTCAGGTAACATAATAATGGCTCTGTTTACTGCATAATAAAATCTTTTCGTGTATCAACATGTTAAACAGAACTTTATCAGACCAAAATAAATACTTTGACTTTACAACTATCTGATCTGGTGCTGTTCAGTTTGAAAATGAGTAACATTGGTCCGATTAATAAGCAACAATCAAATAAGTAACTGATGTCATGTAATCCTTGGACCTACCTTCTTCAGCTACATGTTGATCAGTAAACAAGAACACCACTTTCTTATTCTCTATTCCCAGTTTATTATACAGAACTTTCAGGTCGTCCCTGAAGGAGCTCTCGTTGTAACCTCTACTCAGCTGAATCTCAAATACCTCACAGCCAGCGGTGAATGATGCTAATTTACATAACGATTGTTTACCACTTCCTCCTACGCCCACTAAGAGGGCGTGACCTTGGTCCATACGGATCACACGATGTATACGTGTCAAATGTTCTAATGCATCGTCAAACAGGACGAGGTTCATAGGGGTATTACTTTCATTATATTCTTCTAAAATCTGTAAAACAGAGGAAAAGTAGATAAGTTTGTTATCATATCATATAAACTTTTTAACTGATAGAAGACATATTAAACTACTTATAAATATTTTTATGGCTCTCACTCCTAAATATGGGAAAATTGTCAATTTTTTTTTTTAAGTCTTTACATCTGTGGTTGTTGAACCTATTAGAACAGTTTTTCATCTTTCACCTTTGATGAAGAAATATTGATAGCATTCAAATAACAGTGTGATATTAATCATGATATACATCTATACACAGATATAGAGGGCCTTTGGCTGTTGTCTGCTCTTTGGTCTTGTTTTGTCTCTTTGACATATTTCCCCATTTCTATTCTCAATTTTATTTTACAGATATAGATGAAGCTGATTATTTATCTTTTGGAAGTTGGTAAAGAGATCTATATAAAGGTTTTTATTAATGCTAATAATTTGACGGAGTGAGTATCGCAATAAAAAGAACTCCCATTGTTATATCTGACACATATATCTGTATGCAGAGTTTCCTGACATTGCAATAATTAATCTGGCATATTTGTCCATTTCACTAAAAATCGCAATAAACGCAATAATTTCTGAATTTACAGTAATACATTTAAAAAGTGAAATCAAGTTAATCAAATACCTCTTGGAAGAGAGCTTTAGCAGCATCATAATCCTGTATATCTTCATACAGACGGGGTTCAGAGTCTTCCATGGCCGTACGATAATCTCCAAACAAACAAGGATCACGCATAGCTAGTTCTACATAAGGTTTGTAATTCTCCTCCAACAGTGCTTTAATCAAACCCTGCAAACAAATAAATGGATACAAGTTATTCAATCATATTTCAGATTACGTTGTCTTTTTAAAAGCCATTTATATCTGGAAAAAAACCAGAAACTACTGCTATGTGTTGTTTGTGGCCAATTTCAGAGTAGTTCTAACATAAAAACCATTGTGGTAACTTAAAATTTATTCCCTTTAATAAAGTTACATATTCCTGCAACAATAATTAGTATGATCTGTACAAATATATAACGTTCATATCAAATGCATTTCTTTGTCAAACTGTTAATACAAGAGTATTCCTGTCTGACCTAATCACAAACTTTAACAATTTTAAACATAGCCAGAAAAAGCACTCCAAGTCTAACTTCTGTGACACTCAAATCTATCACAGACAAGACAATAATAAGGCCATTTCATTTTTTATTGCTTTCTTCAAACTTTTCCAAATTGTAAGTGGATTTTGTGTACATTTCCACTTCAATATATGGCAACCATAACCTGACACCAAAGTTTCACTAGGTGGCAGTAAAGAAAGAAAACAACTATTTTAGAGGTGAACTTACAGTGACGTGTGTTTTATCCTCCTCGTTGATCAATCTATCACAGATAACGCGAGAGCATTCATTTCTCCACACTCGTACGAATATTTCAGGTTTAGAGAATCTGTCTGGTGTAGTGAGTGAGAGTCCATGGTAAATCCTTGACAGATCTCTCAAGTTAAAGATATAATGAAACTTGGATGGTGTGGGCGGTAGATCCTTTACAATAGTGCTGCAAAATAAAGATATAATGAAACTTGGAAGGTGTGGGCGGGAGATCCTTTACAATAGTGCTGCAAAATAAAGATATAATGAAACTTGGAAGGTGTGGGCGGGAGATCCTTTACAATTGTGCTGCAAAATAAATTTCATTATTACTTTGCTTGCAATGCCAATGAATTACATAGATTTCCCAGTGAAATAAAAATTGCCTAATTTCTATAAAAAAAAAAGAAATTTGATAGAAATACAGGGAACACAAACTCAATTCTATTTCAAAAGTGATCAAAACTAAACATCAAATTTTAATAGAAAGAGACATCGCTGGCTCTGACAATCTATAAACTTTGTTCATAAAATGCCTTATTGTTAGAAAACCAATTATTTTGTTCTTTATGTGGAACGAGTAATTTCCCTTACATGTTGTGTATTTCATCAAACATTAAATGAGCTCTATCAGACACTTTCTTAACTATCAATAATTTTGTTTTCATGTTTTAAGTGTAGTTTCCCTTACATGTTATGTATTATATCAAACATTAAATGTGTTCTAACTAACACACACAAACCTACCTGTATAAGGACATTGTCATGTTGGTGATTGTTTTGGCTAGATCCTGAATATCTTTACTGAATGGCTGTAAATGTCCGACCAGAATGGAATTGTAAATCAGAAACAATGACTCATCAGATGGGAATGTCATGTTAAACACAGAGAATAACGACACAAATCTTGGATCGGTTTCGTTACGACCACCTCCAGCTTTACCCATGGCAGCAATGTAACCAATATCCTTCATGTTCTTCCAGTTCAGATCTTTACCTCTGTCATAACAACCTCCACGTTCTAATAGAAGTTTTAATAGAGCAATAGGTTGCTGTGTTCCATAAGTGTCAACCTGTTGGGGAAAAATTCAGATCAATTAACAAATATAACACAAAATAATTTTACAATTTTAAAAGCAAACTTTTTTTCATTTATTTTCTTTTTAATTCATTGTCTTGTAGAAATTGTTCCATATTTTTATTGAAATTTTTCTGCATTTTCCCCAAAAAATCATTATCGAGGGAGTTTTGTGGTGTCCATAAAAAATTAAAGTGTGTTTGTTTGATTTGTTTACCTGAGGCATATTCATGTCATCAATAAAGATAAGTAATCTTCTGCCTGGTGGAGGTCCATATGTATCTTTGGTCCTTTTCTCTACGTTGGCCTCTAAATTACGTTGTACATCCAGTGATGTGGTCCTACTAGAGAAGTTCATGTTCAACAACAACTACAAATATGAACAGTCATATAATTTACACATTTGACGATCCTGTTTCGAAGTATTTCTGATAAAATTATTAACGTAATTTTATCATATAAAAATGAATTGGACCCAGGATACCCTATTTTTTTCTTTAAAAGATAAATTTAGCAAACTAATTTGTAAATCTAGCTTTATATCTAAGATTTCTATAGTTATTTTCGATGTAAACTGTTTTTAATTAAAGGGCATTTTCGCATCAACTAATTGATATCTAAATTTACCTGTACCCAATAAATCCACAAAAATTGGTGCTCCACAAATAACAATGAATCCAGTAGATCGTAATTAACATTAAATTGTATCAAACATCTTCCTCTCTATATTGAAACTTCTGCGTTAATTGTTTATCTAAAGCTATACCTCTATTCCCACTACAATACTACTTTCAAAATATTACCACCTTAATTTTTTCATTTCTCTACAGCTCTTATCAAACTTTTACAGATTTTCCAGTAGACCAAAATAAAAGAAATGGTTGGTTGCCATAGACCATCATATCAACAAAAACCATGATCTTATCTAACTCCCATCTAGTTGATGGGGGCTTACAGCTTTTATATGTATGATGCACAATTATTCTGGAATCTTCCTTAGCTGTGTACGAGTAAAAGGATTAATTAAAGTATCATAGGCGGATCCAGGGTGGGGTGGGGTGGGGGATGTGGGAGGGGTTTGGACCTTGCCCCCCCCTCCCCCCCCCTTTGTGGGAAAAATTTGGTTGATTATATAGGGAATCAATGAAGCATGACTTTAGCGGCCCAGGTCGGTCAGTGGGCCCCCATTTACGAAAAGTTATGGATCCGCCACTGAGTATTTCTGTGACAGACCAACTCATAATTCACATGAGTGTTTAAGCTATTAACTGTTTTTAGTCTTATTAAACCATATATATCTGAATAACCATCCACCATAACAAATATATAAATAACTAATTAACATCTGAATACCCTCTTAAACCTGAATACCCTCTAAATTCTGAATACCATCTAAAATATGAACACCCTCTAAAATCTGAATACCCTCTAAAATCTGAATACCCTCTAAAATCTGAATACCCTCTAAAATCTGAATACCCTCTAAAACCTGAATACCCTCTAAAATCTGAACACCCTCTAAAATCTGAATAACCTCTACAAATTACTAACATATCCTGAGATCAGTTTGTCACTGTCTTTCTCAACTATTTCCTGTTTAAAAAAATTATGAAAGCAAATGAATAACAAAATTTAAAAACTATTTATCAGCCTCAAACATCTGTCTTTCCCTTTTCAAATAAAAATTAATTCTTATATTTCACATGTAACTTTCATTCAATGACACATAAAAAAAATTCTTCAAGACAAGCTTCCAGTAACAATCCTCAAATAAGTAATTTAATAACATTGTACTTACGTGTGTTTCTGAATCCAGAGTTCTGAGGAAGTTAGCTGTTGTAGCTGTTTTAGATGTTCCAGTTTCACCGACTAACACGACTGGTTGTTTAATTCCAACCATTAACTCTAACAACCAAGTTGTACGCACAGTATCAACGGTGGGAACTAATATTTCATTGTACTTCTTGACGGGATCATGTATATACTTTGGTACTTTTTGTGCCCATGGCATCCATTTTTTCTGTTCGCTATCCCAGAAGTACTCAAACAAAGATGGCTGAGTGGTAGGTAGTTCACCTGGTGGGAATAATTGTAATTATTACTGTGGATTCATTTATTTGTGTGGGTTCCTATTTTTGTAGATTACGAAAAACTTGCATTTTTCATGGATTTTTGATTTTGTGGTTTGGCCAAGTCTGTTAACATCCTAATAGAAAATGTGCCTTTCTTTGAACAATTCATGGTTCACCTGTACCCACAAATATTGGTATCCATCAAATAACAATAAATCTACAGTATGGTAATGTTTAAAATATGATTTATAGGACTATGAGCTACAATATTGTATTAATTTCAGTGATTTTTTGTTGTTGAATCCTTTCTTGATTTCCTGAATATGCCTTAATACTTTACATTTAAACATCTGAAAACTTTTCGTTGTCTTCTTAATGAAGTGATTCCTTTTTGTACTAAAAACATTTTTGGTTTTTATCTCTATAAAATTAGCCATATTCTATTAACTGTTCTGAGAAAACACGGCAAAAAAAATTATTTTTAACAGTGACCCATATATAGTTGCAAACTTCTATGTCATTTGGTATCTTGTGGATAGTTGTCTCAAAGGCAATCATACCAAATCTTCTTATTTTCATTTTGGAGTACAGAAAGCTCTGATCTTTTATAACCTTTTAAAGCCTTCACAAGACACCAGAACAATATAGTATGCTGCAAATATTAAACTGTGTATTCCTTATACAAAAATAAATAAATCAAAATTTGCAATGTGAAAAATTATGGTTCTGTGCTATGTAAAACTTACCAATAAATTGGAAAAAATTAAAATAAAATATAGCAGTTTTGAAATAAACATACAAGTATAACTCAATATGTGGTCTCATTTTTCTTTCCTTTCCATAAATGTGAGGAACAAAAATGTTTGGATAAAAATATTGGGACTAACAAAAAATTGTCATACAAGAACATTGAGTGTCGAACATACCTAAATACTTATTGTTGCGTTTCTTAGCTAAAATAACAATGCATATTCTACATTCACATAAATATGCAAATAGGTTTTCTAAAATTTTCTGTAAGACACATCATTAATAGACTTTCAGTTGTCAATTTTTTATACATATATCTACAATATAGATCAATTCAAAAATCTAAATAGTTTTTTTAAATAGATTAGACCGTCGGTTTTCCCATTTGAATGGTTTTACACTAGATATTTCTTGCTGTTCAGTGTGAGCCAAAAGCTCTGTGTTGAAGGCCTTACCTTGACATATAATGGTTTACTGTTATAAATTATGACTTGGATTGAGAGTTGAACTATTGGTACTCATACCTTATCTTCTTATATCTATACACAGTCAAAAATCAAGACTAGAGGAGACAGACCTTGTGGTGAGCTTTCATTTGAGATTCAAAATGCACACCATGTGTTCTACTAAAGAGAATTAAGAAAAAAGGCCTGAAATTACAGTTTTTACTTTATCCAGGCTGCCTTTATAACAGGTTTAACTATATTAAAATGAACTAATTATATTATCTCGTCAAGGGCACAATATCTTTGGTCAAACCAATGTTAATTCCACAAGGGCTCTCAGTCATAAAACTTTAATCAGTACTTGAAGTACAAAATTTGTGTTAGAAACACCAAATCCAGTGATTTGATTGGTTAATATTTTAGTGTCAGTTCTCAAATTTTTATGACTGCAGGGGACCTGCCTTACCCATTCCTGCATAAGTTTTATCTTCATCTTTGACCTGTTGTAGTGCGGCCAAGGTTCTGACTTGTGCATCAAACTTCAATCGTCCGTCCTCCAGTAGTCCAGCGCCGATTGACCAGTACAATGCCTCGAGGAAATAACATTCCAGCTCGTCAGCTTCTGTCACTTCCTTAGTTACCAGAGCATCTAACATCTTACTCAGTTGTCTAACCTATATACAAAAACAAAAATATGTCAACACGTTTCCCCGTCTCATGGCAGAAAAAATATGTCAACACGTTTCCCCGTCTCATGGCAGAAAAAATATGTCAACACGTTTCCCCGTCTCATGGCAGAAAAAATATGATATCGATAGAAAGGTAAAGTAATTTTATTTTTTCAAATATTTCCCAAAGATTTAAAAGGGATATGCTCTGGACTTAAAAAGAGCTTAACCAAAAAATGTCCATATAATGTGTTGTGGTATGAATGAATATATAGGGTACTTATGGAGGAAAAATTCAAAATGGTTATCAAAACTTATAACTTTACATCAATCCCACCAAACTACAGGTTCTAATAAGTAATGAAAATATCAAAGTAGGGTAACAGTATTTAACAAAAGATTGCATATTTGATAACCTTTGACGTACCATATTAAGATTTGTGAGTGGTACGATCGTCTTCATCTTTTCTCCCTGTCGACCGTCCACCAGACCTTCTACCACCATGTCAATCAAACAGGGTACATATTTATCATACAGTCTCTGGAACTCATCTTTCTCCAGCTTAAACTGTCGAGAGTTGATCCACTTGTACCAGAATGGATCATAGCCGAGATTCTTAGGATCCACGTAAACCATACCACATCTAGATACTGTAGCTGGTGAGGCATATTGAAGATCAAATACCTATAATGATACAAATTGTTGATTAAATATAATTGTTTTATATCTACTATGCTATTGGTGAATATGTTACACCATTTTTAGTTGGAGGTGAACTCAAATGCACTTCACCTCAAAATAAAACATTCAAAAGATTAGCTGCTTTGGATAGAAATCACTCATACCACATCTTCCTATATCTATAAAATTCATCTTTTATTCCGTATTTGAATGTTCCAAAATCAATGAAAGTCTTAGACATGTACATGTATATGTGCAATTGCATAAGGCTAATTTCTATTGGACCCAGCTCAGAAGATTGTTGTTTTTCCTTTTTCATGTATTCATATTTTCATGGACATTCTAAAATCCATTGAACGGACAGAATATATTTTGCTCAATCCATAGTTTTGTGTACAGATATTGTTGTTTTTTTCTTCAATTAACTATTTTTTATCATCCCTTCAGATATTAGTTGCTTTTTTCTTCCAGAAGAAACTTCTTAGGTTTAACAACATTACAAAACCTTATATGTTCAACCCCAATCCTCCCCCTTTTCTAGAAAACTCCTGCCTCTTTTTCTTGAAGAATTATCTTACCTCAAACAACATGGCACAATGTTTCTGTAACCTGATACGTTCACCATTGGCTAAGGTCATCAACCTATTGTCGTCCATCACAGAGTTCATGTTCTCTACCCATAATGCATCAACATCTCCATCATATACAATGTACTTCCTTTCATTTTTGTCTGTTGGTCTGTTCATTTCTCTGAAGATGTTTGACAGCAGACCATCAGTCCAATCTCTGGTGATTGGGTCCAGTATACCATACAGGTCTATCACACTTCTGTCCTTAGGATTAATTACAAAGAGTTTTGTGGATGTTCCCAATCTAAAACAAGATAACAAAAATAATTTACAGAGGCAATAGTTATCAGGCAATTAAATATGTACATGCATTAATAATTTTATCATCTTATTCATTGGCTAAAGGTATGAAAGGTTTGAGATCTCACAAAACATGTTTAACCCTGAGCATTTTTGCGCCTGTCCCAAGTCAGGAGCCTCTGGCCTTTTTAAGTCTTGTATGATTTTTAATTTTAGTTCATTTATTTATTTTTGGGTTTAAGTTTAGTATGATGTCCATTATCACTGAACTAGTACACATTTTTGTTTAGGCCCCAGCTCAAGCACGCCTCTGTGTGGGATTTTCATTGGTGGCTTTCAGCTGTTTTCTGCTCTTTTGTTGGGTTGTTGTCCTTTACAGATAACTGATTTAATAACTCCCTCATTGTCTTGCCTTCAGTGCAAATGTGTTTTGGTTATATCGAAGTTCATAGGTCAAATGAAAGATGTGTTTCCCCTGATGGACTTTGTTTGTGACTGTGCCAGTGTATTTATAACAACAGATTTTCCTCCTCCTGTCGGCCCAACAATCATAGTGGTGTGACGAGTCATCATGGTCTACACAATAATGTCAGGCTGTACTTACTTTGTTTGTGACTGTGCCAGTGTATTTATAACAACAGATTTTCCTCCTCCTGTCGGCCCAACTATCATGGTGGTGTGACGAGTCATCATGGTCTCGTACAACTGTACAACCTTGTCAACCTGTCAAATCAATACAGAGTAATAATAAATATACTGATTTCTTAATGATGATTTGAATACACTTGGAGCAAAAAAATGTATTGTTATGTGTTTACTTTTCTACATTGGTTAGAGGTTTAGGGGAGGGTTGAGATCTCACAAACATGTTTAACCCCGCCGCATTTTTGCGCCTGTCCCAAGTCAGGAGCCTCTGGCCTTTGTTTGTCTTGTATTATTTTAATTTTAGTTTCTTGTGTACAATTTGGAAATTAGTATGGCGTTCATTATCACTGAACTAGTATATATTTTTTTAGGGGCCAGCTGAAGGATGCCTCTGGGTGCGGGAATTTCTCGCTACATTGAAGACCTGTTGGTGACCTTCTGCTGTTGGTTTTTTTATTTGGTCGGGTTGTTGTCTCTTTGACACATTCCCCATTTCCATTCTCAATTTTATTGTTTACAAAACTATCTTTTTTTTTAAAACACCTTTCAAAATCTACTACTAGCATTTAAATTTTCAAAGACTAAGAATCAGTAACACTTAGATTTTAAATGCATATCAAATCAACTCCTGAATATAGAAATTTGCCGCATTTGGCCACAGTTTAAACTGGTTACCTGTATTGGTAATAACTGGTATCCATTGTCCTCCAAGACAGCCTCCACAGCATCATTGAAGTTAGGATATCTGACACGTGGACAGTCTAAGCCAGGGAACAGATCACCAATCAATCCTAAGAATAGTGGCACATCCTCAAACACAAACTTAGGTAAGTTCATGTCTCTTAAAGCTCTCATCAACACCACATCCTATAAAATAATACATAAATCTAAATCATACAAATTCTTTTATTTAAAAGAAAAGGAAAAAGTCAGAAGATATTATTTTGGTATTTAATTTTTTTCTTCATTTTTCATTGTAGGTGAATATAGTGATGGTCTATTGTCTTCATTTGAATTTTGGACATGCAATAAGCTGATGTTTTTAGAACATTCTTAAGATGTTTGATACTTTTTTTTTTTTTTTACTTTGTATCAGATCATTAGAATCCTCTAGTTTTATACATGTTGTGCCAATAAAAAAAATATTACCCACAAACTTTAACTTTTCATAGTTTTTAAAATACATAAAGTTTGAAAAGCCATGTATGTCAGGCAAATTAATTGTTGGTTTCCCCTAACATGGGAAAATTTTAAAAACCCGGCAGGCAGGCTTTTTTTTTTTGGTAACCATGCATACTTTTATATCTTTATGTTTTGTTTCTACAGCGAAACTTTACTCTTGCATATTTCCAACACTTTTTGTTGTCAGTGCAAAAAAAAAAAAACCCCGGCGGTAGAACAATGACCCGGTCAGGTTAGGGGAAACCGTGAATTAATTTTCCATGGCCTCACTGTAATATTCCTGTGTCCATGGCCAACATAATAATGGTCTTATACTACTCTTGGAATACTTTACCTCTGGAAGTTCAGCAGAGCCTCTCTTTAATTCACCAGCCATGACAAGCACAGACTTCAAAGCTCTCAGACCAAAATCATAATGGTACTGTTTAGACAATTGTTCTTTAGCAAGCTTGTATAACACTGTCATCTTCTTAGCCAGAACCTTAGCTAGAAGGAAACCTTCGGAGAACAACATGATTTCACAGATTTGCTGTAAATCGGGTACGATGACGACAACAGGACGGAACAATGCTTTCACTGACTCTGGTAATTCTGTACGTCCAGCGTATCCGGGGTTCATAGTGATGAAGATACCCACACGTAAATCAAGGCTAATTTCCTGTCCTTCAAACTGTTTAAACAAAATAATCAAATATAAAGAAGTTATCAAATGGCAACGGCAGGTTAAAATCTAAACTTAAAAGAGCACTCAATAGGAAAAATAATTCATAAATAAAATGTAAAATAAAATTTGCCATCATATTCATACTTGGTATAAGATAACATATCCATTTAATTTGCAACCTAATAATCTTTCTTTACTTGAAATTTGCTGATATATTGAAAATAACACAAAATAGTTTAGAATGAAAAGCCCATACAGGCATGCTGTGTCGTCAGATATAAAGAAGTTGCAGCATACTGTACTGAGTTAATAAACTTTGCACTGCATGAAATGTGAAACCATCAAAATACATAACAATTACTGATACTCAAAATGTGTTATGTTATAAAAATGACATATATACTCTACATTGTCATAATACTAAATATCATGAAAAGAAATAACTTCAACCATGTCATGATACACAATACCATGAAAAGAAATAACTTCAACCATGTCATGATACACAATACCATGAAAAGAAATAACTTCAACAATGTCATGATACACAATACCATGAAATGAAATATATCCAAACATGTCATGATACACAATACCATGAAAAATTTAATGCATTATAAACTATTAGTGTGTACACTACTTACATGGAACCTCTTCAGTTTCATGATGAGGCCATTCTGAATGGTTTTTAACTGTGTAGAGATGACAGACAGTACAGACACGTCAATACGATTAAACTCATCAAAACAACCCCAGGCACCACACTGGCACAGACCAGAGTAGATTTTACCAACAGCCTGAAAAATAGTTAATAATTTTATTTATTAAATTCTTTTTAAATCTTACAAAAATTGTAATTTCACTGCATAATACATTGTATATGTCAATTTATTGTTTTATATCTTGTATACTGTCAAATATTTTATCTAAAAAGAATTGTCAATTTCTATTAAAAAATGATTTGAACTTTCAGATCTAGTTACTAATTTTGCTAATTTGGTGATCACATAAACTATACTCCTCATCAGTATTTTGTAGAAAGCGATAATATATTGATGTAAAGTAAAAGAATATTTTATATGTTTGTCAAAATATACTAGGGTTATTGCATGGATATTTGGGATTATTGTCCTGATAAGTTTTTTATATTGCACAATCTTGCGAGTGCAACATATGTTCTACTAGGGACAATATTACTCAATATTCATGTAATATTAAACCCTTTTATTGTATAGCAATATAATATTTGAAAGTAAAAATTGGTTTAAACTAAGATTTTGTCATTGATGACGTCATGAATTTTGAAGATTTATTGCACTAGTGCAATATTGGAATTTATTGCACACTAACTTTTGGTTACTTTCTGTGGGAAATATTATATTGCTATACAATAATAAGCATTTCTTCAATGTCTACTGAAAACTTCTTCCATTTTGATTGTCTCACCTTGTAATCCATACCCTCTCCACAGTTTGTAACCACACAGAGTAAGCCTAAAGCTTTAGCCAGATCCTTGACAGTCTCGGTTTTACCTGTACCTGCTGGTCCTGCTGGGGCGCCACCTAGATTCATTGACAAAGCCTGAAAATAAACAATAATAAGAAGATTTAATTTATACAGTTTTTCTGAAATAAATGTACTGCTATGCAAACTTTGAAGAACTTATTTTTACTTTTTGTCATTTTTAGTGACTCTATTTTAATTTTACTATACTGAAAAATCAAATGTCTGTGAAATTCTGACTTAAAGCTATCTTGTCTTTAATATTCTTATAAAGATAAGGAGATGTGGTATGACTGGAAATGATTCAACTGCCCACCTGTTACCGATTGACATAGATACATATATTTTCATAAAAGGTAAATTACCTGTGTGAGTGTCAGGTAAATTCTGTCAGTCAGAGGTGTAATGACAAGACGACCATTCAAACCCATGTATTCATAACCGTAACCAAACTCTCCAGTACACTGTCTAACCAATAATTCATCTGGCTCTTTTTCCCAATAAAATCTTAGCTGACTCTCCCATTCAAACTCACGGGCATCAAGAATACTGAAATAAGACATAATTTTTTTTTTAATCTGAACTAAATTTCAACATCTATAATTCTTATAAACACAAAACACTATCAATTAAAACAAACTTTTCATTTCAATCTTATAGCTTCTAAAATACTAGTACTGATGCAGCTCAATCATTCAATCTAAAATATTAAAATTAACTTAATAAATTATAAGAGCCATAAGCATATGTAAATATACTAATATTTCTTGGATATGATCTGAAGGAAATTAAAGACCTAGAATACAGTCACCAATAGATAAAGACAACAATCAAATCCTCAAAAAAAAGTTAAAGAAATGTCGGGCCAAGCATTACAGTAATTATTGAACAATTAAAAACATGTGAGAATAACTCTTCTAATATCAAGAAATGCTGTATAGTTATAAGCTAAGGCTTCAATATTTATAATTCAAAATATAAATTTTTACTTTCTTCTCTTTTACAGGAAACATCTGCCTCACAAAATGTAAAAAATCCCAAAAATTTGTGAGTACAATCTGTGACATACCTGTCTCTGACAAAATTATCCACAATATCTCTTGCATGTACATCTATAATTAGAACACTGTTGAACTTTGCCCTGTCATTCTTAGACAAGGGAGATCTGACTTGCACTACTAAATCACCAATCTGTCCATGAAGTCTTTTGGCGTATTCTTTCATTGCTGTTTTTTCTGCTTTTTTAACTTTCCTAAATACGTCTTCAACCTCCCACGTCCACCAAACCTGGTTTCCTGCTAGACATATCATACCCTGGTATCCCAACATCCATGATACTCTGTAAGTAACAAAGAGACATCCATTAAAATTAATTACATCACATGGATATGTTAACGATGGTGAGGTAAAAAATATGGTGGCAATTGTAAGCCTTAAAAATGTCATATAAACAGAACAAATATTTCAAAAGCACTTTGATTATCTGGTTTGTTTAATTAAACGGATATTGGAATATATACGGCAAGAGATAAAAAAAAAAAAAAATCACATAGGTGAAAAAAATCTAACAGATACTCCCACAACAAGAGAAAGTTAGAGAAAGTTCTTGCCATATACACTTCAGAGAAACTATTCTCACAAAATTTATCTAAAGGGAGGTAAAATTCTTAGAAGATATGCTCCAAATGATATACAATTCTCATAACAAACACTTTCACCAAAAAACAGCAAAACTTCGGATACATTTGTATGTTGCTATCAGATATCAGTATAAATAAAAGGTTTACCAGGACATGTTATAAATCAGTAATCTTACTTTGAACAATTGAGACACCTACCTATTTTTACCATCAGCACCATAGAAGAAGATGGCCTCTTTTGTAATTAGTCTTTGAACAATTGAGACACTTACCTATTTTTACCATCAGCACCATAGAAGAAGATGGCCTCTTTTGTAATTAGTCTTTGAACAATTGAGACACTTACCTATTTTTACCATCAGCACCATAGAAGAAGATGGCCTCTTTGGTAATTAGTCTTTGAACAATTGAGACACTTACCTATTTTTACCATCAGCACCATAGAAGAAGATGGCCTCTTTGGTAATTAGTCTTTGAACAATTGAGACACTTACCTATTTTTACCATCAGCACCATAGAAGAAGATGGCCTCTTTGGTAATTAGTCTTTGAACAATTGAGACACTTACCTATTTTTACCATCAGCACCATAGAAGAAGATGGCCTCTTTGGTAATTAGTCTTTGAACAATTGAGACACGTACCTATTTTTACCATCAGCACCATAGAAGAAGATGGCCTCTTTGGTAATTAGTCTTTGAACAATTGAGACACTTACCTATTTTTACCATCAGCACCATAGAAGAAGATGGCCTCTTTTGTAATTAGTCTGTTTGTACTCCTCATCTCCTCTAGGACGGCTGTCATCCAGTCCTCTACACGACCTTCAGCAGGAACATGTTTTCTAAACTCCATCACTTCACCTTCAGCTGAGATCATAGCCGTTATCACGGTTTCACCATTAGGACCCTGTTGGAATTGTAGCTTGGCAATGTTGTCGTACATCTATAAATAGAAATGGAATAGATAGTTTTACAATAGGGTTAAACTGTCTTTACTACCACTAAGAGTCTTGCAGAGTTGTTGACAGAATATTAATTACTACTAATAGGTGTTTAGGGACCTTGGCTCGCCATAAGGGGCTTGCATGGTCAGTGACAGAATATAATGCAATATTTGCAAACATAAATAAGTAAACTGTGAGCTACTACTCACTGATGATACCCCCGCCGCAAGTGGATAATATTAATAGTGTAAAAATAAGCAAGTGTTCGATAAACAGGAAGTGGTCGAGTGATGAATCTGAAAACGCATCACACGGTATAGCTGACTTATATAAATCCTGAAACCAAATTTCAGAAATCCTTGTATTGTAGTTCCAGAGAAAAATGTGACGAAAATTTACAACTTGGCTATCATGTGTAAAATTGTACAAGTGTTCGGTAAACAGGAAGTTGTCAGGTGATCAATCTGAAAACACATCACACGGTATAGCTGACTTATATAAATCCTGAAACCAAATTTCAGAAATCCTTGTATTGTAGTTCCTGAGAAAAATGTGACAAAAATTTTCAACTTGGCTATCATGTGTAAAATCATACAAGTGTTCGGTAAACAGGAAGTTGTCAAGTGATCAATCTGAAAACGCATCACACTGTATAGCTGACTTAGATAAACCCTGAAACCAAATTTCAGAAATCCTTGTATTGTAGTTCCTGAGAAAAATGTGACGAAAATTTTCAACTTGGCTATCATATGTAAAATCATACAAGTGTTCGGTAAAGAGGAAGTTGTCAAGTGATCAATCTGAAAACGAATCACACGGTATAGCTGACTTAGTTAAACCCTGAAACCAAATTTCAGAAATCCTTGTATTATAGTTCCTGAGAAAAATGTGACGAAAATTTTCAACTTGGCTATCATGTGTAAAATCATACAAGTGTTCGGTAAAGAGGAAGTTGTCAAGTGATCAATCTGAAAACCAATAACACGGTATAACTGACTTAGTTAAACCCTGAAACCAAATTTCAGAAATCCATGTATTGTAGTTCCTGAGAAAAATGTGACGAAAGTTTCATGGGACGGACTGACTGACGGATGGACGGACGGACGGACTGACAGACGGACAGACAGAGGTAAAACAGTATACACCCCGCTTTATTAAAGCGGGGTATAATTATAATATAAAGTAGTAGGGATTTTTTGTTTGTTATATCAACTTTAAGAAGAACCCAAAATATCTAAGTTTAAGAAAACTATAATCTATATATATTAAAATAAATATTTATGTGGTTCATGCACAAGTTGAATATTTGCTTAATAAATTAGTTGAAATAAAAGAAAGTTTATTTAGTTTCATGAATGAAATCAGTTTGTCTATTCTTTTGAACTTAAAATATCATAGAAAGTTACTCAATTCGTTATGAACACTTCTTTGGTTTTAAAAAGACAGAATCACTGACAATAGTCTCACCTTAATCATATGTTCTTGTACACAGGATGGGTCACTACTTCCTAAGATACTGAGAAGTTCATCGTCTGAGATGAAGAAGAATCTAGGGAAAGCATTACGTTTGGAGTCCAAGTAATCATTCAATGACTTCTGACACTTTTCTAGTCCCATACTTAGATTCTCTAAGTCAGCTAATCTGTTCTGTGCATGGCATGATGCCTTAATCAATGGAGTCTTGTGAGTTTCGTTCATTATCTGGAGAAAAAAAAAACAGAAGTGGTTCAGTAAACATATTCAAATCAAATATTCAATGAAATGATCAAGAAAATTTGAGAGGGGTTTAGTTATAGTGAGTAAATACAAGATATGAATATTAAGATTTTAATAAAATACCTAAAGCTTAATTTGCTAGTGTACTCATATGCTAATTGAAATCATTCTTTTATTCTCCAAGAAAAAATGAATACTTGTAGGAAAATCACCTTACCACAGGATTTTAAAAGGAGGAAAATTTATAATTCACATAAAAAAAGTGATTATTAGTGTTTGTAACTTGTTTAAAATATGTGGAGTGTGGAGATTAATAATTAATGTAAATCATGAAAAAGCCATATTTTTACATGTTATTATAATTGATGTGATTCTAATGCTGTCATGTTGACGAACCTTTTATATATATCCTCCATCAATATTCAATATCTCTTAATGATGACTTGACAGACCTCTAAACAAAACCTCTGTCAATATGGTTTATTTATAACCCTCCAATCAACCAATGAATGATTTTAATTATATAATACCTTTTTAAAAGTTTTATCTATACTGTCAAACTTCTTGGCCTCCTCTGGTAGCTGTGATCTGATATCTCCTCCTATAAAGATTCCCTCTAAGTACATCCATTTCCTCTGTACAACCATCCAAACCTGTAAAATAGCAGATAAGTATACAGTACAATGTAATACCTTTGTATAATGGTTGCCCCCAGAAACTATGAAACATGACATTATAAGACAGGTGACCTCTGAATTGAGGTTCAAAATACACAGATAATACGAATGTAAACTGACCAGACAGCTTTTGTTTATCAGAGGTTACCTTGCCTTGATGGCAGGTTGGACTATACATTCTTTTTCACAATTGACAATTTTATAACAAAAGCAGATTTGATTTAAACAGTTTAAATAATAATGAATAACATCCAATTTACAGAGAATATTTAACAATAGTTAAAGGAATTTGTTGTTGGTGGCATATCTTTGGTTGCCTCTGTTTGATTCTTTCATCAAAGGTAAAGTAGACTTTCCAATAGGCACTTGTCTGTAACTGAGTAAAATCATTTTTTTTATTGTCTTTTTTTTCTGTCTTATTTAGGGCTATTCCATTTATATGTACATGATGTATGTGGGAGGGTAGGAAGGGAAGTTTAATTAATGAATGTGAGTCATGTGTCTTTTTTCAGTATGCCTCTATTACCATTATAAAAAATTATCTAAAAAAGTGGTTCTTGGTTGTAGGGATATATTTTGAAAGTTCCTTCCTACCCTCCCACATACATTTAAATGGAACAGCCCTTACCTTACACTCCTGCTTTGGAAAAAAATAGATTAAATAAAAACTTACATCTAAAACTTCTGAGATGAGCGAGAGACTTTTCTCCCAGTTTTGTACAGTGTTAAGGAATGGTCCTATGAATCGTGAGGCTGACATACTCTGTAAGTTCATGGCGCTATCATCAAGGATCTGTAATACTTCATCGATGGTACCCAATATAAACCCACGATTAGATGTTCCCTTCATGTAACTGTACACATGGAACTTCATGTTATTCCATGTCTCTTCCACTTCTTTCACACCCTGAAAACAGAAAAATGAAATTTGTTTGTAACAGCAATTTTGATTGGATGATGTCATAGGATTACATGGGATAAAATTCACAGTTAACTTGCAAGAATTGATGCTCTGTGTAATCACAGATGACATTATCAGTAATCTACAAATAGATTTAACAAGTATGATTAAAAATAGATACAGTCATATACTTATGTATTTGATGCCATTAATTTGAGAATTCACAGTCACAAATATTCAATTTCTTTAAATCTAAATAATGAATCTGCCATTTTTTTCCATTTTCAACAATCACTAAAATTCTAGATTATTGTTGGTTAACTCAACAAAATTATTTTTTTCCCTTGAGCAATCACGGTGAAAACGAGAAAAGCAATCGAGTTGAAATGACCACTGATAATCTGTTTATTCCTATTTAACAATTGTAATGTTGTTAATTTCCTTGACAACAGCATGTGTGCCCTTAGCGATTATTTTTCATATCATTCTACTGTGGTGAGAAAATCAAGTTATCAGTCAGTAAGATCAAAGGAAGATTTCATAAACAAAATGCTATCTAAATGTACTGAAAGTCTGTCAATATTGTTAACAAGTACAACCCACCTTTTCAATGCTCATTTCTTTACTGGCTTTGGTTACAATTTCACCGATCGTCTCTTGATATCTATGTAACTCCATAGAAAACACATTGGCCAGTGTAAATGTCTCAGGGTTTATATCAAACTTCTGTCCAGTCTTTTCCATTAGTTCTTTCCAATGTCTGTTCAAAATACATTCACAAAATAATTTTTTAAGAGACTTCAATATTTAAATAGATAAATAATAATCCATGCAAGTGCTGAAGCAGAAATATCCCCCCTTTCACAAGAGCAATATTTCTTAGAAGCAGACATTTTAAAACACACCCATCAATTTTAATTTCAAATGATTCATAAGTGTTTCTCGTTTCTCGTCTTTTATATAGATTAGATTGTTGGTTTTCCCGTTTGAAATTGAATGGTTTTACACTAGTATTTTTTGGGACCCTTTATTAACTTGCTGTTCGATGTGAGCCTAGGCTCTGTGTAGAAGAGTGTACCATGACCTATTACGGTATAATTTTATAAATTTTGACCTAGATAGAGAGCTGTCTCATTGGCACTCATACAACATCTTCCTATATCTATGAGAACAGAAAAAGAACAAATCATTTACCTTTCTCTAAGAGCATCATGTTTAAGATCAACAAACAGCGGTAAGGCGTCTCTGAACTCTTTCATCTTTGATTCTAGCGCTCTGGCTGTCTGTGATGATTTCACCTCTCGTGGCATCTTTCTGATGTTCTTAAGGAACAACTCTATACCATCTTGTAACACTTGTACATTAAGATTGGACCATAAGGTTTCTGCCCATTGTTCTCTGGCAGCCTGTAAATATAGGTGTATTATAACTTATGTGTATTATAGCATATACATGTGTATTATTAAACATGTGTATTATAACATATGTGTATTTTTTGCCCAGACAGCATTTTTACTAGACTAGCCTTGTGGGCCTGTGGTTAAGGGCTAAGACTGAAGAAACTAATGCATTTTAAGGTTAGGTTAAAAATTATAAATAACATCAGATCTCAATTAAAACATGTTTCCATCAATTTTATATCTGTCTACTTTCGAGAGTTCTAAGGAAAATGATATTTTAGTGGTAACATAAGACCAATCTTTGACCAAGAAGTGTCAATTTTAGTACCTAATAAGTTAACACAATTAATTCCTCACAGCTTATTGCATCAATCATTTGTCTGCATAGTTTCTAAACATACCATTTGTTCTTCATACAGTCCATAGACCATTTCAAGTCCCTTCATTTGTTTTTGGACCTCTAACAGATCAGGGTACATTGTGATGGCCAGATCAAACAACTTTTCAGCATTTGCCAGTTCCTGTCTTACAGTCTCTAAATCACCAACCTCTTTTCTGAAGGTTTTCATTAGCTCCAGACCTTAAAAAAACAACAGATAATACATATTAATTTTAAACCATTGTTTTTCGTTCATTTTTTGTACATAAATTAGGCCATTAGTTTTTTAGTTTGAATTGTTTGACATTGTCACATCAGGGCCTTTTATAGCTGACTATGCATTATAGGCTTTGTTCATTGGTGAAGGCCATACAGTGACCTATAGTTGTTAATTTCTGTGTCATTTGGTCAATTGTTCTGAAAATGGTCAGTATATCTTCTATAAACTATCCTTTTTAATTGTTTGATATATTGTTGAACACGACTCTTACATGTAAAGAGCATGCTAGTTGTTCAAAGTTAGAAAAGGGGTGTCTATTTAGCTTTTAAATCTAAGGAAAGGCACATGTGGTATTCCAAATTTTTTGGAAAAATTTGATCACAAAAAAATATAGCTTTCGACATCCTTATATTATACAAGTATGAAGCCATTACACTAAACCATTAAACAAATCAACTGACCTCTATCTAAATCTGTTCCAACAGCTCCTGGACCAGATTCATAAAACTTGGTCAAGAAAGTCGTAATGTCCTTCTTAAATTCCTTTATCTGGTCTGTTGTATACTGAAAATAAAAATTATGATGTAGTTACAATTTAAATCTTTTAATCTTTTAAATTGTCCAGTGGCAAAAATAAATGTATATTCAAGATGAGAACATGCACATTTTGATCTAAGCTTTGTTATAGACTGACATGCTGAGCCAAGGTTGAACATGCTAGTTCATAAGGTACCAGTCTCCAGGAAGTCACATCACCAATCCTGCAAGGACACAATGTTGTAACTCTAGACTACCAGTATTAACTCTTACTCCTAAATGTCATTGCTATTTTAGCATTCTCGGGTGTCTTCCTCCAATTTGGATATTGGGAGTAGCAGATAACGTTGGTCTAGATCTTTGATGAAATGTACAAATTTTGAGAGTAATATCTAATTTATGTGTATAAGACTTTTGATTCAAATATAGAAAATTGTGTGTTTTATAATAATTACGGCTGTTATTTCTGAAAATGAATGTAATGAAGCTCATACTTTGTATATGAAGACAATGACATTAAATTCTATACCTCAGTGAACTTCTTCTTGACATTAAAGAGGCCAGCATCTGTATTTTTAGACTTGTACACAAGTTCATCCCAAATCTGCCACATTTTCCATTGTAACTCTTTCTCCTCGTCAGTTACCTAGAAACACAGGCAAAAATTATTTAACTTTCAATAAAGCACATGCAACAGCACACAGTCATTTTTTATAAACTTTTTTAAAAATTTTGTTTTGTAGCAAGAATTCTTGACAACATGAGCTACCACCTATGTTGAAAAATGTATTACTTATATCTAACGTCTGAAAATTCTAAGCTGCTTTTACTTTTGTTTTGTACGCTTCCTCAATATTTGGTCAATATAAATACGTTATACAAACCTTTATATCATACATGGCTAGTGTCCTGTATCTTTCTTGTATGTCTCTTATCTTATTTTCTACATCGAGGGACATAGCTTTGATATCAGAGATTGTTGTTAGAACAAACTTAAGGTCTTCTAATGAGTTAGGTGACTGTTCCAAATCGTCAGATTTGTCCTGAAAAAATAATTTACATATTCATGACAATGTTCTCAGTCTTTATGAACAAAGTTTTTATATACAGCGTAATCCTTATCTGACAGCTACTATGGAAAAATAGTCAATTCTTTTACATAAATGAAGTTCAGTAACAATATCTCTTTAAAATGATTTATATATTTTAATACATTAGAGCACTTGGTCTTTTTGAACTCAAATGGATATATCACCTACTTTTTAAAGCTTTAATTTCAAGAAAAATCACTCAATAAATTAAAAAGTTGAATAATTCTTCCCTCCAGTCTAAAGTTCTTGTTGCATTGAAACAAAATTCAAAAACCTTGTCATTTAAGATAGCTTTCAGGTTTTCCATAAAAATATGGTTATTATTTCTGTACATGAATGATGAGTACACTAACTTTATATATCCTTATAGAAACAATATTTCTTTATCATTCAGTAGAAGATTTTTATAAATCATAACCCATTATTATTCCTGAAGAAAAACTTACATCTAAGTCATCTCTGATTTTGAAGAGACTTTCTTTAGCAGAGTCTCTGAGTATTTTACCAAGACAAGCTATCCACTGTTTAGCATTGTCCTTGACTGAAGACGCCAATGGTCCCATATGTAAACGTACACATTCCTGATCTTTAACTAAAGGCTGTAGCTCAATCTCGTCAATTGTCTTATAATAATATTGTAACTTATCGTCAAAAGCCACGACTGTCGGTCCCTTCTGGAACCATTTATCAGCAATCCCTTGTTTATCCACTTTCCAGATACTTTTATATTTCTTCCACCTATTGAGGTACCTTGTCATGTTAGTAAGAGTACCCTTTATATTGTTCTGAATTGTTTGTACAAAGTCTATAACCACAGGGTTAACAGAGATATCGGAGAAGAAACTGAACACGAAAGGTTCGTCCTCGCCCTCTACTTTCTGGGGAGGGGTCTCAATACAGGTGCTGTTCATCCATCTCACAAATAACTTGGTCCTTTAATACAATAAAATTGAGAATAAAAATGGAGAATATTTGAAAGAGACAACAACACATTCAAAGAGCACACAACAGCTGAAGGTCAGTAATGGGTCTTCAATGCAGTGAGAAAATCCTGCACCTGGTTAAATTTGTTTATAATTTCTTTGTTATTCCAAAAATTATTGGTTTGTGCGGATTCCACAGCATATATGTATGATACAAGTTATTTGATAAGATACTTGACGTTGACATCAATGTTTTTGTTTTGTTTTGGAGAAGAATATAACTGTATAAAGTAAATCAATGCAAATATATGAAAAAATCTTAACAAATTTACGAATAAAAAAGTTCCATGACTTTTTGAAAGACTAGGACTGAATACTAGAGCACAAAAGATCCCTTATTTTTACAGAAAATCATTTTACAGTTCCTATTTTCATTCTCTCTCTATCTGTATTTATAATGATTTAAACACATTTGTTTTTGCCTCATCATATAAAGCAAAAAATTATATATTAATTTCTAACACATTTTACATTTACTTAATTTCATTTTGTAAAAACCCCTTTATATACCAAACCTTTTATACAATCACTGCAGTGTCTGTTTATACCTCTACCCTTTTACCCTTGACACGCTGCAATGTTAGCTTAAAACCTACCCCTCTACACAATCTCGGACACACTGTAATGTAAGTTTATACACTTCATTTGCCTGTGGATGAAGGACAACATCAGGGGCAGCCAAGAGAGTCTCCACTTGGAACAGAGGTTTGTCTGTACGTAAGGCAAGTTCAAACTTCCTCAGGTTGTTGAGGATCAACTGAAAAAAGCACAAAATTGTATGATATAAGTAATTGTATGTGGACTTCAGTTTCTAGTTGTAAATAAACAAAAATCTTTCAAAATTCTAAGATGAAAATATTTTTAAGGCTGATAATGTCACTTTAAGATTTAAGATATAGCATTCAAGTCTCTTTGCTTTTAAAATTATCATGAAGAAACAAATGACTGCATATTTTCACACATTAGATTTAAAGAAATATTTTGATATAATTTCCCTAGATAAGTTGCTGTGACCTTATATATGTTTCAGCTATTGTCAGATTTAGAGATGTACTAGATCCTTATCTGATTAAAAATAGCATGTCTTAAATTAATTATGGCTCTGTCAATATTGATTTATTGGTCTCTAAAACTCATTATCAGTATTTAATTGTTATTTTACATATCAATTGATTTATTACGTACTATAATTAGTATATAACCTGAAAAGCTATAGATAGACAGTTGCATTTAAAACATACTAACCTTATTTAATGAATCAAAGACTTTTCTTTCCCAATGAGAGTAATAAGCTGATAGTTTGGCAGATCTTCCAGAGTTTGTATGGACAACTAAGCCTTCCATCTTTGTAAGTAAAGGACCAATAGCTCGGTATTTTCTGGCTAAAATCTCAAAATCTTTGGCACGCTCCTGCTCAACATTTTCAAAGTATTCCTAAAATAGACAAACAAAGGTTAGAAAAATCTGATTCATTGAAGTTCATGGTGACCTCCAAATCTTTTTTGATTACACAGGGGTAAAGAAATGTCTCACCTACTTTTTCTAATTGTGATTGGATTTTATTTTAAAAGTCTTTAAGAGAAAGGTTTTGCTACAAGTATAACATTAAATTAATATTATCATTGTTCCTTTGAAAATCAATGTCAGATGAAACAAGCCAGCTGAATAATGCAAACCTAACAATTATTCGAATCTATACATCCCTCCATCCTTTCAAGGTCAAATTAGCATCTTTGTTTTTTTGGCATGTTTCACCAGGTTTACCTTTAAATGCTGTGAGGTTGTGTCTCATTCATTAATATATATAACTAATTTTCCTCTTTTAGTTTATTGTCACAAATATAACACACATAAAACCTAACAGAGGCCTCAGTGACCAAGAGGTCTCAGAAGTTACTACTGTTATCACTAGCCAGTCAACACTAAGGTTGTGAGTTTTAACCTTACTCCTGTGGGTGCACTCAACTCCAATCTCTAAATTGACTAGAATTGTCAGTTTTCCTATTGAAGGTTGCTACTTTTCTCTGGGCACTCTAGCTTCCTCAAACAATAAAAACTGGACACCACGAAATAGGCCCAAAGCAGTGCTAAATAGTGGCATTAAAACACAAAAAATCAAATCAAATTATAGAACCTTACCTTACAACTTGGTAACATGTCTGGATATTTCTGTGCTGGTGCTTTAAACAGGTTGGCATTCTCTATCATAACTAATCTCTGATTTATATCTTTGGCATTCTTCTTAATTTGGTTCACCAGAGATTCAAATTTAGCAATAGCCTGAAAAAAATAATGTTCCTCTTTACAATTAGTTATTGTTGTATGTGACTGATATTTAATAACTGGGGGTTCAAATTTAGCAATAGCCTGAAAAAAAATGTTCCACTTAATCAAATTCTGTTCAGCCTAATATAAAATTGTATAATTGTTGTATATCTTCTTTTATTAAACAAGGCACACATTGTCTTATCTTTTATACCTTAAATTATTGCGAGGTTTTTATTATTGCGAAAAATATGACAGAGTTGTAAACGCAATAATTCAAACTCGTATTTTGAAATGTTTGATAGGAACTAAACAGGATTGTTCGCAAAATCGTAAAAATTAAAATCGCATTCAGGACTAAAATGACAAAATCGCAATAATAAATGCACGTAATAATTTCTGAATTTACAGTATTCAAATACAAAATTACCCTAGTTTAAGTAGTAGTTTGTGTTTCATGTATTTTGAATTAAGTAAGTACTACACTTGTGATATGTTACTTGAGATTAGTTTACAGTATGAGGTAAAAACCTGTCAGCACATAAAGTCAGCACATAAAGAATATTAATTAAAACCTACTGCACTACTTTTCTGTACAAAATCACTGATACCCAAGGAACTCCAGTTCAGTAATTTAGATCCAGGTCTGATCACTCTTCTTAACTGTCTCATATGATCTTGTAACAGTTCAGTCTGAAATACGCATAAAATATTATAATAAAAATTAACCCTAATATAATCTAATAATTCTGAAATACAGAAAATTTTGAAATACAATAAACCTGCATTATTCAAGATCGTAAAATAATTCAGTCTGAAATACAGCAAGTAAAGAAAATTGTCTGAATTGATCTTTACTGAATCCAAATATAAAATTTTTTTAAAAAGCTTAAACCATTATATTGTGATTGGAGTAATGTTTATGTATAGTGATGTACAGACAATGAAATTACCCACAATTCATTAGATTCTTAATTGGCTAACTCTGAATTTCTAACTAGTCCGACTAAAATATACAAGTCTTTAAGAATTTAATTTATAAGGCATACAAAGAGCCAAATGCTTGATATAGGTATATATTTAAATGATTTCCATGATCTAAAACCTACCTCTGCCTGGTCAAGAGATCCTAACAAATTATGATAGCTGTCCAGCATGTGTTGTAGTCCATCTACATACTTTATGTATTTCTCCTCCTGAAAAGTTAAACAATGTTTGATATCAACAATATTTCATACAAGAGTTTAATAAACAAGTGAAACTGTGAGCTACTGCTCACTGATGATACCCCCGCCGCAAGTGGATAATATTAATAGTGTAAAAATATGCAAGTGTTCGGTAAACAGGAAATTGTCGAGTGATGAATCTGAAAACGCATCACATGGTATAGCTGACTTATATAAATCCTAAAACCAAATTTCAGAAATCCTTGTATTGTAGTTCCTTAGAAAAATGTGACGAAAATTTTCAACTTGGCTATCATGTGTAAAATCATACAAGTGTTCGGTAAACAGGAAGTTGTCAAGTGATCAATCTGAAAACTCATCACACGGTATAGCTGACTTACATAAACCCTGAAACCAAATTTCAGAAATCGTTGTATTGTAGTTCCTGAGAAAAATGTGACGAAAATTTTCAACTTGGCTATCATGTGTAAAATCATACAAGTGTTCAGTAAACAGGAAGTTGTCAAGTGATCAATCTGAAAACGCATCAACCGGTATAGCTGATTTAGATAAACCCTGAAACCAAATTTCAGAAATCCTTGTATTGTAGTTCCTGAGAAAAATGTGACGAAAATTTTCAACTTGGCTATCATGTGTAAAATCATACAAGTGTTCGGTAAACAGGAAGTTGTCAAGTGATCAATCTGAAAACGCATCACTAGGTATAGCTGACTTACATAAACCCTGAAACCAAATTTCAGAAATCCTAGTATTGTAGTTCCTGAGAAAAATGTGACGAAAATTTTCAACTTGGCTATCATGTGTAAAATCATACAAGTGTTCGGTAAACAGGAAGTTGTCAAGTGATCAATCTGAAAACGCATCACACGGTATAGCTGACTTAGATAAACCCTGAAACCAAATTTCAGAAATCCTTGTATTGTAGTTCCTGAGAAAAATGTGACGAAAGTTTCATGGGACGGACTGACTGACGGACGGACGGACTGATGGACGGACAGACAGATGTAAAACAGTATACCCCCCTTTTTTAAAGCGGGGGTATAATAAAAGCTTTCGTCCTGCATGTATGCTGATTAAATTCAGAATAGAAAGAGTTTCCTAAATGTAGTCTTTTTCAATACACAATACATTTCACAAACAAATTAAAGAATAAAACTTATGTATATATAGATATAGAAAGATGTGGTGTGAGTGCCAATGAGACAACTCTCCATCCAAATAACAATTTAAAAAGTAAACCATTATAGGTTAAAGTACGGCCTTCAACACGGAGCCTTGGCTCAAACCGAACAACAAGCTATAAAGGGCCCCAAAATTACTAGTGTAAAACCATTCAAACGGGAAAACCAACGGTCTAATCTATATAAACAAAACGAGAAACGAGAAACACGTCTATACAGTACATTCTGGTTATTTGCATAGCCTATTTGTCAGACGAAATTATGCAATAAAGCGGAGTATGCTTATATCCGAAATGACAAATTACGGAGTCAAATAACATCGATAGTGCAGATCAGCAAAGAAGAAAGATGTACGTCCATAGTCCACTTACAACATAATGAATGCTTATTTATTCTAATAAAAGTTATTTGTCTACTGTCATACATTTTATTTCATTGTGTATTCTTTCAATAAAGTTTATAAACACATTTTTTTTTAGTTTATTTATGTACCGACTTTTCCTTTACCTGAGATACAAAAATAAAATTGTTCTAAAAATAGATTTGTTTCTATGACCCGGATGTACATATTAAATTGTTACGCTTTGTTTAAAATAAACTGTTTAACAATACTACACAGTTTATAATCATTGTAAACAATAATTGTGCAATGAACTGCCTTTGATATCCAGTATTTACCAATTACACAGTGATGTTACACTGTTACTTTAACACCGATAGTTTCGTTTATGCAAAGCAGTTAACAGGTAATGGGGCCATGCACGGGTTATTTGCTGGACACGAGTGTTGAAAGTGAGAAAATATAATAATCAGAAGTTAATTTTCTTTTAGAAAAATATTAAAAAGGAAAGATTGATGTATAAAAATCTTCAACCATATATAAATGCCCTGTAATATTTAACATAAATGTAGATCACCCAAGCTGAATTACGAAATTACACATTGGATAATGATCGATAATTAGCAGGCATTAATGTTTTAAAAATTCACCCAAAATATAATCTATGAACAATGTTTGAAATCCAATCAATAATTAACACCTTTTGAGATAGAAGATCATAGAATGGTTGTGTTTTTACAACAATCAGCTGATTGACATTTTTATGACCTCGAGGCTTGAAATAGAATATGGGAAACTTTACCTGTGTACACATCGAGGCCTTTTCTATAATCATATAAACACGAAAGATACTGTTTTAAAATTTTATTTGAATAACACACAAGTAAATGGGAAATAATAATGAAAATTATGATATGCATTCAACAAAAATATACTTACCAAATTGCCGTTTCCGGTCAAAAATCTCGTCAGTTTTAACTGAGCATATCTAGCTGGCGATTATTTTCTATGCAATAAACCGAAATGCCACTTGTAAGGCTATGCATATAACCGGACAATTTAACATTAGGTGAATGGGAAATGGTTTTGTGCAGGAGAAAAGTATGCAATTAACCGAATTATGCTATTAAGCGGTATGCAATTAAGTGGAATCGACTGTATTACATAAACAAACGACAACTACTGTACATCAGATATGTTTTCTTGTAACAGTTATTTTAAACTTTAAGTACCTTTCACTACATTAGTTTTCTGACCATCCAGATTTCAAGTTAACACACATCTGTCTTTGGAGAAGTAGTTTGATACCCATGCAATATTTGACTAAGCTTACATTAACATTCACGTAAAGAAGTACCTACCTGTAATGCGACATTTCTACACTGCTCGGGGACAAGATAACCAAGTTGTTCCATGTAACGTGTCTCAGCAATTATTTCACCTAGTTTGGGGTCAAAGTCCACCACATACTTGATTTCTAATCCTACAAATATAATAATTATTTTAAAGCCTGCAAATGTTAACAGTCCAAATCTATCATGATCTTTTGAAATCAAACTGGTCAGCAATATAATGTATATATATCAAAATATTGATTGAACTGTTCAAACCATTTCTAGTTAACAAGTATCAGATACACCACAGTAATGTCTGTATAACTGATTATTGTGGATGACAGTACCAGTAATAATAAAAAAAAAATCTGGATCTTTTTGTCAAACGTGGTCAAAGGAAATTTCACCAAAAGAGCAGAATTCTCAGTAATAAGTTCCTGTCAAGTTTAGTCATCCTGATTTGTTCAGTTCTGCAATAATTTATAACATGAATAATAGAATTTCAGAAATTTCTACGCATATTTATTTGGTTTTATTACATTCAGTTCAGAGATTAATATAATGTTATTCTATGATAAATCATTTTACTTATCATAAGCAGGATATTGTTGGCCTGATTCACCTAGACACACATACTGGCCTAACTATCTCATTTTTGTGTGGTTTTTTTTTACATAAATCAGGTCATAAGTGTCTTGTTTGAATAGTTTTTCATTTGTCATTTTGGGGCCTTTTATAAATGTCTATGTATTGTTTGGGTTTTGCTCATTGTTGATGGTAGTACGGTGACACTTATCATTTCATATAAAATATATTGATTTGTATGAGACATATTAATGTGAATTTGGAATGTTATTCTTTTTAAAGGAAAAAGAAATAAGGAGTAATCAGAAAGGAGGAGGCTGTAGAATTCTGTAGAAATCCATTAAAGCAATATAGTGTAAAGCCAGTGCAGACTGTTGCAAACTCCCATGTACCATTGCAGAATTAAGCGAAACTTGGGACACTATTGTTCAAGGGAATCGTCAATACCTAGTTAAGTATGTAACTATTTCAGAAACAAAATGAGTAAACATGGTAAAGACCATTTACCAAAGAAAAAAAGTTTTGAAATAGGATATGTTAAAGATGAAGAACAATTTCTGAATAAAATTTTTGTTTTACCTCCATGAGAATGATCTGAAATAGGAGCATGGCTAATGACTAACAGTTTCTATGACAAAGAATTATCTGAAATAGGAGCATGGCTAATGACTAACGGTTTCTATGACAAAGAATTATCTGAAATAGGAGCATGGCTAATGACTAACGGTTTCTATGACAAAGAATTATCTGAAATAGGAGCATGGCTAATGACTAACGGTTTCTATTACAAAGAATTATCTGAAATAGGAGCATGGCTAATGACTAACGGTTTCTATGACAAAGAATTATCTGTAATAGGAGCATGGCTAGCACCTTATGCTTTCTATTACAAAGAATTATCTGAAATAGGAGCATGGCTAATGACTAACGGTTTCTATGACAAAGAATTATCTGAAATAGGAGCATGGCTAGCACCTAATGCTTTCTATGGCGAGAATAATTTGAAATAGGAACATGGCTAGCACCTGATGCTTTCTATGGCAAGAAGAATCTGAAATTGGAGCATGGCTAGCACTAAATGCTTTCTATGACAAAAATAATCTAAAATTGGAACTTGGCTATGACCTAACATTTTCTATGATGAGGATGATCAAACGTTGGAGCATGGCTAATGCCTAACGCTTTTTATCTTGTACATACCTAAGTTATTGTTGGTTGTTGTTGATAAAAAATTTAAACAAAATTCTTTTTAAAAATTATTAAATAAATATTCTTCTGTTTCACTTTTAAACCAGGGAACTACAGTTTTTAAATTCCAAAGTTCATGTTTTCCCCTTTAATTTGAATTCCATTGCAAATTTTAACAACCAAAAATAATTTTAATATTTCAACTGGGTTGCAAACAATCATAAACTTCTCTTGTTTTTTCTTCTTTTGTGAAATAAAAAGTAACAAGTTATATTTAACCAAACTTTAATAAAAGTTGAATTTTTTTTCAGTAAATATTTTAGGCAAACAAGAGAAATTTGTATCTTTGTGAAGGACTAGCACATTGCACACAGTGTATATCTTTGTGAAGGACTAGCACATCACACACAGTGTATGGGATAATTGTTTTTTTTACCCTGCTTGTTAACTGGTTCAAGGGCACCAGATTCAGCACTATCTGTGGCTACAAACACCATGACATATTTTAAACAATATAGATATATACAAAATGAGGACAAAATCTGTCTGACACAGGGGGCAATATAAAGAACAGATGTGTTTTCATATTTATAACATTAAACATTGTTAAACAAAAGACAGATAAAATTATAATAAATGTGGACAATGATGCGTATGATGATTTTAAAGGGGGTCAAGAAGAAATTGAATTTAATGAACTTTAAAAATATAGTTCAATACAGGCCATTCAATTTCAATTACTGTAAATTCAGAAATTATTGCGAATAATGCGACATAGTTGTAAAACGCAGTAATTAAAACTCACATTTTGTAATATTTTAACTGAATTAAGCACGACTTTTCTCAAAATTGTAAAAATTAAAACCGCATTTAAGTTTAAAATGACAAACTCGCAATAATATATGTCCGCAATAATTTCTGAATTTACAATAGCCTAATGTTTTGGGTTGAGGTCTCATCCATACCTACACAACATTTATGAAAGATAGTGTGAAACATTCTTTCAATATCAATTGATAAATGCACAGAGAAAATCATCTTTACATTATTGTAAATTTATTAAGTTATGAAATAGTGTAATGAAAGACATATTTCTATTCCCCTTCATTAAAATAGCTAACACTATTTTTTTTTTAAGGTTACATAAAAACATGATTTTGGATTGAATTCTCTCTTGGTATTAACCACTCTTTCAGTTTCATCCAGTAATTTTTAAAAGGATAATACTGCAAGAATATCATGGCATTAAAAGAAAAACCTTATAACTTAATAATTACATTAGATGTGTTTCATTAAAATACGTTATTCTGATTGGCTACACTACATTCTATCGTTATTCCTTAAGCAATTGAATTACACAATAAAATTTATCATTCATGATGACATGAGGTCCCACAATAAAGTGCATAGGTAAATTAAATAAAAACTTAATAAAAATCGTGTTTTCATGATCCTAGCTAAAACAAATCGCTTCATACAAAATGTACTTAAGGTCAACGCTTTTTCACCCCAACGAAGTCACAAAATAAGCATTCAATTCTTAAATACTTGACAAAATTAAATTAAAACATCATTTATCACAATCAGCCTGGTACCTTACCTTCTGTGTCAGCTTCTTTAGGTTGATGTGATGGTTTAATCAACAAGTTACGTTTGATCAGCTGTTTAAGTTTAGGTTCAGATTCCTCAACCCATCTAGCAAACTTGTATTTCTCATAATTCCACATTTCTCTTCCTATTCTGGCATATTTCTCCTTTGCCTGTTGTAAAATAAAAAATTGAAATTAACCCCTACTTCTCTTTGCTTATAAAACCTCTAAATATCTTTTTTTATTATTCTTTTAATGTGTTTGAGCTTTTGATATTGCCATTTGATTACGGACTGTCCGTTTTGAATTTTTCTCACAGTTTATTTTTTCATTTTCCCCCAGTAACAGCAATACAATTACTTTTGACATTTGCTACATGAATATATTTTCTTGTATTTCATGGGAATTTTTTCAACAATTGTTTACTTAATTATCTATATTACCACACATGCTTAAACACCAAACTTTGCCTTTTCTTTGCATTTATAAATAAATTCATTCTCAAAAATATGAAAGTACAATTATGTATGGATGTCAGTTTTTGTTGTTTGTGGATAGTCTATGGTTCTGTAATTATTGAGATTTAAGTCAAAATGTTAGTCAAACATAATTTTTTGTGATCCATGCAATATGTGAAAAATGAAAACCAAAATATATAAATACATCCATAGTTTACAATTACCAATTCGCTGTTTCAGAATTTAATGCATTCTAGGTTATATTTCCAAAAGCGTACACCAAAATGTTTAACCAATGATATAAAGTTATTTTCCTTTTAGTGTACATACAATCAGATTACCAATAGTCCTCTAGATTCTGAAAAGGTGAATTTATCAACTTACGTCTACTCCCTCTTTCCCTTCCATCATTTCGTCCATTGTAAGGAATCGTACGATTGTGTGCTTCATACGATGAAACAATGATCTCTCCCAGAATATAGATCCTGCCACAGGCGGGTGGTTCTTATACAGAGCAGGGACATCTGTTCCATCGTGAAACAAATCCTCCATTGTTGCCACCTGAAAACATAAACAAATTTATTGTTGATAGATATAAGAAGATGTGGCATGAGAGCCAACTCTCCATCAGTTACAATTTGTAAAAGTAAACCATTATAGGTCTTCAATACAGTCTTGTATTACAAATTCAAATAGACCCTTTCCATCTTTACAATATTAAGCATGTGCTTATTAAATTGAAAACATATTACAGATCTTAAGAAAATGTGGAATGAAATATCTTATTTCTGAATTTCATATATATTTTCTTTAATAGGCGCAACCAGAAGGTTATATTGAAGAATCTTAAAATGAAATATATACACACTTATCTGAAAATTTAATAATGTATGTCTAATGCGGCAATTCAAATATTTGAACAAATAAGAAAATAATTTAATTTTTTACGCACCTCTTTTTCAAACTGTTTGAGAATGTCTTCAAACTTCTGCATGAGTCTGGCATTAATGGCTGCTCTTGATCTTATGTGTTTAAACTTCAATAACATATCAAAAGCTCCCTCAGCGGACCTCAATGATCGGAAAGAATCATCAATGAAATTGTTGGCTTCGTTGTCAATGGCCTTGACATCCATGTTGAACTGAGCCATCACATTGTTCCATGCACTCTTATGCTTGTCAACAAATGGGTCAAAGGTCACCTAGGAAATAAACAACTTGATGAAATCTCAACACATTAATATTTGAACCATTAAATGTATACAATGATTTTATTTGGTGGCATTTTGACTTGCTACCATAAATATATAGGTTTAATAATATAATGTCGCTTTTAAATCGTTATAAACAGCTCAATGTTTGCTATAGATATTTCAGAAAGAATCTGCACATTCAAAACAGTTTGTGGTTCCATCCTTTCAGAGTCCATTGTTTCTTTGTCTTTGTTTTTTACCTTGATCTGTATTTTCTTCACATAATAATAATGTTTAAACATGACTAATTTACTCTGGTCTCTTCCTAGTTACCTTTAAATAATTCATTGAAGGTCAAAGTTATATGAGAAGGGATATGAAGTTTCGTGTGTACAGCACTAATCATAGCCAATATCTGATAAAAATCCTTAATTGTATTTTGATGCATTCTTAAATTCATTTTTAAAGCTTTTTTTTAATATCAATCCATTTTTGAGACTGGAACCAAATAATTATTTCTTATATTAAATAAAAAGTGTACATTGTTATTGACTTTCATTGATGTCTTCTATGTTATTTTTTTCCTAATCTTCTATAAAAACTATTCCCCACCCCACCCCCCATAATTTGACAATTTGATCAACTCACATCTTCCAGTGGTTTGACTAGGTTACCAACTCTGACTAATACTTCCTCAATTCTCTTAGGATCACCTGTCACAGCCTCTAATTCAGGTCCAAAAATATTCTTAAATTCCTCTATCACCTGATCAAAATAACAAAAAGAATGATTAAAAAATTGTGACGAAAATTTCTCATAAAAAAAATCTCTATCAAAAAAGCATATGATGGGTCATGAGAAAGATGTAATGTGGGCTTTTTGATTTTTCTAACCCTGCCTTAGAAAATAAAGTCATCCTCTGCAGTCATTCTTCTATATTTCAATTTAAAAGATTTTAAAGAGAATTAAATCATAGAAATAAGTTTCCTGTCAGCTTACTGTAAATTTAGAATTATTGTGTGCATTTATCATTGAGATTTTGTCATTTTACACTTAAATGTATTTTAATTTTTGTGATAGAGAAAAATCCTGTTTAATTCATAAGTCAATTCATGAAAAAAATAATCAAAAGTGATTTTAAACTATTGCGATTATAACCCTGTTGCATTTTCCCCAATAATTTATGAATTTACAGTAATTAGAACTGAATGCTTTACCTGAGCTACATCGTACAAGTTCTGACATATCTCTGCCATATGTTTAGTATCTTTAAAGAGATCATTTTTATTGAACTCCCATCTCTGATCTCTGCCTGATGCCTCTATCTTGGCACGGACCTCCATGTATGACGACTCCCACTGTTGTAACATCTGTTTGGCTTCAGCTGTTTTTCTTTTAACTTCTTCTGTCCCTTCTCTGGAAATGAAATAAACAATTACATCATCTTTTAAATTTATTTCAATTACCTTAATTTCAGAGAATTCTAAAATTGGCTGCTGATATTTTCATCTCCTACATACAGATACAACTAGAGGTTAAGAAATAGTCGTAAGTTTTTTAACATCCAGAAAAACAACTTTGTATTTCCCTGAGGTTAATATAGTTTCTTCATATTGAGGAATGGGTTTTGCATATCAGTTATTGTAAAATTGAACAATCTTTTTATTTATAAAATTATATGCAACTTCATGTTGCTATAAAATAATCTGAAAGTTGATAGAAAAATATTGAATGAATGAACTTATTGAATGAAACAAACATACTTAAATATAGTTTTGATGTTGATTACTTTAGCCACACGATCTCGTAATTCATTTGCAATTCTTTTCATCAATGGCACCATGCGGTCATCTTTATTATAATGTCTGGATATAATCCAAACCATTCTAAGAGCATTCATCATTGATGGAATGGTTTCTATGACAACTTGGAATGTAGCACCATGGGTAATATTTTTGAAATGTCTTTCTAAGGTTGATAAAAATCTGACGTTGTCTTTAGCCTCAATATAATGTTTATTTAGATCAGCTCTAGTGTCATCAAAGTTATTATCCCATGTTGAATATATATCAATCATCTGTTTGACTTTAGGAATTTTAAGTTGCTCTGTCAGCGCACTAAGAGCAGCATTTCTTTCCCGCCAAAAGTCAATTTCCGCTAAAGGTCCTTTTCCTTGTGGAATTTTTTTAAGTTGAGCCTCCAAAGCTGTTCGAACTTTCTTGGCCCATTCTGAACATGTGTCATTAATTAACTGTTTAAGAGTAGGATCGCGTAGGACTTCCTCAACGGTCTCTGGTAAATCAATCTCGGGTATTTCTAACTTTACTTCACCGTCAATCTGTTGAATTGTTCTATTAATACTAGCAGCAAATTTTTCCATGTTAATTAGGAACTCATCTCTAAGCATGGCTTTAGCTCTACTCTCGGCAACACTGGTTTTACTCTCATTATCTCCCTCTGATTTTACAGACACATCTGTTACTTGTGTATCAGTTCGACTAACAGATCTCTCAATAAGTTTGGGTCCTTCACCATTTTTGTGTTGGTTATATGACAGTAATGGCATGTATACCTACAATCAATTCAGAAAAAAAGGTTTAAAGATATAAAAAAGTGGACACTCACTGTTTACAGCTATAAGAAGATGTGGTAGGAGTGGCAATGAGACCACTCTGCATCCAAGTCACAATTTATAAAAGTAAACCATTGTAGATCAAGATACGGTCTTCAACACGGAGCCTAGGCTCACACTGACTGAATAGCAAACTATAAAGGGCCCCAAAAATTAAAAAAACCTGTTATATATATTTATGTATTTATATCTTATAACCAAATTATTTTTCAACTATTCAGAGATGTATTGATAAACAATTACTTTGAATTTAATTGAGGCAAAGTTGAATATAGATGGTATTAGCTGATTTTACCTGTGAAATAACCTGTTCTAACATGACCAATACAGAGTTACTATTGATGGTTCCCATCTCAAAGTAGGCAGGTAGTGTTTCATTTGCCTCTTCCATACTGTTAGGTAACGGTACCATACCTGGGGTATTACGTAGGAAGTAAACACAGTCTACCTGATCAGCAACATCCTCAGGTAAATGGAGGTAACACATAAACAAGTATGTCCTCAGTACTTTCTGTTTTATTATTTGCTAAAATGTAAAAAATATTTGTTCATACAGATGAAATAGAATATAGAAAAAAATTGACACAAATGGCAGGTTATTATTTTCTCCTGTTTTGGAGGGATAAAAGGATGCATATTATACACAATAGTGTACTATACACTGAGCGAAATAGGGTATTATAATTGAATTTTGTATCTGATTGAATATGAATGATTACTCATATTTTATACATGTCCAATATGGAAACAAATAATTCTGATATGATTTGTAATATTTTGATATGAACTTGGCTTGACTGCAAACTTGAATTCATCCACTGTCAATACAGCTAAATATCTAGATGAGAACTTATCTACATGGATCTTCCAGTTTTTAACCAGTTATTCAGGCATTAGATCATAAGTAAATTGTTTTTTTAGACAGAATTTTCTTATAATTTACCAAAATGAAGATGTTACTATGCTTTTTCAAAAATAAAATAAAAAGTATGGGTCACCGTGCTATTTTTCAAGCTATGAGTCGTTGAAAATTGCCTAAATTTGGTTAGTTAGTTCATGGAAAAACACATGAGTGCATAAAAAAAGTTCTATGAGATAGAATTTTGAAATAAATTGTGAGAAGATAGGTTTTGTAATATGCTTTAAGAATATAAAAGAAAACATGGTGTCACTGAACTTGTTTTCTTGCCACAAGAAAAAATAAGAAATTTCCCTATTAGCCTAGTATAAATTTTGTACTAAAAGAGTTATCTCCCCTTAAATGGCTCATTTGCAAAAAATGATTTTAAAAACCAAAAAGGTTGATATTTGTTAAAATATTTCGATAATACAATAAATTAACAAGTTTTCTTTATATAAATAAACAGTCTAACTATAAAATTGCAAATCTGTTTCCAAATTTGCTGATTTGGGCAAATAACTAGACCGATTTTGTACTGTGATTGTACAATCCAAGATGGCGGTATACCATCAATCTACCTTAATGAGTTGAGAAACATTCATTAAAAAATCAATGAACCATGATAATTTTATCATATTTATGTTCCAAGATAATTGTTCCTTACTGTCTTAGGGACTTTTTCTTCTTCTTTATCTTCATCCTTATCATCTTCTGTTTCTCCAGCTTCAGTGGCAGCCTCACTTTCAGGGAGGGGAGTTTTAGATTCATCTTCTTTTTTCTCATCGCCTGCCCCATCTTTTCCTTTCTTTTTCCGTTTTCCTATTACATGTATTAAAAAAAGATTAAATTAAATAGCGGACTCTTTAACAAGGTTTAATCAGTGTTCTCCCCAGATATTTCATTAAGCATCCTGGTAAACAGGGGAAATTGAAATTCCATCTTGTTTCTTAATAATTATAGCATCACATTCATAACATAATCTATAAGAAAACCAATTCAGATAGCATCACATTACCATGATGCTAAAAGGCCCTGGGGAGAACACTGTTTAATCAATATCTTTTTTATGTTGTTGGTGTAAAAAAAAACTAAACATGTCTATATTTTATTTTTGGTTGCAAAATATAGGACATTTTTTTTTCATTGGACACTGAGAATATAAAATTGAGAAATGGGGAATGTGTCAAAAAGACAGCGGAAGGCCACCAATGGGGCTTCAATGCAACAAGAAACTCCTGCACCCAGGGGAGTCCTTCAGCTAGTCTTATACATAGTAGATGCAAATATGTTCTGCATGTACCTTACTTTAAAAAACACTTTTTTTAAATTACAACTAAATAACATAATATTTTAAAAAATTACCTAAACTGTACGTTCATTTATAAAATCTAAATTAAACAATACTTAGAGCTCTATAGACTGGTTTATGTTAATACTTAGGATTAAATAAACTATTCAAGCTAATCTGATTAAAAATACTTAAAAAAAATCACTTTGAATGCAGAAATGGTCAAAGAAATCTGAGTCATCGATTGAAATGCTGCCAATTTAAAACCTAATTGAGCGCTGGCAAAAATCAGAAATTTGTAATTCAATACAAGTGTTTAAACTATATTGTATTTCTGTTTTATAAGTTATATTTCTGTTATAATGTTAAAGCAGGCATGTCAGTTACAGCTAGTAAATCTATGTACAAAAATGTATCATTTCCATTTTGTTTAGTTTCTTCTGTTATTCATATGTTCTACTAACATCAGATTTTTTTAAAACTGAATATTCAGGTGTTTTTGTTTTATTCTATGTTGCCTACAGTTATGAAGGAGGGTTTGAGAATTCACAAAACAAGTTTAACCCCTTCACATTTTTGAGCCTGTCCCAAGACAGGAGCTATATGTTAGCGTTTTTTTTTAATTTTAATTTTGGTTTTGATTTATATGTTTCAGAGCTAGGTGTGACATCTCCTTTCTCTGAACTAGAACACATTTTTGTTTTTGCTTAAAACATGCCTATGGTGTCACTGTGTTAAAGACTACTTATAGGTTGCCTGGAACTTTTTTTTCTGTTCTCTGGTTGGGTTGTTGCATGGCTCTTTGGCACATGATCCCATTTCTATTTTCAATTTTAATAGCCATTTACGGGAAATACAAACAGGAACATTTTCTTTTTCTTTCTATATCATTTAAATTGATTATTTATACTACATTGTACATCTTTTTTTTATCAAATTGTGTCCAATCCCATTAAACAATTTTACCTGTACTTTTCCGTGATGTATTCTCGTCATCTCCTGTAGGTGATGATGTAGGCAGGGCAACAGGAAGTGCTTCTCCCTCTTCTTCATCCTCTGCTTTTTGTTGCTCTGTATCTCCTTCTGCTCCTTCTTCCTCTTCTTGGATGTCAGGAATTTCTGGTTCTACAAATAAATAATTATATATTATACTTAGTGGTTATTGCATCAAGTTAAAACAGGGCATTGATTCATCAGTGAAATCTTAATTGTACCCTGATAAGGCTGTCATCTAACACTGACTAAATTAAGGTGCATAGTTTTTCAGAATAGTTAAATCATTATAATTAAATAGAGGGATATCATTCTTTGGACATTAAGTGAATACTGAAAAAAGTTTTATCATAGAAATATGTAAAATCATTTCAGGTTAACTTTAATAATTTAGATTTTTGAAAATAAGAAGAGCAGCTGGAGTTTGTGTCTTTTGAACACAATGCTCAGCTCGCACTATTAAAAAAATCACTATAACTGAGTAAAATATGTGACATATTTATCCTTCTTTGACGTATACATGTATGTACAAGTACATGAAGTACATACTAAACTCGCTAAAGCTTAAACCTGATATGGGACAGACAAACAGACTGATAAACTGTTAGGATCCTCTGCTACAGTAGAAGTTTGGAGAATTAAAATTTACTATCTGGGTTTCAAGACTTATCCACAAAAAGTTTGATTCATATATAAAAGACGGAAGATTTCCAGGTTATATATATCTCCAGTTCTTGAACAAACCCATTACAATAAGTTTATTTCCTTTTCTTTTCACTCTTTTGTTAGATGTCAAGTGAAAAGAATAGATATTCACAAATTATTTGGAATTTTCTCGTTTTACATACATGTATATAGATAAAAAAAAAAATCTTCCATTGCATTTGGATATCAAAAATGGGAATGCATCCATGATAAATCTAATGTCAAACTTTCAGTTTCACATAAATGTACAAGCATACAATGTATTTCTTTCAGAGACAGGATCTTCAAGATTTTTTGATTTTTTTAGTTATTTAGACTTTCCAGTTTTTAAAATTGCATTCTCTCCCTTTAATTTAGACCTGACGTAAGTAAATGGTTTTCTTAAAAGTTACGATAATGTAGAAGACACATAATTTTTTGGATACAAAAGTAAAGGGCGGAGTTACCGGACATGACTGTATACATATTTCATATCATCATGCACTACCCTAGAGAAAAAAATCAGTGGAATTACACTGGAATACCACTGATATTCCATTGTAATTTCCACTGGAATTCCAGTAATTATCAATGGAATAATTTGGCTGGAATTCCACTGGAACTACATTGGCTTTCCACTGGAATTACAATGAAAATTCCAGTGTTATTTCACTGGATTCCAGCCAAATTATTCCACTGATAATCACTGGAATTCCAGTGGAAATTACAGTGTTATTTCACTTGTATTCCAGTGGAATTCCAGCCAAATTATTCCAGTGGAATAGGAATGTAATTCCAGTGGTATTTTGCTGCAACTCCAGTGGAATAACTACAGTTCCAGTGGAATTGCTACTCTGACATATACGCCCTATTGCTGGCCTTATCACTACTTCTGAGAAACACAAAATATAGTGATTCATCATATGATTGATCTGATATCATATTCAAATAAATAACATTTTTAACATCCTATCCATGAACAGAAAAATGTCCTGCATGGTTTGTATAAGTAGAATAAAAACAGTGTCTATATGGTCAGCTTAAACCGTACCCACAAACTGATTAACTAATATAAAAATTATGTGTGATATATAAACTTCTCTTCCTTTCTGTAATTCAAAACTTGCTGTCTCTAGCTGTACTTCCAACTATAATTGCTGAATAAAGGTATTAACATGGAGTCTGCATAAAATCTGTTTCATATCATTGCTGGCAGCTCATATTTAATCCCCTAAAAGTACAAAAATATCCACAAAGAATCAATTGTTCAAGAGGTAATGATTGTATGAAGCAATAAATTCAATAGAAACAGCATTATGCATCTTAAATTGCATTGGAAGTTTAAGTTAAACTCAAATTTAGTAACCCCCCCCCCCCCCCCCCCCCCCTTTTAACCCTTGAAGATAAAACTGGCGACTTAAAATATTATTAACGTTTCACCAAGTTAATTTACGATGAATATTATTCACACAATTTAATTTCTACATATCAGATTATCATATATACCCATGTACCATTTACATGTCAGATTACGATATGTCTGTTATGAATGTGACAACAATAATATATCAATTTATCATTCTTCATTAATTTATTGTCTGCCTAAACTTTCTGATGTTTTGCTCAGATTAAAATCCTAAATGTTTTATCTTGCCTCAACAAATTGTATTTCATAATCATTATATGTTAAATCAAATACTTATCTGAAAACATCTGCGTTTGGATTCTCCATTTTTGTTATCCAGCGTAATCATATGACGTCATATTTGCAAGTGCGTTTAAGTCAAGGTGTCAATCTCGTCCCAAATAATATCGGCCCGAAGTTGATTCGTCCCTGTAATGGTATTTCAGTGAACTTCTCAAAACCGGTCGTCCGTTGGACTACGGAAACAGCCGATTTGCGGGGTTTGCCGGTTTGTAGAAATTTAAAATCACAAGAGTTACTTCCCCTTAATATGGGTGTTTGAGAATGTTTTGAAAATGTATTTCACTTTCATTAAAATATACGTTTTCCTTTTTAAATTTTAGTTTTGTATATAATATCTATCTTAAAATACAGCTACAACTTCTATTTCATCTTATTTTATTTTTTTATTTTGCAGGAATAAAAAAATAAAAACACCATACATTTATGATATTTCACGAATAATTAAATAAGATGTTTTACTCTCAACGTTCGAAACGGTACCTATGATACTCATTTATACGTCTGCTGTGCTGTAAGTTATAAATGGTACACCTTGTCATAACGCAATAAAAAGGGAGAGTTATGAAACGAAATTGACAGGTGAACAGATATTACTGCCTCGGACTATTAGGTGACCTGATTGAATTTTATTGACCGAACAATTTGTAGGTTACAGTTATACAAATGAAACGGTAATTTTAAATCATTTCAGATGACAAGGCCCATTTTTCGAGAATGAGTTAAAATTATAATGATATAATTATTTAAATACAACAATACCGGCTGGTATCCGATTTCAAGGAATAACCATTTAATATAATGCAAATCTACTGGGTCTTCTTAATTTGGCCGGTATAGTGGGAGAGGCTGTATTCAGATAAATTTCAATATATAAGAAATAAATAAGGGTGATGCATTAAAACATTTTTGAACAGAATGGCAATTTAATTTTTTTTTCTTTGCACGTTGCTGCAGAAGTTGTCATTAAAGCAACAATTAAATTGCCTTTCAATTAAGACATCATAATTATTTTGACTAGGTACAAATGAATTGTACTGAGAATAGTCATTAGAATATAATATAAATACTTTTTCTACCACAAAAAATGGCCATCAGTATCTAAATGATAAATCATGCAACCCAACAATGTATTCCAGTGGAATTACAGTGGTAAAATTTTCAAATGTCATTATTCCAGTGGAATTACAGTGGTAAAATTTTCAAATGTCATTCCAGTGGAATCACCAATCAAATTCCACTGGAATTTTTAGTTTTAAATGATTTACCAGTGGAATTCAAATGAGTCACTGTAAACCAGTGGAATTCCAGTGGAATCAACTGGTATTCCACTGGAATTCCATTGATATTTTCTATGGGGTAAAAATGGCTGTTCTAACAAAAAACATCATTTGGCAACATTTCTGAACACTGTTAAAACAATAAAATATTTTGAATGCAGATTTCCCCCAATACCTTTAAAATCATAGCAGCTGCATAGTGTTAATTATGAAAAAATAAGTTGATTGAAAGCGTGGAATAACCTAATAAATTTGATGATTTCTGCCTTAGTTCAGTTAGGTATCAGGTCCGTTCGCGCCCAATATACTTTCGCACCCTACACGTTCGCACCCAAGGTCCGTTCGCACTCTACACGTTCGCGCCCAATTTAAATTCCAGTTGAATAATTGGAAAATCATGATTATTGTTTTTAATTAGTTACGTGTAAATAATGAATGTTTTTATAGCTTGGTATGAATAAAAGATTGAAGATTTTAAATGAAAAACACAAAAGATAATTGTTTTTAACAGCTTGGTCCCTTTTGATCTGAAACAATGAAAAATTCAAATATAGCAATACACTATTATAACCAAAACGTCAAACATGATAAAATTTATTCAACACACTAAAAAAAACGTAGTCAGAATCTCACTTCATTTTGAAACAAGTCAATTAAACAAAGTTTATATCAATACACTAACCATAACATGATTAGGATTTCTGACAACTGAACAAGACAAGAAGAAATTAAACACCTTTCAAAATAGATGTCTCAGACAGATATTGAAAATAAGATGGTCCAAAACAATTTCAAATGAAAACCTCCACATAAGAGCTGGAACAAAGAAGCTAAGCGATGATGTAATAGAACGGCGTTGGAGATGGATTGACCATGTAGAAAGGAATATCATTTTTTTTAACAATACTCGATTAAGATTTATTTAACAAACAAAAAATGCTGTCTCCCTCGGTTATTTTGAGACAATGAAAACAATTATACTTTAAGAATACTATACGACTTGCCAAAACTTGATTACAAAGTTATTAAACCCAAAACCAATAGGGCGCGAACACGTAGGGTGCGAACGGACTTTGGGTGCGAACATGTAGGGTGCGAAAGTGAAAGGGGGCGAACATGAGTGGGTGCGAACGTGAATGGGCGCGAACGGACCCGGATTTGTTCAGTTAAATAGAGATTATCGCCATTTTCCCGCCATTACTAGACATCACACAGGTTCCTGTAAAATTTTGACGTCATAATACATGTATAATATCTGACCCAACAATGGAAAAATGATTGTTGTATGGCGTCAATAGTCAAAGCAGGACCAATTCTCAGGTCAGCCTGGACAAGTGATAAGGTTTATACTAATTAGGGCGAACTGAAACATGGTGAACAGGGGATCGTTAACATGGACGAACCTCAATTTGGGAAAACAGAAGAAGACCAGCAGACTGCACCTTCCGTCGATGTAAGGCGTAAAAAAAAATATATAAAAGCCTTTCAAGATGTCATAATTATTTGAATTACACTATTAATGTGCCAACATAAATTTCTGTGCTTAATCATAATTGTGGGTACTTTGAGCTATAAATCCATAAATCCAGGTTGTTACAGTTATCAAATCACTTCTAGAGAAATACACTTTATTTACCACATTCAACAACTACATCCTCTTCTTCTTCACGGATAACTTTGTAAAATATTATCGAATTTTCATTTTCTTCTGGAGTGTCATTCAAAAATTTGCTAAGTTGACGTTCATACAATCCGTCTTCCCGCTCTAAAAAGTCATCAAAAACGTCCTTTTCTGAAATGCCAAGTGCTAAATTGACTTGCTTCGCAATCCATTCAAACCGAGGATCATCCATGGTGTATATGTTCTTCTAAAGCTTCATTTTATAAAATGTGTTTTGAAACTTGCGGGCGCCTGTTTGTTTCTGTTTACTTGGAGAATGTTAAGTCAAAAATATAGTGCGTGTTTACTGAGTTAGTATATAATTGAATGATACTGTGACTCAGCTATAAAGATATAGCAAAAGCCTTGTTTATTCAAAATTTTCGAATCGCTATTAATCTAGCAGGTAATTGACACTTATTTAATGATAAAAGTTGATATCTTCGTAACTAGCGTATGAATATGTTCTATGTCGGACTACTTTCTTTCGTCCATATTGTTTAACGACGTTACGGTGGCAACGGTGGCTATATCGTATTTTTTTAATTCTTATTTTGAATAAAAAATATTTCATCTAATTTTATGATAATTATAAATTTACACATATAGAGATAAATATCAGTTGATATATCATGATTTTTTTTCGTATCTTCGTAGAAGCTCGCCAACAGTCGCTACTTTCCTTTTCGAAAACGAAAGTAAACCGTCAACAACATAAAAATGGAATTTTTTATTGTATTTTCAACTGGTATTGTTGGGCTTGTATTAGCTTTTGCTGTTTACATGTATCTTTTTATATTCAACGTGAGACCAAATAGAAAAATAACCGAATGTGACGACAAAGACTGTGTGAGATGTAAGAAGTATACAGAAATAAAAGAAAAAGCAGTTGTTTTGTACAGGAACTACATTGACGATTGTGATAGTGACTTGTTAAGGATACAATCTTCAGTGACTGACATAAACAAAACCAGACACAATAGAAAACAATGCCCTAATGTCTTTTTCATGAAAAGTCTTAAAAGCCAGCCTTGGTCATCAGAGACAAATAGTGACATTGAACAAGATGTGAACACCTTGGAGACAAATATGTCAATGATTCAGTCAGATTTTGTTCGGATAATAGATTCTTCTGAGGATCACTGGCTGATTAATAACACACCCAATGGCTTCTGGGAAGTGTTTCATTTAGTTAACCAAGGTACCGTTGTTGAAAAGAACACACAGCTTGTGCCAAAGACATACGATCTCATTAAAAATTTAAAATCAGCTATGCTAAACACTGTTTTTGGAAATGTGGCGTTTTCTGTTGTTTATCCAGGAACAACTATTTCTGACCATTATGGCCCTACCAACATCAGACTTCGTTGTCACCTAGGTAAATAAATTTGCATTACAACTAATGTGATATATATCATGATTAATTTTGTATAGGATTGATGCAGTGTGATGGGGCCATATTGATTTATATTTGGTTGATTTATTTTAAGAAGAACATATTATGCATATTTTAAGTAGAACATATTATGCATGTCACGTAGTCTTTGTTTAAAGAAGTAATTAAATAAGCAGATAACACATATGGAGTCGACCAAAATACAGGACAGTAGATTTTGGCTGTCTCAGTTAAACAATGTTTGAACTGGGACAAATATATACAATCTTTTAGATGTTAAGGGGTTCGTTTTGCTCAGTCCTTAGTTTTCTGTGAAGTGATTTGTAGAATGTTTAGTGTTATGGAATTCCCTCAGAGTTCCCTGTTTTTTTTATTGATATCTTTTGCTTTTAATTTAGTTTCAGTTTTTAAACATGTCTTCTCATGTGATTCTTTTTATATGTGAGCATGGGACTGAAAAGTATACACAGTATATTTGGAGTTCAGTTTATAAAATAACATTAAAAGAGGTGCCGAAGATACCAATAAGGGGACATTCAAAATACATGAGTAAAATAGAAACTGACGTCGTCGACCCACCAGGCAACAATTATCAAATGATGAAAAGACAATCAATTCCACAAAACACAGCAACACATGTAGAAACTGAAGACTGAGCAACACTAACCAAGCTAGTTCATTCAACAAGTAGATATGATCTCGGGTGCTCAGGAAGAGCAAGTAAGTCAATCCTGCACCACGTGATCGAGGCACCCGCCGTGCTACTTATGGTAAGACACTTGTGGTGACGAGTCTCATTCGACGGTCTCATTAACATGATCAACAGGACAGGGTTGTGGTTTCAACAATTAGACGTCTGCGACACAGATGTTAATCCATAGCGGCCTTTGAGGGCCCTCATGGGGTTTTTGATTATGTGATTACTTGGCCGGTTTTTAATGATTATTTGATTATTAAGCCAAATATTTCATGATTATTTGATTATTAAGCCAAATATTTCATGATTATTTGATTACCTAGGACTGTATTTTTAGTTTATGATTATTTGATTACTAAAGATAAGCAAATATTTAATGATTATGTGATTATATTGGCAAAAAAATGGTGATTATGTGATTACTAGGACCCCCCCCCCCCCCCCATGAGGGGCCTCGCCTTTCAACTCGTGATGGCGTCTGTAAAACTTACTATTAAAGGGATCACTCCATCACTAGAAATAAATGGTTCAATACGATCACAGAAAAAACTCTATCAAAGAATTCATGATAGAACACATACAAACTCCAAACTCTTTGAGTATAATATCAGCTGGAAGATATATACTCAAGTCCTGTCCCAAGTCAGGAGCCTCTGGCCTTTGTTAGTCTTGTATTATTTTAATTTTGGTTTCTTGTGTACAATTTGGAAACTAGTATGGCGTTCATTATCACTGAACTAGTATATATTTGTTTAGGGGATAGCTGAAGGACGCCTCCGGGTGCGGGAATTTCTCGCTACATTGAAGACCTGTTGGTGACCTTCTGCTGTTGTTTTTTTCTTTGGTCGGGTTGTTGTCTCTTTGACACATTCCCCATTTCCATTCTCAATTTTATTAATATGCAGGCGCTGCTGCCCAAACATGTGGTATCACATTCTGTTTTTATCCAGGTAAGGCAATAATCTTGATAATGACTTTATATAACATGTTAACATTCACATGCAGTAATTTTAATGTTAACAATCGTTAAATGTATGATAAATATATTTGCAGGCCTGCAGACTTCTCCATTTTGTTCCATAGTTGTGGATGGACAGAAAAAATCATGGAGAAACGGGAAAACGATTTTATTTGATGATTCCTATTTGCATGGTGTAGAATACACACATGATGTGAAAGATGAGAATAAATACAGAGCTGTCTTGATGATGGACATGTGGCATCCAGATATCACAAAAGAGGAACAAAAAATACTAAGTTACATGTTTCCTCCATAATAAATTATACCAAAGTACATGGCGTTCAATAGGATATTGAATTATGAAGTGACTTATTTTACACATGACAGTAAGGTACTAACAGTAATATAAAATGTGATCTATTGCCATGAATGAGGATGTAAACTATAGGTCACCATTAAGCCCAACAATAAGAAAAACATGCAATATAAAAAAAGAAGATGTGGTATGATTGCCAATGAGGCACCTCTCCACAAGAGACCAAATGACTCAGAAATTAACAACAATAGGTCACCGTACAGCCTTCATCAGTGAGCAAACCCCATACCGCATAGTCAGCTATAAAAGGCCCCGAAATGACAAATGCAAAAAAAATCAAACTTGAAAACTAACGACCTCTTTTAATTATAAATTAACTGTGAACAAAACTTTGAATTAAAAAAAAAAACTGAGGCTTTTCCACCTCAGGAATAGATTACCTGAGCTGTATTTGGCAAAACTTTTAGGAATTTTTGGTCCTCAATGCTCCTCAACTTTGAACTTTATTTTGCCTTTTTAATATTTTTTTATTCGAGCGTCATTTCTGAGTCTTTTGTAGACGAAACGCGCGTCTGCCGTGTATATATAATATAAAAAAATTCAATCCTGGTAGCTATGATGAGTTTATTTGTAACCACTGGGTCGATGCCACTGCTGTTTGAGTTTCCCAGTGTGTATCATCAGCCCAGTAGTCATCACTTCTGTGTTTACTTGAGATATCATTGATAAGTTCATAACTATAAATTAACTGTTAACCAAGCTTTGCTTTTTTTTTTTAAATTTGAAGGCTTTTCCACCTCAGGAACATTCGCTAAGGTGTATTTTGCAAAACTTTTAGGAATTTTTAGTCCTCAATGCTCTTCAAAAAGAGGGACGAAAGATACCAGATGAACAGACAAACTCATAAATCGAAAATAAACTGACAACGACATGGCTGAAACGAAAAAACAAACAAACAGACAAACAAAAGACATGAAACAACATAGTAATCTAAAGAATAAGTAACACGAACCCCACCAAAAACTAGGAGTGATATCAGCTGCTCCGACATGGTAAGCAGATCCTGCTCCACATGTGGCACCCATCGGTAGGTCACATTCATGAAAGAGAACTGGATTATAGTTACAACTTCGTACTTTTTTTTTACCACGTCAATGCATCGTTATTTTTCTCTTCTTCGTCGTTTTTCGAGATTTAAACTAAAGTTTACTACTGCCTCATTAATTTAGAAGATTGCAAAGACACAGGAATGTCTTTGCGGCAGTATGTCTTATAATATTTTCTTTTTATTGAAACTCTCATACTTATATATTTGTATCACAACCAAAAACAGACGGTATATGGCAAACCCCATGCTATATTGGGTATTTTTTGGACATGGATGTATAGGTTATCATGTCTGAATTGGGACATTAAATATATTGCTGCATGTTAGTACAGTGCAACACCCTTAAGTTATTATGAATTATAACCAAATTGTTCTCGTCTCAAAAAGACCTTAGATATTTGCTGCTGAAAGCAAACAAACATTAATCAGGCAAATAAAAAAAGAACTTTTTCTCTGCTTCATAAGTTTCATTTGATGATATAAAAAAGAAATGTGGTATTATTGTCAATGAGAAAACTATCCACAAAAGACCAAGATGATGTCACAAATAGATTCTGGGTATATCTGTGACTGGGAAATGTGTTGGCCTGGAACCAAACACACACAATAAACAGTACGACAAGTCTGCACGGACTCCGACTCTGGGACTAGCTCTTGTAACTAAAGACGACTCTGGTTAGCGCGATATATAATTTAATAAGTTCAGCATGGAATACAAATGTACAGAGTTGGAACTGCTCAGTGTGATACTAAATCCAATCTGCCACATCAAAATAACAACATAGTTTATATAACAAACCAAAACTACTTGTTTAGACCTGACAAATATTTCTCTGAATGAGTGAGAAAATTCAATTAAGGGTTTAAACACATAGATAATAATTAACAATAGAACATACAGACTTATGTAGGGAATTAAACTCTTGGCTTGTCATAAACGAATAATAGATCATTTGAAGTAAAATGTTGCTAATTGAAAAACAAATTAAAACATGAATTTAGATTAGCTTAATCTTCTAAACTTGACTTAAATCTTGCACAATAAAATAAACAAAATCCCTTAGTGAAATATTGCAAATATAACAAAATAGTAATTTTACAAAATCTTTTACAAAATGTCCGAAAAGTCTCAAAATCAATTTTTGTCCATTTTTCCACTGTGACAACATGCCTCTTCTCCCACTGAAGCACGACCCCGTGCTTCGAATAGAATTAACGCAAATGTTCAAATTGCGGTTGAAAAGTTCTGACTTGGTTCTGGTTCACGTAAACGGTCCTTTGGTTTAGCGCGGATTGCAATTGTTCTTTTTCGCTTTCGGTTGCTTTTAATTTGATATTTAGTTCTAAAATTTGATTGTAATACCTGTCCACTTCGAAATGTAGAATGGAATTTTCATTAAAGAACTGTCTCTTTTCGGTGGATATTTCTTCGTACTTTTGTTGGATGTCCAAAATAAAATCAATTTTTCTTTGTAGGTTGAATTCCAAATAATTTATGCGTTTAACGTAAATCTTACAGTTGTCTTCATTGACGGATTGTGTTTTCTGGTTGTCTTGTAAACTTATAACATCTGCACTTAACTTTTCATTTTCAACTGAAACACTTTGTAAATCACGTAACTGTTCTCGTAAATTAAAAATTTCGGCTGCCTGACTTGCACATTTGTTCTGCTCTGTTGAAAGTTTCTTTTTAACACACGTTAATTCACATTTCAGTATACTTGTAGAGTCTAAATAACTTTTGAATGCTGAATCACGCAGATTAGCAAATGGCAAACTACGGGTAAATGATTTTGAATCGAAATATTCCTTTATCCGTCTGGAATCTCTATCTTTTTGCGATTTTGATTTGGTTTTTATCTGGGGCACATCTTTACACTGTTGAATTTCCTGGTTAGATCGAAAGACACACATTCGGGCGTAATGTCCTACGTGGTGACATTTAAAACATTTCTTTCTTGCTGCATAACAAAATATTTGTCTATGCTGATTTCCACATCTGGCGCACGCTGGAATCTGACGCATCTGGAAAAACCATGGTCTCCACTGTGGCCTGAAGTTGTATTCCATCACTGCAACTCCGCTACATGTATATGTACGTCTCTGGGGGAACTGGTAACTCGCTTGCTGCTTTGAGGTATCAGGAAAGCGTGTTGAGCTGAAAAGTCAACACGACCCGGACCTGGCACCAAATGTCACAAATAGAGTATGGGTATATCTGTGACTGGGAAATGTGTTGGCCTGGAACCAAACACACACAATAAACAGTACGACAAGTCTGCACGGACTCCGACTCTGGGACTAGCTCTTGTAACTAAAGACGACTCTGGTTAGCGCGATATATAATTTAATAAGTTCAGCATGGAATACAAATGTACAGAGTTGGAACTGCTCAGTGTGATACTAAATCCAATCTGCCACATCAAAATAACAACATAGTTTATATAACAAACCAAAACTACTTGTATAGACCTGACAATTATTTCTCTGAATGAGTGAGAAAATTCAATTAAGGGTTTAAACACATAGATAATAATTAACAATAGAACATACAGACTTATGTAGGGAATTAAACTCTTGGCTTGTCATAAACGAATAATAGATCATTTGAAGTAAAATGTTGCTAATTGAAAAACAAATTAAAACATGAATTTAGATTAGCTTAATCTTCTAAACTTGACTTAAATCTTGCACAATAAAATAAACAAAATCCCTTAGTGAAATATTGCAAATATAACAAAATAGTAATTTTACAAAATCTTTTACAAAATGTCCGAAAAGTCTCAAAATCAATTTTTGTCCATTTTTCCACTGTGACAACATGTCACATGTCACAGTGGAAAACATGTCACATGTCACAGTGGAAAAATGGACAAAACTCTTTTACAAAATGTCCGAAAAGTCTCAAAATCATTTTTTGTCCATTTTTCCACTGTGACGACAACATGTCACAGTGGAAAAATGGACAAAAATTGATTTTGAGACTTTTTGGACATTTTGTAAAAGATTTTGTAAAATTACTATTTTGTTATATTTGCAAAATCTTTTACAAAATGTCCGAAAGGTCTCAAAATGAATTTTTGTCCATTTTTCCACTGTGACAATGACACAAACATTAACAACTATAGGTAAATGTACGGCCTTCAACAATGAGCAAAGCCCATACCGTATAGTTACCTATAAAAGGCCCCGATAAGACAATGTAAAACAATTCAAACGAGAAAACTAACGACCTTATTTATGTAAAGTAATGAACGAAAAACAAATATGTTACACATAAACAAACGACAACCATTGAATTACAGGCTCCTGACTTGGGACAGGCACATACATAAATATTGTGGCGGGGTTAAACATGTTAGCGGGATCCCAAACCTTCCCTAACTTGGGACAGTGGTATAACAGTACAACATAAGAACGAACTTATTTACATTCAATGAGTGCTTCAAAACTTTTTATTCTTCTTTCTCAGGAATAGATTATCTTAATTGTATTTGGCAAAACTTTTAGGAATTTTTGTCCTCAATACTCTTCAAATTCGTACTTTATTTGGCCTTGTCAACGTTTTTGGATTCGAGCGTCACTGATGAGTCGTTTGTAGACGAAACGTGCGTCTAGCGTTAATACAAAATTTAACCCTGGTGTCATAGGGTGAAACTTTGCACATTTATTTCTTATCTCAGATCCTTTTTCAATTGCCCACATTAATTTTCTATATTAAAGAGTGTTAAGTATTTGTAGATTTATTGCTTTAGTGAACTTTAGCAGACTGTCTGATTGACCGTTAAATTTAATGTATGATGCAGCTGTGTTTTAACTGTAATCATTTCCAATTAGATAATTAGTTTATTGAATAAATGCACAGTTATACCCCAATGGGGTTGAAGGCACATATAAATGAACACAATACATCATACAAAAATAACAACAAAAGAACAAACATTATATACATTAAGTATCTAACATGCAGTTGTTGAGTCCACTCTCCTCAGTGACCATGACTTTTTAACAAATGGAGCTGTATACTGCATAATTGACGGACACGAAAGACATAAAACCAATTTATCCACATTATCCATATTATCTATATCAGAATAGGTATTTCTAACTTTCTGTAACAATTCAAGTCTCAAATCTTTATTTTTAATACATGTAAATAAAAAATGTTCTTCATCATCTATTTTATTTAGACAACAATGTTGACATAAACGTTCTTCCCTTTTTATATTTTTGTATCTACCCCTTTCAATTTCCAAAATATGGTCACTTACCCTTAATTTAGTAAATTTTTTCCTTATTTCAAAGTTATTCTCTTTAAGTAAATAAGGCTCAGTTTCATATTTCTTTTTGATTTTACTATAGATAAATAATTTATTATTTTCTGTTAAAGAATTTAATTTTTTAAAGAACAGCTTTTTATAGTTTTCTTGCATAATATCTTTCATGTGTTTATTCATTTTATATTTTTCTTTTATGAAGTCAATATTTTGTATATCAGATATATTTAAATTATTTTCATGAATTATATTTTTTACAAAAGTATACCAAGAATAGGTTCCTGATTCATCCAACAGTTTAGTTGTGCAGTATGCATCATATAACAACGGATTAATTTCTGTGTTAGATACTCTTGCCATATATTTTAGTGCTTGAACCTTTACATATACATCTATTGGATATTGTCCTAACTCTGCCCTTGATGCAATGTTAACTGCTTTTTTACTTAAACCTAGAACTAATTTGCAAAATTTTAAATTCACCTTTTCACTAAAGCTATTATCAATTGACGTAAGTAAATCAAAATCTTTATCATTATTTACTGCTCTACTCTGAGACCTCAGTACTTTTTCATAGTAGTCCATATACCAAATTTCAGAGTTATACATTAAAATTGGTTTTATTAAAGATTCAAATAGTTTTTTATGTATATTTATAGGTATATTTTCTATATTATTCATATATTTAAACAAACTGAATAGAACTTTTGTGCCTTTTTTTGATAGTTCCATATGTGATGTATGGAATTTACCAGAAGCCTCTATAATATTACCTAGATATTTATATTTTAATACTTTTTCTAATTTATAACCATCCAAAGTAAACTCTGCTTTAGTGTACGGTATGTTTTTTTGTTGAAATACTATCACTTTAGTTTTATTTATGTTAATTGACAACTGCCATTTTTTACAATAGTTGCTTAATTTCTCTAATGACTTCTGTAAACCCTCTGCACTTTCAGACAATAAAAGTAAATCATCGGCAAACATAAGACAGCTTAATGACATGTTATTAAGATTAACTGGTTTACAGTCACTATAAAAAATTTCAGGAAGGTCATTTATATAAATATTAAAAAGATTAGGACTGAGGCTGTCACCCTGTTTCAAGCCTCTATCTATAAATACTGAATCAGATATGTTTTCTTTATATTTTACTGAAGCTTCAGTGCATTCATACATATTTTTTAACACTTTATATAATTTAGGTCTAATATTATCAGTCTTGATCAATTTATATAGAAGGCCTAGTCTCCAAACTGAGTCAAATGCCTTCTTCAAATCTACAAAACATCCAAATAATTTTTGGTTTTTATTATTTATATATTTATTAATAACTGTTTTTAAAATAAACAAACTATCTGAAGTTCTATTATTCTTTCGGAATCCAAACTGTGATGGATTCATGTTATCTTCAAAAATTATTATCAACCTGTTATTTATGACAGAATTAAATATCTTACTTAAACAATTCATTAGGGAAATACCCCTATAATTAGCTGGATCGAGTAAGTCTCCCTGTTTAAAAATAGGTATTATATATGAATTTGTCAATCTTCAGGTTTTTGATTTACTTCAATGTTCCGTAATATAGGGTAAATTGTTTCTGAAAAAAATAATACAATAATTAAATAGTAATATTAGACAAACGTAACACGTTTTTAGTTATTTAATTTTTTAAATGTGCAACATAATCAAACTTGTATGGTTTGTATTGAATCATACTTTTGTGGTTAGTATTGAATCAAACTTGTTTTGTTTGTATTTAGTCATACTTGCATGCTGGTACAGGATTGGGGAAATGTTCGGTAACGTTCGGTTACGTTCGCCGAGTTCGGTAACATATCTGAAAACTACTGAATTCAGTCTGTTCGCCGAGTTCGGTAACATGTACAAACACTTATTAATTGCATAATTTAGTATTATAATATTTTATCTGAACACTACTTTGTTCGCCGAGTTCGGTAACTTCGGTAACCTATCCGAACACTAATGAATTCAGTCTTTTCGGTAGCTTCGGTAACCTATCCGACCAATACTTTGTTCGCCGAGTTCGGTAACTTTGGTAACCTATTCAAACATTTATTAGTATGCTTTATATTGTATAATAGTATTTCATCCGAACACTACCTTGTTCGCCGAGTTCGGTAACTTCGGTAACATATCCAAATACTTAAGAGATTGCTTAATTTGGTATAATAGTATTTCATCCGAACACTACCTTGTTCGCCGAGTTCGGTAACTTCGGTAACATATCCAAACACTTCTCAGCTTGCTTTATTTGGAATAATAGTATTTCATTCGAACACTACCTTGTTCGCCGAGTTCGGTAACTTCGGTAACCTATCCAAACACTTCTGAGTTTGTTTAATTTGGTGTAAAAGTAATTCATCAGAACACTACCTTGTTCGCCGAGTTCGGTAACTTCGGTAACATATCCAAATAACTTATGAGATTGCTTAATTTGGTATAATAGTATTTCATCCGAACACTACCTTGTTCGCCGAGTTCGGTAACTTCGGTAACCTATTCAAACATTTATTAGTATGCTTTATATTGTATAATAGTATTTCATCCGAACACTACCTTGTTCGCCGAGTTCAGTAACTTCGGTAACATATCCAAATACTTATGAGATTGCTTAATTTGGTATAATAGTTTTTCATCCGAACACTACCTCGTTCGCCCAGTTCGGTAACTTCGGTAACATATCCAAACACTTCTCAGTTTGCTTTATTTGGTATTATAGTATTTCATCTGAACACTACCTTGTTAGCCGAGTTCGGTAACTTTGGTAACCTATCCAAACACTTCTGAGTTTGTTTAATTTGGTGTAAAAGTGACGCCAACACCTAATAAATTTTATATTTGTACATTTGATAAAGTGTATAAGCACTTAAATATGCTAAACATTAATCATGTTAATTGCTGAATTTAAGTGTTTTTGATATGGAATCTTTCCTCAGTTATTTTTTAAAATTTAAATTAATTTTTGAAGTAAACAAAGATTATTAATTTTATGAAAAGAATTTTATATTAATTATAAATACATTAAAAAAAAGACTTACCAGATAAATTACAGTGATTTCTGTATCTGTATTTCCCACTTCTGTAATTAGGATGGGTACGTCACAGATTCCTTTCGGCTATTATGTGACGGGTTGGTCTGCGCACAATTAGTCGCGCTTGCTGAGGAGTGCTGATTTAAACTCCTCGGCAGTAGTGGCGCACACTACTGAGTCTTCCAGATGGTTCCAGTTTATTGCAGTGCGCACAAAAATAGAGTTCTTGTACTGTTCTGTTTTACTAGTTGGAACTATGACCGCACGTTTGTTGTTACGGACTTGGTGGTCTATAATGTTTTTTGTTACAAAGTTAGTATATGTTGTTGCTTTGATTTGTCTCTTTGGTCTATGAAATTGGATTAAATCGTCGGGAGGAAGCGCTGGTATCTTCCCCTCAACCACTTTGAAAAAGAAGATCAGTCGTTGTTGTTGGCGTCTTGATTGTAATGACGGGAGCTGAAGTTCTTTTAGCATTTTTGTCATACATCCTTCCTCTCTTGATTTGTAGTCTTTGGTAATGAATCTTGCACCTCTCTTTTGTATGGATTCTAGTTTGTCGATGTCTTTTTGGGTATATGGGTCCCAAATAATTGATCCATACTCCATTATTGATCGTATGAGAGCTATATATGCAGTTTTACGGCATTCCATAGGGCAGTGTTGTAGGTTCCTTCTAAGGAAGCCTAGGGTAGAACTGGCTTTGTTACACGTATTTGTTATTTGTTCTTTCCATTTAAGATCTTCTTGTATTTGTAGTCCTAGGTATGGGTTGGATGACACTTGTTCAAGCGTGTGGTTGTTGAGGTTGTAAAAACGCTGACTTTTACTTTTCAGGCTAAGCATATAACATTTTTTGGCGTTGAAGCGCATACCCCAGTCGTCGGCCCATTTTTCTAGTGATTTGAGATCCTCTTGTAGTTTGTTATGGTCATTTTGGTTTTTGATTTCCCGGTAGAGCAAACAGTCGTCTGCAAATAGTCGTACTGATGAGTTTACTGCATCTGGGAGATCATTTATATGACACAGGAAGAGGATGGGTCCTAGTACCGTTCCTTGGGGGACTCCGGATTCAACTGAAGCATTGCTCGAGTTTTCTCCATCAAGTTGTACTCGCATTTTTCTTTCGGTTAGGAATGAAGTTAGCCATTTGTGGATATTTCCTCTAATTCCATATTGGTCTATTTTGTGCAAGAGTCTATCATGAGGTACTGTGTCGAACGCTTTTGAAAAATCCAGAATCGCAATATCTACTTGGTTTCCTTTATCGTAGGATTGTAGCATATCATGGATTGTAATGGCAAGTTGGGTCTCACAGGAATATCCAGATCTAAAGCCGTGGTTTAGTGATGTTAATACATTATGCTTTTCCAGATGTTTGAGTATATGACGGCATATGATGTGCTCAAGAAGTTTACATGGTACTGATGTCAATGAGACTGGCCTGTAGTTTTCGGCCGCGTGTCGGTCTCCTTTCTTAAATATGCTAGAGATGTTTGCATTTCTCCAATCCTCTGGTAGTGTACCACTGTCTAGTGAGAGCTGGAATATGAGTGTTATGATTGGTGCCAGATGTTCGGCGCATTGTTTTAGTACTCTGTTTGGTATGTTGTCAGGACCAGATGCTTTGGATGGGTTTACTCTCTGTAGCAGCTTTTTAACTCCTTCTGATCTGATGGTAATTTGATGTATGGAGTCTTTTACCCTGATGTTTGTTTTGGGTAGTGTTTTAGTTGTTCCTTTTGTGAAGACAGACGCAAATTGCTCCAGTAGAATTTGCGCCTTCTCCTTACTGTCATTTATGAGCTGTCCATGTTTCTTTAGTGGTGCAACCCCTATATTGTCCTGTTTCCTTGACTTAACATACTTCCAGAAGGGTTTTGTGTTGTTCTTATTCATTCCTTCAATTATAGCGTTGTTAATATAATTGTTTTCTGCTTTCCTAATTTCTCTTTTGCATGTTTTTTGGAAATGACGGTAGTTTGTCCATGATTTTGTTCTTTTGGCTTGGTTATACAAGTTTTGTTTTTTCTTCAGCATCTTTTTGATCTTTTGTGTTATCCATGGTAGTCTGTTGTTGGACTTGACTATTTTTGATGGTATGTTTTTATCAAGGCTGGCAAATAGGTGTTTCTTGAACATCAGCCATGCTTCGTTGACATTTTGGTTGTTTTGGATACTGTTACTTATCTGTGATAATAGTGAATCTAGATCTTTATTCACTTCATCCCAGTTGGCTCTTGCCCAGGTGTAGACTTTCCGAGGATTAGATTTGTAGTAGAAAGGTTTGATGTCCGTATCAGTTATGATGATTGCATGGTCAGAAATACCTGGTATGTTTGTTGATGTTTTCATAAGTGACGGGTTTGTTGTGAATACAAGGTCCAGAAGGTTGTTTTCCCTTGTTGGTTCTTCGTGGAATTGTGTAAGGCCAAATTGAGTTGTGATGTTTACGAGCTGTTTTTGAACTTCTGGATCTTGAGCATCTTTCCTAATGGTGAGGTTGTCCCACATTATGTCTGGGCAGTTGAAATCGCCTGCAAGAATGATGTTACTGTTTTTGTTCTCCTCTTTTCGTTAGATTTACCTCTTTTATTACTGCCATGCTGTTATATATCTGAATCCTTTTTTAAATATACACTAGTGCTATTTATTTATGACTTATTTGCACTTCGTGCATATTCAAAAAAATATCAGAAAGTTAGATTTAAATTTGGAAATTTAACACTACCATGTAACATGTTGTTTGTTGTTGATTTTTTTATTATGACTCATCTTCCGGTTACAAATTTGGACATTTCGCCCCTATTTAAAATGTTATCGGACCACAGATAATTTATCACGTTGTGATTGGTTAAACGCCGTCACGTGGTGACCCCCTATGAGACCGTATGGGGTTAGTAAGTTTCATATGGGGTTCGTGACGCGTTAATGGCGACGTCATCTATTAATGTTGTTGTGTTTTATTGTTTATTTTTCAACAAAACGCCGCAGAAAAAGTCCAGCGTCCGATAAATTCGTTATACGGTTAACTACTGACCCCCTACGGATCCATAGAGGGTGAATAAAATTCATAGGGGATTCGGCTTCCAGCCTCACCCCCTATGGATTTTACTAACCCTCTATGGATCCGTATGTGGTCAGTAGCGAACCATATAACTTATATTATTATAACCCTCCTCCTGATTATATCTAAAAATGTTTTTTTTTCTATTTATGTCCAACAATTTTTGCTCATTCTTATTTTTTTTTTATTCCGTTAGGAACAATTACTGTAATATTTGTTCCAGTGGGAACAGGGAACAGTTCTGGGTCCAGTTCTATTCCTGGTATATATTAACGACCTACCAGAATATTTGAAATCCAGTAAACTCAGACTGTTCGCAGACGACAGCATCATATACAAAAGCATCAAATCTAAAAAAGATTGTGATAGCCTTCAGGAAGATCTTGATGCTGCTGCAAAGTGGGAAGAAGACTGGCTGATGGCTTTCCATCCAGACAAATGTACAGTTCTCACTGCCTCAAACAAGAAAAATACCATCAAACACGACTACATCCTTCACGGCCACACTTTAGAATCTGTCTCCTCCGCAAAATATCTTGGAGTAACACTACAATCAGATTTAAAATGGACACAGCATACAAACAACATCATTGGTAATGCTAATAAAAGCCTAGGCTTTCTAAAAAGAAATCTGAAAACATCCATTACAAACATTAAGTCTCAGGCATATCTAGCACTCGTACGTCCTAAACTAGAATATGCTTGTTCGGTTTGGAACCCTCATACTGCTGAACAATGCAATAAACTTGAGATGGTTCAACGTCGTGCTGCTAGATATGCCTGTAATCGTTATCACAACACCAGTAGCGTTACAGACATGCTCCATACTTTAAATTGGCCTACCCTACAACAAAGAAGACTTAAAACAAGACTTATAATGTTTTATAAAATTGTACACCATATTGTCGCTGTACCATCAACATTACTCATACCAACAGACAATAGAACCCGACAACTTCATACACAAACTTACAGACATTTACTTACAGTTAAAGATTGTTACAAATATTCATTTTTTCCGTATACTATTACACAATGGAATGTACTACCTCCAAAGGTAGTACTTTCTCCCACTTTAAATATTTTTAGAGAACAGTTAACACCTACTGTTCTCTACAATATAGAACAGTAAACCTAGTAGTTATGTAAATAGTTTTAACCACATGTCATGTTAGTATTTGTTTATTTTTTGGCACTTTATTTTGTAAATATTTATTTATTATTATCCTACGCATGCGCAGCAGTTAGTAATCATCAACTAATGATGGATAACTGGATACCATAAGAAGTGGAAATAATAATCCATGATATTCCTTGGAACTTATATTAAATGGGCCTTATAAGTAAATGGGCCGGAATATGTAGTTTAAGATAAACTTTACATTTGTTGAAAAATATCTTAACCTAAAGCAGTTTTGAAACCTAACCCTAAACTAAAGGCGAATTTGTTACAGAAAAACTGGTTTAAGTTTTAGGTTTTGGTTTAAAACTGGTTTTGATTGGTTTTGGTTTAGGTTTCAAAACTGGTTTTGGTTGAGATATTTTTCAACAAATGTCAAGTTTATCTAAAAAACATGATGTCAAGACTACTTGGGCATCACGGTTGGTCTCTTCAGTACATCTCTACATGTCTTTTGGTAAAGAATAAAAAAAAATGAATTTGGACCTCATCTGAAGATATTCTACACAAGATCAATAAAATAACAACTTTGTTATGTTCTATGACATGAAACATAGTGCCTGTGAAAATGGCTAATCAAAAACTGAGGTCATCTCCGTTTTTCCATTTCAAGTCAACCGAAATGATTTTTTTTATAAAGCAGAGATATCAGAAAGTTCTCAAAATCATTTTTCTCTGATGGTCCTAAAGACAATCTTTTAGTCCTAACTATTATTTCTTATACAAAAATTTGATGGTCAAAACCTTTGCACTACGACTTTTCAAAGTCTTTTATTGTATATGAATGTATATGTAAGGATACAACGTACAGCAGACGCTTCAGTCTGGGGGAACAATATTTATTGCAGTACCACTTGCAGCTAGCTTTGAACAAACTTCTAATAATTGCAAATACATTTAGTTGTATGCTTTGAGTATTGTCTTAATGTTAGTTGGCGGGTTTCTTTTCTTTTTGTACTGCCACACTACTGTTTCAGCTTTAGGTAGGTTTGGGTGCTTTGTACATGTTTAAACCCGCCACATTCTGTATGTATGTGCCAGTCCCAAGTCAGGAACCTGTAAGTCAGTGGTTGTCGTTTGTTACTGTGTTCGTTCGCTTTATTTTGTACATTAATTAGGCTTATAGTTTTCTCCTTTGAATGGTTTTACATTTGTGATTTGTGATTTTTTTTTATAGCCGACTATGTGGTATGAGCTTTGCTTATTGTTGAGGGCTATATGATGACCTATGATGTGTCATTTGGTCTCTATAAAGACTTGTCTCATTGGCAATCATACCACATCTTCGCGGTTATAAAATCAACCCCTGCCATATCCTTTATGAACCTGTTTAGTGGTTGTCGTTGGTTATGTCTCAACTCATATTTGATATTTTGTAAATTGTTTTTTTTTGTATAGTTAGGCCGTTAGTTTTTTCATTTGAATGTTTCCTTTTCATGGCCTTTTATAGACGACTATACAGTATCTGAATTTCGTCATTGTTGAAGGCCTTAAGGTTGCCTATAATTGCTAACATCCACTTCATATTTGGTTAGTTGCCTCATTAGCAATAATATCACATCTCTTGATTCTTACATTATATACCAGACTTTTAATCTCGTGTTTTCCTGAACATGCATGAAATATTTGTCACTGGGCGTTAAAAATTAACATCAATTTAAACTTGTGTTAAATAATCCTTGACACTGCAGAGAGAACGGTGTATTTTTGCTTAGAATTTAGACATAAAAATAAAAAATCTTTTAATAATTATTGGTAAAATACTGACAGACACACTCAGTCAAATTATAATAATCTCTGCTAAAAAGAGATTTGCACACTGTATACCAATATCAATGAATTATCAAAGGTGGTTCACCATAGCTAATCACAATTTAAAGCTTCAACATGGTACCTGTCAAATTTTTCAGTGTTTATATTATACCAATGCCAATTCTTTTTTTATTTCACAATGAGTTGTGCTAATCTTAATGCAACAACATATATACCAAAAATCACTGAGATAGAAATGACGACTTAATCACAAATTTTAACAATTCTAACAATTTCATAAGCTTTTGTTCTCATGGGGCCAAGGCTATTTCAATTTTTTTTCAGTTATGAATTCTAGTAATGCTTACACTTATTTATCTGATTATTATCTCATAAACATTAATCGCCATCTCATTATTTTCCAATTTACAACAAATAAAAATTATCAATATAAAACTTTTTTAATTGTCAATTTTTACAAGAAAATAACTGCCAGACTGAGAAATAGCAATAACAGAAACAAATAAATGACTAAACAAATGCATATAGTGTTCAGAATTAACATTAATTATCTATATAAAACTATGTGAAGTTAAAAAACACCAAACACAAAAAGGTGATACTAGTACATTAGTATTGAAAATCCACTAAAAAGATCAATTTGACCATAGAATCTGCATAAAATTTTTCGCGACCACTACACTGTATCAACATTGCCGCCATTGTAAACCCTAAACCGAAACCACAAACCACCCTTGGACATGGTTTGAATAGTTTCTGGAACCAGTTTGGGTTTGAGAATAACAAACGGCAAACCAGTTTAGGTTCAAAACTAGTTTCAAACTGGTTCTCATTAACAAATGGAAAGTTTAAAAAACTAAAACTGGTTTTGCACTAACAAATACGCCTTAAAACAACCCAGTTTTAAACCAAAACCGAAAACTTAAACCAGTTTTTATGTAACAAATACGCCTTATATATAAGTGACGAATGTTTATGGGGCTATACTGAACACGAGATACAGCTGTTTTATGGACGCTGATTGAAGTCAATCTGGAGGAACTGGTTGAAAATGATGAATTAATGAAGTTTTCTTTGACTTGGTAGCTAGAAAATTTAATGAAGAGTTTACATGCAAATAGGTACTGCACACTTAAGTATAATATTTTTAAAAAAATTGCCAGATTAAAAAAATAAACAAATTTCATAATATGTAAACAAACTATTATATAATATAAGTTTACATTTTATAAATAACCACAGTGGCTTGTTTACTTAACTTAAGTTATTTATTGGTTTACATGGTTAGTTTACCCGGAAAACAGTAACAGGTCCCTGAGTAATAACCCCAAACATAAATTTTTAATTATGTTCTAAAAAACAACCCTGTACGACAAACCCTGTATAATTATTTCACTATTTTTTAACATGTTTAAGATTTTTGTTTTCCTTTTTGAAAACTATTTATGGGCTATTGAGTGTTTTATACTATAGCACTATTTAGTTTTTGAATAGGTTGCATTTTATCAACTTGATATTTTTCAATGAAGAAGGTAAAATATTTATTGATGTGATTATTTTAATATTGTTTTTATTTGTTTTATTAATAAAACATCAGTTAAGTTTGCAAAACCAGGGTACTGATAAGAAATGTAACCAAAAATACCGAACTTGCCAAACTGGGGTATAGATCAGAAATCAGAAATGTTTGCATAACAAGAGTACTGATATGAAATGTTACCGAAGTTACCGAACCTACCGAACTGGGGTATAGATCACGATCAGCAATGTTATCAAACATGCAAAACAATAGAACTGATTTGAAATGTAACCGAAGTTACCGAACCTGCCAAACTGGGGTATAGTTCAGATATCAGAAATATATGTTAAACAAGAGTACTGATATGAAATGTTACCGAAGTTACCGAACCTACCGAACTGGGGTATAGATCACGATCAGCAATGTTATCAAACATGCAAAACAATAGAACTGATTTGAAATGTAACCGAAGTTACCGAACCTGCCGAACTGGGGTATAGATCAGGATCAGCAATGTTATCAAAAATGCAAATCAAGGGTACTGATAAGAAATGTTACCGAAGTTACCGAACCTGCTGAACTTGGGTAGAGTTCAGAAATCAGAAATGTTTGCATAACAAGAGTAATATGAAATGTTACCGAAGTTACCGAACCTGCCGAACAGGGGTATAGTTCAGAAATCAGAAATGTTTGCATAACAAGAGTACTGATATGAAATGTTACCGAAGTTACCGAACCTGCTGATCTGGGGTAGCGATCAGAAATGTAATGAAACATGCAGACAGGAGTACTGATAAGAAATGTTACCGAAGTTACCGAACCTGCCGAACAGGGGTAGGGATCAGAAATGTTACTGAAGTTATCGAACCTGCCGAACAGGGGTTGGAATCAGAAATGTTACCGAAGTTACCGAACCTGCCGAACAGGGGTAGGGATCAGAAATGTTACCGAAGTTACCGAACCTGCCGAACAGGGGTAGGGATCAGAAATGTTACCGAGTTACTGAACCTGCCGAACAGGGGTATGGATCAGAAATGATACCGAAGTTACCGAACCTGCCGAACAGGGGTAGGGATCAGAAATGTTACTGAAGTTACTGAACCTGCCGAACAGGGGTAGGGATCAGAAATGTTAGCGAAGTTACCGAACCTGCCGAACAGGGGTAGGGATCAGAAATGTTACCGAACTCGGCGAACCTCGGCGAACGTTACCGAACTTTTCCCCAATCCTGCATACTTAGAAAAGTATGACTCAATACAAACTTTTCCCCAATCCTGCATACTTGTAGGGTTTGTATTGAGTCGTACTTGTATGGTTGGTATTAGGTCATGTTTTTCTGGTTTGTATTGAGTTATACCATTATGGTTTGTATTGAGTCATACTTGTATGGTTGGTATTAGGTCATACTTTTTTAGTTTGTATTGAGTCATACTTGTATGATTGGTATTATGTCATGTTTTTCTGGTTTGTATTGAGTTATACCATTATGGTTTGTATTGAGTCATACATGTACTTGTATGGTTGGTATTGGGTCATACTTTTTTAGTTTGTATTGAGTCATACTTGTATGATTGGTATTAGGTCATGTTTTTCTGGTTTGTATTGAGTTATACCATTATGGTTTGTATTGAGTCATACTTGTATGATTGGTATTAGGTCATGTTTTTCTGGTTTGTATTGAGTCATACTTGTATGTTTTGTATTGAGTTATACTCGTGTGGTTTATATTGAGTAATACTCGTGTGGTTTGTATTTATGTATACTTGTGTGGTTTGTATTGAGTCATACTCGTGTGGTTTGTATTGAGTCATACTTGTCCGGTTTGTATTGAGTCATACTTGTATGGTTTATATTGAGTCATACTTGTATGGTTTGTATTGAGTCATACTCGTGTGGTTTGTATTTAGTCATACTTGTGTGGTTTGTATTGAGTCATACTTTTCTGGTTTGTATTGAGTCATACTTGTCCGGTTTGTATTGAGTCATATTTGTGTGGTTTGTATTGAGTCATACTCGTGTGGTTTGTATTGAGTCATACTTTTCTAATTTGTATTGAGTCATACTTGTCCGGTTTGTATTGAGTCATACTTGTATCATTTGTATGGTTTGTGTTGAGTCACACTTGTATGTTTTGTATTTTGTTAAATGTGAATATGAATACGCCCATCGAAAGTTTTGTTTAACCTTTAGTTGTGTTTTTATATTAGTCTTTAGAAATTAACATTCAGTACTTTGTTAGGTAAAGATTAAAAAAAAGAAGCTACTTCACTGGTGTATAGGCTGAAAATGCTTATTTTCATGCATCTTCTCTCATTTAAAAAAACGCACAAAAGGTAGTTATTTAGTTTTTTATTGGTTTGTTGTGGTCTATTCCATCATTATTATATTATAATACAAATCAATACACTTGGTAAAAATAGAATAGTTGCCAAATACCGTATGACACTGTAACTAATAGATTTTGAACACTAATGCATTACACATATCTAATAAAAACACGTTAATTGATAAAAGTAGTAAATATATTTATTGAAAAAAATAAATATATCTATCAAAAGATTGAAGCCTAACAAAAAGACACATAAGCTAATAGATGTAAAACATTATGCAACCCTTTAGAAGAATATTTCAATAATCCGCTCGGCGAAAATATAACTTTGCGCCCCCCCACCCCCCCCTAATCTAAAATCCTGGATCCGCCCCTGACACTGAAATTAAAGATACAAATAGAACCGTTTGAATATGATTTATCGTACTCCAATAGCACAATTAAGTACACGGAAATCGACTAGAATATTCAGTAAAATACGATAACGAAATAAATAAGGGATTCTGGAAACTATAGTGATTTTAACTAAAATTACAGAAATTCGTGATTTTAAGAAATGTTGAAATAAAGTCTTGATCTTGAATGAAAAAACGATAACTGATAAGTAATTTGGTGTGTTATAAAACGGATAGAGTGCAAAAGCTTTTAAGAGGGGGGGCAAGGGGTATAACTGTTATGCTGTTATGGGGCATTTTAATTCTTTGTTATCTGTTATTCTGAAAATATATTTACTGTTAGCTGTTATGGTCTTATTCTTTGTTAGCTGTTATATGACTATTATCTGTTTTGTTATCTGTTATTGTGAGAATATATTTGCTGTTAACTGTTATTGGAAATTGGAATGTTAGCATTTTGACAGCCAATCTTCCCATGAAATTGAAGATAATTGTAAATTGTGATTTGAACAGGATAAAAGTCTCATTGGCAGGCTTACCACATCTTCTTAGAATGTATATCTATAGGGGTCTTTCTACTGGTAATATCGGGTGGCCCTGTATTTGCAGGACAATTTCAGTAACATACATCACATAAACATATTAAAACCAATTGGACCCAGGACCATTCCAGTTTATATTATTATTATCCTTTGTAATAAAATCCGTTGTCTGTGAACATGTACCATTTTGTACAAATTATAATTCACGTTTTACTTGTACAATAACTTATAGTATGAATTTTGTTATAAAAAAAGCATTAGTACACCCTATAGATTTTTTTTATTCAATGACCACATAAGAATCGTTCTGTATGTGCCTATTTCCAAGCCATGAGCCTGGATTCAGTGGTTGAAGTTTGTTACTGTGTTACTAAGGTTTCTCGTTCACTATTTTGTGGATGAAGTAGGCAGTTAGTTTTCTCCTTCAAATTGTTTTACATTACTATTAAAGTGGTATGGGATTGAATTATGGCTTTGGGAATTATACAACATCTTTTTCTTTTATTATTTATATTATAAGTGCTACTCCCTCTCTTTTCATTTACATGAAAGAAAACCCTGACCACCAGATTTTTTTAAAGCTTTTTAACTGCTTCACATGGCGAAAATTGTAGCTCAGAAACCATTGATACAAATAAAATAAGATGTGTCTTCAGTTTAATTTGTGACAAATACCCTTTTAAAAATCCTACAGCTTCTCCAATGTTGTACCAAAATTTTCCATATTCTATAATTTCACATTAGATGCATGATTGGTGTTTCACTTGATGTCATCCAAATTTTCACTTGGTCCAATTTCTATTATACTATCAGAATTGTCACTTGAGTCAATTTCTATTATCAGAATAACCATAACTGGCATGGGTGTGTCAGTTACATGTCCTGTCTCCACTGATCTGGGTATTTTTGTGTTTTACAAGTAAGTTTTATCTTGAGATCATTAAATACAAAAAATACATTGTGCGTCAATGTTTTTTTTATTACTTGTAAAAGTAGAAATAAAAAATCTAAAAATCAAATTAATTTGAAAGTGTCACTGGCTGCACCTACTTTCAAAAATTAATCAAAAAAAACCTAAATCATTAAAAATTGATCCCTCAAATGACTTAGATTAAAGATATCTATATATCAAAAGCCGGAACTAGTTATTTCGTTCAGAAAAAATCAACATCCATACTATTACCATGATAACTTATTGCCACATGTGGAGCAGGATCTGCTTACCCTTCGAGAGCACCTGAAATCACCCCTAGTTTTGGGTGGGTTCGTGTTGTTTATTCTTTAGTTTTCTATGTTGTGTCATGTGTACTATTGTTTTTCTGTTTGTCTTTTTCATTTTTAGCCATGGCGTTGTCAGTTTGTTTTAGATTTAGGAGTGTGACTGTCCCTTTGGTATTTTTCGTCCCTCTTTTATTGAACAAGTAGAAAAAAATCAACCATGGCAGAACTGCCCAAACGGCCGAAACGTCTTGTTTACACAATACAATTTTCTTGGTCCATACCACAAGTTATTATATACTAAGATCTACGAGTTATCTACTTGATTGGTCCTGGACAGACTTATTTTCATATTTCATTTACTGTTATCTGTTATTGTCCCTTTTCAATTCCTTGTTATCTGTTTTTTACCAAATCAATTCACTGTTTTGCTGTTATGGGGACCCCCCTTGCCCCCCCTCTTTTAATAAAAATTAATTGTAGATCCGAAAAGGTCAGTGTTTTGAAAATGTTCGTACAAAATGTCAAATATTTAAAAGGAATGCAAAAGTATGCGGACTTACTGGTGTAAATATTGTTTTTCATTATTTTAAGATTCTTATTCACTTAATTATTCTGTCTAAAAGAAGAGGTACTACTTATAGCTTTTTGCTTGAAAAATATGTCGTAATTTTATAATTTTCAACTAGTTTCTGAAATAAAAGTCAATTTTACGATAACTGCACCGTACGATTTTGTGACGACCGGGCAAAAATCAAAATAAAATCATTATTCTTTTATTTAAAACAAAAATTAGCCGTGTGTTAGGTGGGTGCATTAAAGTCCTTAATTAGACGTCTTTTTCAAATATTACACTCGCCTATACAGCTTACAATCCTTCCATACAACAAATATAGTGGACCTATTGCTTATAGTTTAAGAAAAACAGACCAAAACGCAATAACTTAACACTGATCAATGAACCGTGAAAATGGGGTCAAGGTAAAACAAAAACCTGCGAGACTGACATGTACATCATAAAATATTTCCATACACTAAATATAGTTGACCTATTGCATATAGTATTAATAAAAAAACCAAAACTCAAAAACTTAACTTCGACCAATGAACCGTGAAAATGAGGTCAAGGTCAGATGACACCTGCCAGCTAGACATATACACCTTACAATCATTCCATACACTAAATATAGTAGACCTATTGCATACAGTATATGTATAAGAAAAACAGACCAAAACACAAAAACCTAACTACAACCACTGAACCATGAAAATGAGGTCAAGGTCAGATAACACCTGCCAGTTGGATATGTACACCTTACAGTCCGTACACCGAATATACTAGACCTATTGCTTATAGTATCTGATATATGGACTTGACCACCAAAACTTAACCTTATTCACTGATCCATGGATGAGGTTGATGTCAAGTGAAAGCTCAGTGTCTGACGGGCATATGGACTTTGCAAGGTACGCACATACCAAATGTAGCTATCCTATTACTCATAATAAGAGAGAAATTAAAATTACAAAAAATCTTACCTTTTTTTCAAGTAGTCACGGAACCATGAAAATCAGTTCAAGGACAATGGACATGTGACAGACGGAAACTTCGTAACATAAGGCATCTATATAAAAAGTATGAAGCATCCAGGTATTCCACCTTCTATATAAATATAAAGCTTTTAAGAAGTTAGCTAACGCCGCCGCCGTTGCCGCCGCCGCCACCGCATCACTATCCCTTTGTCGATCTTTCTGCGACAAAAATGAATGGAAGTCTAAACCCAGGCATATGGACTTCCCGTAATATAAAAACAGCCACCATTTTACTTTCAAAGTTGTGGTGTTAGAAAACTTAATATCATTAATGGTTCAGAAATATGCGAGGCTCTTTAAATGCAGATCTGTACCGTGTTAATATTAAGCTAAATCCCGCATGCAGCTGTAGCCAGGTTGTTGAGGATTGTATTCACATTTTATATGCTATACCAATTGAGATTATATTAATTGGCTTTTCACGGTGACCTTTTATGTGTAATGACCGTATTCTACTTTTTACGTGCAATAGTCGTTTCCTCTTGTTCATGTGTAATGGCCATTTTCACCTGTTGCCTGTGTAATGACCTTTTTCTCCTGTTATATGTATAATGGCCATATTTGTTTTATGTAATGGCTGTTTTCTCTTTTTTTTAGGAGTTATGGCCGTTTTCACCTGTTGCGTGTGTAATGGCGGCTTTTTTTTTTTTATGTCTATAAACGGCCGCTCTCTCCTATATATTGCTTGTGTAAAAATGACCATTTCCCCCTGTTTTCAGTATAATGACCGTATTCTCTTTATTACGTGTAATAGTCGTTTCCTCTTTTTTATGTGTAATTGCCATGTTCTCTTGTTTCTATGTGTAATGACTGTTTCCTCTTGTTTCTATGTGTAATGACTGTTTCCTCTTGTTTCTATGTGTAATGACTGTTTCCTCTTGTTTCTATGTGTAATGACTGTTTCCTCTTGTTTCTATGTGTAATGACTGTTTCTTCTTGTTTCTATGTGTAATGACTGTTTTTCCTATTGTACATGTAAATGCCGTTTCCTTTTGTTTTATGTGTAATGACCATTTTTCTTGTTTTATGTGTAATGACCATTTTTCTTGTTTTATGTGTAATGACCATTTTTCTTGTTTTATGTGTAATGACCATTTTTTCTTGTTTTATGTGTAATGACCATTTTTCTTGTTTTATGTGTAATGACCATTTTTCTTGTTTTATGTGTAATGACCATTTTTCTTGTTTTAAGTGTAATGACCATTTTTCTTGTTTTAAGTGTAATGACCATTTTTTCTTGTTTTAAGTGTAATGACCATTTTTCTTGTTTTATGTGTAATGACCATTTTTTCTTGTTTTATGTGTAATGACCATTTTTCTTGTTTTATGTGTAATGACCATTTTTCTTGTTTTAAGTTTAATGACCATTTTTCTTGTTTTATGTGTAATGACCATTTTTCTTGTTTTAAGTGTAATGACCATTTTTCTTGTTTTATGTGTAATGACCATTTTTCTTGTTTTATGTGTAATGACTATTTTTCTTGTTTTAAGTGAAATGGCCGTTTTCTCCTGTTGTATGTCTAATGGTGGAGATATGATTTGATTTGAGTGATTGGTGTTAAACGCCACTTTCATCACTATTGATCCTAGTACTTATAATCATGGAGATATGATTTGATTTGATTGATTGGTGTTGAACGCCACTTTCATCACTATTGATCCTAGTACTTATAGTCATGGAGATATGATTTGATTTGATTGATTGGTGTTTAACGCCACTTTCAGCACTATTGATCCTAGTACTTATAATCATGAAGATATGATTTGATTTGATTGATTGGTGTTTAACGCCACTTTCAGCACTATTGATCCTAGTACTTATAATCATGGAGATATGATTTGATTTGATTGATTGGTGTTTAACGCCATTTTCAGCACTATTAAAACTAGTACTTATAGTCATGGAGATATGATTTGATTTGATTGATTGGTGTTTAAAGCCACTTTCAGCACTATTGATACTAGTACTTATAATCATGGAGATATGATTTGATTTGATTGATTGGTGTTGAACGCCACTTTCATCACTATTGATCCTAGTACTTATAATCATGGAGATATGATTTGATTTGATTGATTGGTGTTTAACGCCATTTTCAGCACTATTAAAACTAGTACTTATAGTCATGGAGATATGATTTGATTTGATTGATTGGTGTTTAACGCCACTTTCAGCACTATTGATACTAGTACTTATAATCATGGTGATATGATATGATTTAATTGATTGGTGTTTAACGCCACTTTCAGCACTATTGATACTAGTACTTATAGTCATGGTGATATGATTTGATTGATGTGGTGTTTAACGCCACTTTCAGCACTATTGCTACTAGTACTTATAATCATGGAGATATGATTTGATTTGATTGGTGTTTAACGCCACTTTCAGCACTATTGATCCTAGTACTTATAATCATGGAGATATGATTTGATTTGATTGGTGTTTAACGCCACTTTCAGCACTATTGATCCTAGTACTTATAATCATGGAGATATGATTTGATTTGATTGGTGTTTAACGCCACTTTCAGCACTATTGATACTAGTACTTATAGTCATGGTGATATGATTTGATTGATTGGTGTTTAACGCCACTTTCAGCACTATTGATACTAGTACTTATAATCATGGAGATATGATTTGATTGTGATTGGTGTTTAACGCCACTTTCAGCACTATTGATCCTAGTACTTATAATCATGGAGATATGATTTGATTTGATTGGTGTTTAACGCCATTTTCAGCACTATTGATCCTAGAACTTATAATCATGGAGATATGATTTGATTGATTGGTGTTTAACGCCACTTTCAGCACTATTGATCTTAGTACTTATAATCATGGAGATATGATTTGATTTGATTGATTGGTGTTTAACGCCACTTTCAGCACTTTTAATACTAGTACTTATAGTCATGGAGATATGATTTGATTTGATTGATTGGTGTTTAACGCCACTTTCAGCACTATTAATACTAGTACTTATAGTCATGGAGATATGATTTGATTTGATTGATTGGTGTTTAACGCCACTTTCAGCACTATTAATACTAGTACTTATAGTCATGGAGATATGATTTGATTTGATTGATTGGTGTTTAACGCCACTTTCAGCACTATTGATCTTAGTACTTATAGTCATGGAGATATGATTTGATTTGATTGATTGGTGTTTAACGCCACTGTCAGCACTATTAATACTAGTACTTATAATCATGGAGATATGATTTGATTTGATTGATTGGTGTTTAACGCCACTGTCAGCACTATTAATACTAGTACTTATAATCATGGAGATATGATTTGATTTGATTGATTGGTGTTTAACGCCACTTTCAGCACTATTGATACTAGTACTTATAATCATGGAGATATGATTTGATTGATTGGTGTTTAACGCCACTTTCAGCACTATTAATACTAGTTCTTATAGTCATGGAGATATGATTTGATTTGATTGATTGGTGTTTAACGCCACTTTCAGCACTATTAATACTAGTACTTATAGTCATGGAGATATGATTGATTTGATTGATTGGTGTTTAACGCCACTTTCAGCACTATTGATACTAGTACTTATAATCATGGAGATATGATTTGATTTGATTGATTGGTGTTTAACGCCACTTTCAGCACTATTAATACTAGTACTTATAGTCATGGAGATATGATTTGATTTGATTGATTGGTGTTTAACGCCACTTTCAGCACTATTGATCTTAGTACTTATAGTCATGGAGATATGATTTGATTTGATTGATTGGTGTTTAACGCCACTGTCAGCACTATTAATACTAGTACTTATAGTCATGAGATATGATTTGATTTGATTGATTGGTGTTTAACGCCACCTTCAGCACTATTGATCCTAGTACTTATAATCATGGAGATATGATTTGATTTGATTGATTGGTGTTTAACGCCACTTTCAGCACTATTGATCCTAGTACTTATAATCATGGAGATATGATTTGATTTGATTGGTGTTTAACGCTACTTTCAGCACTATTGATCTTAGTACTTATAGTCATGGAGATATGATTTGATTTGATTGATTGGTGTTTAACGCCACTTTCAGCACTATTGATCCTAGTACTTATAATCATGGAGATATGATTTGATTTGATTGGTGTTTAACGTCACTGTCAGCACTATTAATATTAGTACTTATAATCATGGAGATATGATTTGATTTGATTGATTGGTGTTTAACGCCACTTTCAGCACTATTGATCCTAGTACTTATAATCATGGAGATATGATTTGATTTGATTGGTGTTTAACGCTACTTTCAGCACTATTGATCTTAGTACTTATAGTCATGGAGATATGATTTGATTTGATTGATTGGTGTTTAACGCCACTGTCAGCACTATTAATACTAGTACTTATAGTCACGGAGATATGATTCGATTTGATTGGTGTTTAACGCCACTTTCAGCACTATTGATCCTAGTACTTATAATCATGTAGATATGATTTGATTTGATTGATTGGTGTTTAACGCCACTGTCAGCACTATTGATACTAGTACTTATAGTCACCGAGATATGATTTGATTTGATTGATTGGTGTTTAACGCCACTTTCAGCACTATTGATCCTAGTACTTATAATCATGGAGATATTATTTGATTTAATTGGTGTTTAACGCCACTATCAGCACTATTAATATTATTACTTATAGTCATGGAGATTTGATTTGATTGATTGGTGTTTAAAGCCACTGTCAGCACTATTAATATTAGTACTTATAATCATGGAGATATGATGTGATTTGATTGATTGGTGTTTAACGCCACTTCCAGCACTATTGATCCTAGTACTTATAATCATGGAGATATGATTTGATTTGATTGGTGTTTAACGCCACTGTGAGCACTATTAATACTATACTTATAATCATGGAGATATGATTGATTTGATTGATTGGTGTTTAACGCCACTTTCAGCACTATTGATCCTAGTACATATAGTCATGGAGATATGATTTGATTTGATTGTGTTTAACGCCACTGTCAGCACTATTAATACTAGTACTTATAGTCATGGAGATATGATTTGATTGATTGGTGTTTAAAGCCACTGTCAGCACTATTAATATTAGAACTTATAATCATGGAGATATGATTTGATTTGATTGATTGGTGTTTAACGCCACTTCCAGCACTATTGATCCTAGTACTTATAATCATGGAGATATGATTTGATTTGATTGGTGTTTAAACGTCACTGTCAGCACTATTAATACTAGTACTTATAGTCACGGAGATATGATTTGATTGATTGGTGTTTAACGCCACTTTCAGCACTATTAATACTAGTACTTATAATCATGGAGATATGATTTGATTTGATTGATTGGTGTTTAAAGCCACTTTCAGCACTATTAATCTAGTACTTATAATCATGGAGATATGATTTGATTTGATTGATTGGTTTAAAGCCACTTTCAGCACTATTAATACTAGTACTTATAGTCATGGAGATTTTGATTTGATTTGATTGGTGTTTAACGCCGCTTTCAGCACTATTGATCCTAGTACTTATAATCATGGAGATATGATTTGATTTGATTGATTGGTGTTTAACGCCACTGTCAGCACTATTAATCCTAGTACTTATAGTCATGGAGATTGATTTGATTTGATTGATTGGTGTTTAACGCCACTGTCAGCACTATTAATCCTAGTACTTATAGTCATGGAGATATAATTTGATTGATTGGTGTTTAAAGCCACTTCAGGCACTATTAATACTAGTACTTATAATCATGGAGATATGATTTGATTTGATTGGTGTTTAACGCCACTGTCAGCACTATTGATCCTAGTACTTATAGTCATGGAGATATAATTTGATTGATTGGTGTTAAACGCCACTGTCAGCACTATTAATCCTAGTACTTATAGTCATGGAGATATGATTGATTTGATTGATTGGTGTTTAAACGCCACTGTCAGCACTATTAATCCTAGTACTTATAGTCATGGAGATATGATTTGATTTGATTGATTGGTGTTTAACGCCACTTTCAGCACTATTGATACTAGTACTTATAGTCATGGAGATATGATTTGATTTGATTGATTGTGTGTTTAACGCCACTTTCAGCACTATTGATCTTAGTACTTATAATCATGAAGATATGATTTGATTTGATTGATTGGTGTTTAACGCCACTGTCAGCACTATTAATCCTAGTACTTATAATCATGGAGATATGATTTGATTGATTGGTGTTTAACGCCATTTTCAGCACTATTGATCCTAGTACTTATAATCATGGAGATTTGATTTGATTGATTGGTGTTTAACGCCACTGTCAGCACTATTAATACTAGTACTTATAATCATGGAGATATGATTTGATTTGATTGATTGGTGTTTAACGCCACTGTCAGCACTATTAATCCTAGTACTTATAATCATGAAGATATGATTTGATTTGATTGATTGGTGTTTAACGCCACTTTCAGCACTATTGATCCTAGTACTTATAATCATGGAGATATGATTTGATTTGATTGATTGGTGTTTAATGCCACTTTCAGCACTATTGATCCTAGTACTTATAGTCATGGAGATATGATTTGATTTGATTTGATTGGTGTTTAACGCCACTGTCAGCACTATTAATCCTAGTACTTATAATCATGGAGATATGATTTGATTTGATTGATTGGTGTTTAACGCCATTTTCAGCACTATTGATCCTAGTACTTATAATCATGGAGATTTGATTTGATTGATTGGTGTTTAACGCCACTGTCAGCACTATTAATACTAGTACTTATAATCATGGAGATATGATTTGATTGATTGGTGTTGAACGCCACTTTCATCACTATTGACCCTAGTACTTATATTCATGGAGATATAAAGTTAAACTCAGATGTAACAATTTTAAACAGATTGTAAACCGTCTCCTTTTTATGTACAAGATATTAAGATAAGATAAGATATCTTTATTCCAATTAAATAGCTAATGAAGATTAATGTAGATTAATAGATAATTTTTCATATTAATTGACAAACATATTGTTGACAATCATATACAAATATGAATATAATCAACTAAATGTTAAAATCTTAAGTCACAGCCAATCCAGAGCCATAAGCATGTGTGCAAACATGCAGTAATAAAACAAATAATATCATGAATATATAATATTAACAGGCAAATATTCTTAATAGGTTACATATAAACATATCTGTACTAAATAGAGAGTTTTCTGATTTCAAGACATTCATTAATATATACATCATCGGTCGGATTCTAGTCGCTTTGACACATTCCCCATTTCTTTTCTCAATTTTATCATGTACATTCCAATAAATTTTAATACCTCTAGGTTTTCTTGAATAAAAAGACAAATTGAAATTGGCATTTGAGTTTAACATTTTGACAATTTTACAAATGATATTTATATAGAACTATTTTTTCAACAGATTATAATGAGGACATTCACATATATACAATGTTTTTCTTCCTTCATTTTTTTCCAATATAACCTTTGTGATTTATCTATATAATTGTTTTTGGCATATCCATCCATCACTGTTTGTAGAGGGTGTGCAACTATCTTGCATACTGCTGGTATATCTTTAAATGCTCTCACTTCCCAATAATTTGCTGTATTTTTGTTTTAATCATGTTAATTGAAAAACAAGCCAATAGTTAGTTACCTTATCTGATTTAACAGTATTTTCAGTAAAATTTTACCAATTGTTCAGAAAAATAAGATATGCATACATGCTTAAAAAGAGATTTGTTAATACAGACATCAACCTAAAAATAAAGATTTACAAAACCACAGCTAAATGTTAATAGAAGAATTGACTAGTGCCGATACTTCAAACTATAAACTAATGTCAGCTATATGAGGTTTTGAATAAATGAATTATAATGTATGAATTTGTCCAAATACAAACAATAAGAAAATATCCTCCACTAGCATTGATCAGTTTGACATTAATGTTCATTTATTCCTTTTCCTTTTAACAATGATTTTATTTCTATATGTCCTTGCTCCTGTGCTACATTAAGGGGATTTTTACCTTTAAAGTTACATCTATTGACATCAGCTGAATGCTGTAACAGATCTTTAACAACATCAACATGTCCTTCCTGACTTGCTATATAAAGTGAGGAACATCCATTATCATCACAGAGATCAATATCAACATCATCACACTGAAGAAGTTCACGTACAACCTCTATCATGTTGTTATAACAAGCAATCTGTAATGGTGGAGTGCCATCATTCTTACATTTATTGACGTCAGCTGAATGTTGTAACAGTTCTTTTACAACATTAACATGTCCTTTCTGACTTGCTATATAAAGTGATGAACATCCATTATCATCACAGCGATCAATATCAACATCATCACACTGAAGAAGTTCACGTACAACCTCTATCATGTTGTTATAACAAGCAATCTGTAATGGTGGGGTGCCATCATTCTTACATTTATTGACGTCAGCTGAATGTTGTAACAGTTCTTTAACAACATACACATGTCCTTTCTGACTTGCTATATACAGAGGAGATATACCATCATTGTCACACTTATTGACATCAGCTGAATGTTGTAACAGTTCTTTAACAACATCAACATGTCCTTCCTGACTTGCTATAGACAGAGGTGATACATCATCATTGTTACATTTATTAACATCAGCTGAATGTTGTAACAGTTCTTTAACAACATCAACATGTCCATTCTCACTTGCTATATTCAGAGGTGATACATCATTATTGTCACATTTATTGACATCAGCTGAATGGTGTAACAGTTCTTTAACAACATCAACATGTCCATTCTGACTTGCTATATACAGAGGTGATACATCATTATTGTTACACTTATTGACATCAGCTGAATGTTGTAACAGTTCTTTAACAACATTAACATGTCCATTCTGACTTGCTATAGACAGAGGTGATACATCATCATTGTTACATTTATTAACATCAGCTGAATGTTGTAACAGTTCTTTAACAACATTAACATGTCCATTCTGACTTGCTATAGACAGAGGTGATACATCATCATTGTTACATTTATTAACATCAGCTGAATGTTGTAACAGTTCTTTAACAACATTAACATGTCCATTCTGACTTGCTATAGACAGAGGTGATACATCATCATTGTTACATTTATAAACATCAGCTGAATGTTGTAACAGTTCTTTAACAACATCAACATGTCCTATCTCACTTGCTATATACAGAGGTGATACATCATTATTGTTACACTTATTGACATCAGCTGAATGTTGTAACAGTTCTTTAACAACATTAACATGTCCATTCTGACTTGCTATAGACAGAGGTGATGTATCATTATTGTCACACTTATTGACATCAGCTGAATGTTGTAACAGTTCTTTAACAACATTAACATGTCCATTCTGACTTGCTATAGACAGAGGTGATACATCATCATTGTTACATTTATTAACATCAGCTGAATGTTGTAACAGTTCTTTAACAACATTAACATGTCCATTCTGACTTGCTATATACAGAGGTGATACATCATTATTGTTACACTTATTGACATCAGCTGAATGTTGTAACAGTTCTTTAACAACATTAACATGTCCATTCTGACTTGCTATAGACAGAGGTGATACATCATCATTGTTACATTTATTAACATCAGCTGAATGTTGTAACAGTTCTTTAACAACATTAACATGTCCATTCTGACTTGCTATAGACAGAGGTGATACATCATCATTGTTACATTTATAAACATCAGCTGAATGTTGTAACAGTTCTTTAACAACATCAACATGTCCTATCTCACTTGCTATATACAGAGGTGATACATCATTATTGTTACACTTATTGACATCAGCTGAATGTTGTAACAGTTCTTTAACAACATTAACATGTCCATTCTGACTTGCTATAGACAGAGGTGATGTATCATTATTGTCACACTTATTGACATCAGCTGAATGTTGTAACAGTTCTTTAACAACATTAACATGTCCATTCTGACTTGCTATAGACAGAGGTGATACATCATCATTGTTACATTTATTAACATCAGCTGAATGTTGTAACAGTTCTTTAACAACATTAACATGTCCATTCTGACTTGCTATAGACAGAGGTGATACATCATCATTGTTACATTTATAAACATCAGCTGAATGTTGTAACAGTTCTTTAACAACATCAACATGTCCTATCTCACTTGCTATATACAGAGGTGATACATCATTATTGTTACACTTATTGACATCAGCTGAATGTTGTAACAGTTCTTTAACAACATTAACATGTCCATTCTGACTTGCTATAGACAGAGGTGATGTATCATTATTGTCACACTTATTGACATCAGCTGAATGTTGTAACAGTTCTTTAACAACATTAACATGTCCATTCTGACTTGCTATAGACAGAGGTGATACATCATCATTGTTACATTTATTAACATCAGCTGAATGTTGTAACAGTTCTTTAACAACATTAACATGTCCATTCTGACTTGCTATAGACAGAGGTGATACATCATCATTGTTACATTTATTAACATCAGCTGAATGTTGTAATAGTTCTTTAACAACATCAACATGTCCCTTATAACTTGCAAAATGCAGAGGTGAAAAACAATTTTTGCCACACTTATTAACATCAGCTGAATGTTGTAACAGTTCTTTAACAACATCAACATGTCCATTATCACTTGCTATATTCAGAGGTGATACATCATTATTGTCACATTTATTGACATCAGCTGAATGGTGTAACAGTTCTTTAACAACATCAACATGTCCATTCTGACTTGCTATAAACAGAGGTGATACATCATCATTGTCACACTTATTGACATCAGCTGAATGGTGTAACAGTTCTTTAACAACATTAACATGTCCATTATGACTTGCTATATTCAGAGGTGATACATCATTATTGTCACATTTATTGACATCAGCTGAATGGTGTAACAGTTCTTTAACAACATCAACATGTCCATTATGACTTGCTATATACAGAGGTGATACATCATTGTTGTTACATTTATTGACATCAGCTGAATGGTGTAACAGTTCTTTAACAACATTAACATGTCCATTATGACTTGCTATATACAGAGGTGATACATCATCATTGTCACACTTATTGACATCAGCTGAATGGTGTAACAGTTCTTTAACAACATCAACATGTCCTTCCTGACTTGCCCATAATAAAGGAAAATAACCATCCTCTCTACAATAATTAATGTCACTATTCCTTCTGATCAACCATTTGACAAGGTCAATAGTACCCATATAACAACTTCCTGCAAGTGCTTTATCTTTATTGTGAATATCTTTAGTATGAACAAGTTCTTCCTGTTTTGATAGATCAAGTTGGTTTAAACGTGTTATGAAATTTTCAGTAAATGTTGTAGAATTCATGTTTCTGTTCTGACATACACTGTTTACAAAACCATTCTCCCAGTCTTTCAGTAACCTATTTATATATCTATTTATATGTTTATCAGGTATTCCTATTACAAACTCTATTTCTGTGCCCATGGTATCTGTTATCTTCCAAAGAAATCTTTCTCTAATGAAACCAGTATTAGCATGATCAATGAAAATCTGTAACATCTTCTCCCCAAAGTATTTGGCAAGGAAATCAAACAACTTATCGTGGATTATTTTGTATGTACCATCCGCCTTGACCACATAGGTACCCTCAAGAGTTTCCAAGGATTTCCTTAAACGTTTGATAGATGTTCCTTTATTCAGTTCACATTCTTCTAGTAAATCTTCTATCATTGCTCCTATCTTCTTATCTTTTGGTGACAAGTTTTCTTCTGTTAATGTGTTGTTAAACATCACACAAAGGACTAAGCTACAATACTGCATCTTACCAGCATCACTTTCTCCATACATTTGTACAAGTTGATCTTTGAAAACTTCAAAAGGATTGCTAAAAAAAGAGGTAACGCTAACATTCTTCTGGAGGTTCTGTTTATGATATAAGCTACATAACAGTGGGAAAAAGTCATATTTTTCTGACAATTCCTTTACTTCATCAGCATGATCAGTATTTTCCTTCAAGTAAACTTCAGCTAAAGCAAATTTTTCAGCAGCACTAAGTTTGAATTCTATTGAACTTAAATCGATGTTACACATTTTGAAAATAGAGAGATTGCTAAATAGTTCATCTTTGTAAACCTCCAATCTACATGTAGAGATGATTTTACAACATTTGTCTTCAAGAAGAGATATTATGTGATCAAGTCTTTGTTTCCAGTCAGTGTAAATTTGTTGATTAAGAGTATATCTGCCACAGACGTCATCAAATACAAACAAAGTTTTCCTCCCATGTTTAAACCATTTTCCAATGTCTTCTGGTTTACTACATGGAATTACAGTATAGCCATGTTTCTTCATTATGAGGGCAATGTGTTTAGAAAGAAAACTTTTTCCAGTGCCAGAATTTCCAACCAGGGTAACTGAACTTTGTGTCAAAACTTTTTGCATTACATGTTTCTCTGCTTCAGTGCTTACAAACTGTTGATCATCCTTTTTCCACTGTTCCAAGCGTTTTTCGAACTGCTCTGTAAAATATGATATTCAATAAATTAACTATATATTTAAAGTTCAAATTTCAAGGTGTAATAATACAAAAATAAAGTATGTGACATCAAGTTTCATCATGTTCATGTATTTTGTGTGTTTTGAAGCACCATATTTTGTTTTATTCAGTGTTTTAATAAAATATTTTTAAAACTTAAGATGATAAGATCAAATATGAATTCATGACATCAGTCTACTTTTTTATATTATAATTGTCTTTTTTAAAATTATTTGATAATTGATTAGTAGTTTAACTCCTTTTACAGCACTTTTGATATTTCGTGGTGGTCAGGTTTTATAAGTGGAGGGAACTGAAGTGCTCAGAGAGAAAAATTTGACCTTCGACAGGAGAACTGACAATCCTAGTCAATTTAGACATGTTAGATTAGAGTAAAGCACATCTGCCATGTGTAAGGTTCAAACTTACAACCTCAGTGTTTAAAGGCTAGTAATACAGTACTTGAACTACTTAGACCACTTATCCACCGAGGCCCTGTTTTTAATTCCAAGAACTTTGAAGGTTAACATATTTTGGTAGTATTCTGGTAGTATTCTTGAAAATTGAGGCCAACAAATGAATTCTTACACCAGAAATTAATGCAAAATTCCAAGTTATACTTAAGAAGCAAATTAAAAACCTGAAAATGGCAGCCAACAGATAATTTTGACTCTCAGAACCAATTTAGAATAGCACAATATACTTATCAATGAAATGGTAGCTTGAAAGATGTTCCTCAAAATTTTTTATTTATAATATAAAACGGTCTACATATAATGTACAACATTTCAACAAGTTTGTATCTATCTTTGAGCAATACTTTTGGAATAATTGCATTTAAAAAAGTTTATAGAAGGACAGACAAAACGAAAAGTATAAAGCGATTTTATTCTTGATACGAGCCCTTATCAAACAAAACATATGTATTTTCCAGTTATATGTACTAAAGATGCCTTATTATAGGATTTATGTTCTACATCAATAGACTTACCAAGTATATTTTTAGGAATAACGTCATCGTGATCCATCAGAATATCTAAAAATATAAAAACAACATATTATGAACATGGTACTCTCAGATTCGAACTTTAATATTATTGTCTTTTGTGTTTTGTATCGATCTGATGAGTTAATAGAAATAAGAAGATAAGCCCTTTTAACTGATTTTTAAAGTTTATACTTTTGTTGTACTGTTACATCACTGTCCCAAGCTAGGGGAGGGTTTGACACCGGTACACATGTTTAACCTTGCCACATTATGTATGCTCATGCCCCAAATCAGGAGTCTGTAATTCAGTGATTGTCATTTTTTGCTGTGTATCATATTTCATAAATAAATCAGGCTGTTTGTTGTCTTGTTAGAATTGTTTCACATTTGTCATTTCAGTGCCTTTAATAGCTTACTTTGAAGTATGAATTTTGCTCATTGTTGAAGGATGTATGTTGACCTATATTTGCTAACTTTTACGTCATTAGGTCTCTGGCGGATAGTTTTCTCATTGGCAATCTGAACACATATTCTTTTTTCCTATTACATACATGTATTACAAATTATGAATAAGTGTTTCCTTACACCAAAAGTACATGGCCTAATATATACTTAAAAGAGTGCACTTTAATGTATCACCTGATAAATCAATCATTATTGAATAATTTGTTGACAGGCCCAAGTAATGTCTAAGATAACTGCACATGTCAAGAAATGTTATGGCAATACATAGTCCCCTAACGGTTAAAATTCACACACGTTCATTTTTATCTATAAAGATGTCACTCCTAACTATCCTACTACCTGTCGATACATTTATTTTTGGCATTGCACAAGTCATGTCTTCTTTGGCTGTTCATGACGTTAAAATACTAAATCCCTGGGATGTGTTTTAGTTGATTTTAGTCTCTGATGCATGATTTTTTATTATTAATTGTTTTGGCTTTTAACTAGCTGTCAGTAACTGCGAGTACTCTCAAATCGTACTTCCTTGTTAATTTGACCTGTTGATACTATTTGTAATGCTTTTTGTTAATTTATGTAAATATGGATCTTGTCTATATACCAGCTTTGAGTATTTGGAACTCCTACCAATTTTCACTTCTTCAAGACGTACTATGAACATCAAAATTATTTCATTTCTCCTTAAATACTGTTCTTGTACCTGTACAGGAAGTTTTATCTAGCTCTTATTGTATAGTTTTATTGTTGATATTCACCCTATATGTACCAAGTGTTAGATTAGTTTTATTGATATTAAAGAAATTTCTTGGTATTCCTAAACGAAAGATTTATACACACAGACGATCAAGTATACCTAATGACAAAATTATTTGTATTTACCTGTGTAGGATATGACACAGCTTTTTTCAATAAACTCATCATAGATACCAGGATTCAAATTAAAAGTGATGATTTTCTATAAATTGTTTAATATATTTCAGAGTGGTATCTTACTTTAACTTTGTTTAAACCTGTTTATTTACTTTTGACCTTAATTATTCATCCCTTATAAATTTTATTAACTATGAATTTGCATTCAAATTTATTCGTTCATTGTGTGTTAATTTGCGTTTTTTTTTTAATTGAGTTAAGCCTCCCAATTAATATTTTATAATGTGTTTTTCTATGTTGTGATGTTATACTATTGTTTCAGAAAAGGGAGAAGGTTTGGTACCAATTAAACGTTTAATCCCGCTGCAAATGTTTCCACCTGTCCTAAGTTGGGATCTGATGTACAGTAGTTGTTGTTTGTTTATGTAGTTCATGTTTTTCTCGTTTCTCATTTTTATATAGATTAGACCGTTGGTTTTTCCTGTTTCAATGGTTTTACAATTCTAATTTTTGGGGCCCTTTATAGCTTGCTGGTTGGTGTGAGCCAAGGCTCCGTGTTGAAGGCCGTACCTTGACCTATAACGGTTTACTTTTATAAATTGTTATTTGGATGGAGAGTTGTCTCATTACCACATCTTCCTATATCTATTGTACTGATACAAAATGTTACTTTATCTATAAGTTGTCATGTTGTAAACTATATAACAAATATCAAGTCAATATCTTCAGGCATGACCAAAAAGAAAATAAACTGTTAACACAGAGATATGTCTCGCCTATTTGTAATTTTGATAATGCAAATTTGTAAAAACTAGATACCATTGAGATGGGAGCCATCTCTGTGGGCCCTGCTGTCAATAACGTGGGGTAAATAAGTTGTATGGATAATCTGATATGAAGCATTATTTGAAGTTATTGCATAGTCTCGTGTGTGATTTTATTTTAAGAGCGGACACAAGTTGTCAAGAACAACGAAGGGATGGACAGACCGACGGACTGACCTTTGACCTAGGATGCATACATTATGACACATTCTCTGGTGTTGGTTAATATATATGTTAAGTTGAAAATGTTTGTCAGGTATAGAGTATGAAATAATAACAGATGTCCTCTCAAAATATAGTGTGGATCAAATTTGTTAGCGATGGACAGACCAACAGACAGACAGACCTTTGACCTAGGAAGTTGTACATACATCATGACACATCCTCTGGTGTTGGTTAAAATGGATGTCAAGTATAATATTTGAAATCATAACGGTTCTCAAGATATAGAGCGGACACAATCTTCACCACAGGACACGGGGTTGTCAACTGAAACCAAAGTTTTTTTGACCTTGACCTTTGACCTAGAAAGTTGTACATACATCATGACACGCCCTCTGGTGGTGGTTAAAATGGATGTCAAGTATAATATTTGAAATCATAACGGTTATCTAGATATGGAGCGGACACGATCTTCACCACAGGACACGGGGTTGTCAACTGAAACCAAAGTTTTTGACCTTGACCTTTGACCTAGGAAGTTGTACATACATCATGACACACCCTCTGGTGTTGGTTAAAATGGATGTTAAGTATAAACTTTGAAATCATAACGGTTCTCAAGATATAGAGCGGACACGGTCTTCACCACAGGACACAGGGTTGTCAACTGAAACCAAAGTTTTTTTACCTTGACCTTTGACCTAGGAAGTTGTACATACATCATGACACGCCCTCTGGTGGTGGTTAATAAACATGTAAAGTATAAATTATGAAATCATAATGGTTCTATAGATATGGAGCGGACACAAAGTTAAAGTGTTACGGAAGGACGGACGGACAGACTGGTCACTATAGGGCGACCCGCCTAAAGGTGGGGCCCTAATTAACATAGTTATACTTTATCATTTAAGTTATGCAAATATTCAAAGTCAATGAACCATGACTGAAGGCACATGGCTAAACAATCTCCATAGAAATGAAATGTGCCATAATGCTAATACAACTACATACCAAATACCATTGACTTCTAAGTCCTTCCCTTTAAACAAAACTAAACACAAACATTAACTTGCAAACCATACATGTAAAAGTTTCAGAGTCAATGAACCATGATGAGAGGGTGGGGCTTTATAATCTCCATGGAAACAAGACTTGCAAATGCCAATGAATTTGCATACCAAATATCAATGCCGATAAATTTGCATACCAAATATCATTGACTTAACAGTAGCGGTTCATCTTAAACTGATCTAACCAAACTAAGACATGTAAACTAAGTAAAAGTTTAAAAGTTATAGACCATGCATGAGGGGGCTCGGCCAAATGTTCTCATTAAAAATGAGATGTACGAATGCTTAATCAACTGTATACCAATTAACATTGGCCTACGAACAGAACTTATCACAAACTAATACATGTAAACTATACAGTGGTTGTCGTTTGATGCTGAGTTACATATTTGTTTTTCGTTCAATTTTTTGTACATACATTAGACCGTTAGTTTTCTCGTTTAAATTGTTTTCCATTTGTCATTTGAAGGCCTCCTATAGCTGACTATGCGGTATGAGCTTTGCTCATTGTTGAAGGTTGTGTGGTGACCTATAGTTGTTAATTTCTATGTCATTTGGTCTCTAGTGAAGAGTTGCCTCATAGGCAATCACACCACATCTTATTTTTTATAAGTTAAAGTTCTAAAGTCAATAGACCATGACTGATGGGGCGGGACCAAACAATCTCCATTGCAATGAGATATGCCAATGCTTATAAATACAACTGCATACCAAATAGCATTGACCTTCCACAAGGGGTTCCCCATACACTGAATTAATCACAAACTAATATATGTAAACTAAACAAAAGTTTCAAAGTCAACATACCATGACTAAGGGGGCAGGGCCAAATAATTTCCATGGCAATAAGATGTGCAAATGATAATACAACTGTATACCAAATATCATTGACCTAACAGTAGTGGTTCACCACAAACTAGACCTAATCACAAACTAATACATTGTTGAAGCCTCTGTCGCCGAAAACAGCATACCTATGTCTCGCTTTTTGACTCCGTCAAGGCGAGACAAAAACTGATTATTTAAGTGAATTTTTTCCAAGGACCATTATTGCTCTGCACAAAATCATCAGACCTGAACAAAATTCAAACTTGGATCTGTAACTTGTCATGATAAAACTATAATATACCAATTATCAAACAAAATCTTCAAGCACTCGGAAAAAAGTGTGTAAAACTGATTTGACGGACAGACAGAGAGACAGACATACAGACATCAGACGGATGGAGTGCAAACTTTAAGTCCCCTTCGACTTCGACAGTAGGGTACTAGAAATAGCTGTAGATTATCACACTAAGGGTAACACTGCTATAAGACAATTAACATCAATTTGAAAAAATATACATCTTTCAGTCTTCATGGTCTTGCGTGAAGTTAAGTGAACTATATTATATGGCTACCTTTTTTCTCATGTCTGTCTTTGAGTTTCTTCATTCCTGAAAAAAGACAAACTGTCTAGATGTTTCATAGTCTAAATATTTCTATAACTGTAACCCAACATTGTACAACATAATTTTGTCATTAAGAAAAAAACAATATTTATATCGCAAGTCATTTGTTTATCAATAATTTTACAAAATTGAAGATTTAACAAATTGAACACAACTGACGAAAATGATAAAAGAATTAATAAATTACTATTAGGAGTTAAGGCAGAAGGGTTTCTAAATATTGGCCAATACATTTTTCTTAATCTTCTGTAACACTTCTTTGTCAATGAACTTTCAAAATTTAGTATAAAAACTGGTAGTTAGGGACCATATTTTTTCGTTATAATACATTGAAATTGACGAAATCACAGTTCTTTTATAAGTGTAATATTCCGGCAACTTAATTTTTTTTATTGAGGAAACATCAAACAATAGATTTTTTTTAAATTCAATGAGGTGATTGCTTTTCAAAATTCCTTCGAAATATCAAATAAAATAAGGGGGTAACAACTTTATTTTCTTGGAAAAAAAAACAAGTGAATCTGTGAGCTACTGCTCACTAATGATACCCCTGCCACACTAAAGTATAAGGTAAACAGGAAGTTGCTGAGTGGTGTATTTGAAAACCCATCACACGGTATAGCTGACTCATATAAACCCTGAAACCAAATATCAGAAATCCTTGTAATGTAGTTCCTGAGAAAGATGCGACGAAAAATATTCATGGGAGGGACATATACCCCCACTTTTTTTTAAAGTGGGGGTATAAAACAAAACTTGTCCATTCAAATTCAATATAATTATTTGTCTTTGATTTTAAATGGACTTTCCACAAAATTTTAAATACAAGAGTGCACACCCTGAAATGACTCGCCTTCTTTATTTAATTACTAACCATTAATTTTATGTTGGTACTCCTAAATATAAAGCTCAACTACAACTATCACATACACTTAATAAGTTCCACTGTACCATGAAAATGAGGTCAAGGTCAGATGACACCTGCCAGTTGGACATGTACACCTTCAATCATTCCATACACCAAATATAGTAGACCTATTGCATACAGTTGAAGAAAAACAGACCAAAACACAAAAACCTAACTATAACCACTGAACCATGAAAATTAGGTCAAGGTCAGAAGACACCTGCCAGTTGGACATGTACACCTTACAATCATTCCATACACCAAATATAGTAGACCTATTGCTCATAGTATCTGAGAAATGGACTTGACCACGAAAACTTAACATTGTTCACTGATCCATTCAATGAGGTCGAGGTCAAGTGAAAACTGTCTGACGGGAATGAGGAACTTGCAAGGAATGCACATACATGTACCAAATAAAGTTATACTATTACTCATATTAAGAGACATATTGAGAATACTAAAATTCTTAATTTTTTTTCCAGTAGTCACTGAACCATGAAAATGAGGTCAAGGACAATTGACATATGACAGAAGGAAACTTCGTAAAATTATAAGGCATCTATATACAAAGTAGGAAGGATCAAGGTCTTCTACTTTCTGAAATATTAAGCTTTTAAGAAGTAAGCTAACGTTGCTGCTGCCGGATCACTATCCCTATGTCAAGCTTTCTGCAACAGAAGTCGCAGGCATAACAATAATTAAAAACAAGTTTTTTAATAGTTCCTCTCTCTTTTCTGATTTAACAATATGTTTGTTTCCAACACTAGATCATTCCTCTTACAGTTAAACATATATTGATGAAAACGTGTCTTTTTTTTGGTTATATTGCAAACATTTTTTTTTTAGCATATTATGTGTCCGATTAATATAATAGGAGGGGGCACTGACTGCCCGAGAGGGAGCCCACTCGTCATGCTTCAGTGATTCCCTAAATAATCAACCAAATTTTTCTCACAAAAGGGGGGAGTAGGGGCTGGTCCCCTTCCCCCTTAAATTCCGCCTCTGAATAGATATGTACACTCAATATGCTCTGGTGTATAAGAAAATGGGCAGATTTTTATAATTATTTTATAATTATGTAAAATTTATGATATATATTGGAATCATCTAAGTAAATCAGGTCCAATATTAATTTCAGAATCTGCTATAATTACCTATTTGACACAATTGCATTACTTGATCTGACAATTCTGTGTTCTCCATTTCTGAAGCAACATCCTGGTATTCTCCGTGTCGTACAGCTTCAAGAAGGTGTGTGTATGCATCTCCACCTTTGCGAATCAATTTGTTGTATAAAAGTCTATTACTTTCCTGTTGAGTGAGAGAAGAATTACAAATTTCCTCTTTTTCTTCAGTACTTAAAACATCAGACTGATACAGGTGGTCAGCTATGTCTGTTTTGGAGTCAACACCATGGACAAACATCTTGTAATTCTTTTGTAGTTTAACTTTGTGTTTATTTAAAACTGAAATATAAGAAAGGCATGAATGAAATATTCTCTTCCTCTTTCACACACATAATTTGTTTTCCCACTGTGATTGGCTGTTTTGTTAAAGTCAATCAGTAAGGGGTACTACTTGTACAAGTTATTTTTAATTACTTGAAGAAGTCATATTAATATACTTATATAAGTCAATTTGTAGGATACTTATACAAGTGAATTTTATTTACTTATTTAGGTAAAAAAAAATATTGCCTAAGTTATGTCCTTTAGACGTTCAGATTTTTTTACTTGTAGAAGTAAAAAAGTCATCCTATCTTCTTTTATTGAATTCTTATGATTTCTTTGCTCTAATAGAATTTTAAATTATCTGCCCTTTGCAGATGTCTTTATCAATCATTTAAGTGTAATTTCATGGACAATAAAAATCCCATTTGTCTGTTATCATCAGAATGTTCACTGCTCATTTACAAGCCTCCAAGGAACATTTTTGAAGGCCTTGTGCAAATACTTAAGATCTTTGCACAATCAGTTTCTTTGTTGAATTTAAAATGAGATCAAACATAATGAACTCGAATAAAAAAAAATGAACAAACCTGGAAAAATCATTTAACATGTTTAAGGTATGAATTTACATCTCAAAACTTGATAACTTTTGTTAGATTGTAAGAAAAATTTACTTATGCAAGTAATTTTTTGAGAAAATTAAGGGGAGATTATTCAAACATTATTTATTTACTTATATGTGTATATTTTTTTTACTTCTTCAAGTGAATAAAAATAACTTGTACAAGTAGTACCCCTGACCGTCAATTGTAGGAGTAATTCTTAGTTGTTGAAATATTGGCATTATTCCAAAACACAGAACAAACAACTGTATACGTACCAAAAGGGCATATTACGTCATAAATAGAATTACATTATGTATATATCAAATTAGACATGTTAGACAATGAATGAACAACACAGTATTTTAAGATTTAAGTAAAAGGCCGACGATAGCAAGGGGATATTCAATACTCATAAGTCTGAGAGTCTGACAATGCCATGGCGAACTGGAGGCTCTTAAGAATCTGTGTCACTCAACTGGAGCTCTGCAAAACATGAAAATCACCTTTCTCCAACATTGTAGACTACAATTTAATATACATGTACTATCGATTCCAAAATTGAAATAAATGTCAAGAACTTAAAAGTTAGTAAAAAATTGTCTTTTATAAGCATGATAAGGGGTCAGGCAATGGTTTCTGTCATATTGGCATTCTTATATATACATTTTGTACCAATCATTTTTTAGGAAAACAGTTTCTATATATCTCTTATAGTTTTCAAGATGAGACATTGAGAGGCAAATACTCTAAAATTCTAAATAAATTTGTCTTTAAAGGGCAAAAACTCCTATAAGTAGTTATCTAATAGCTACGGTCATGTATGCATTTTTGTTGACCTTGAATATCTGATCAGTTTTGCTGTTCACAGTATCTACTTTTCGTTTTTTTCAAGATTATGGACAAAAAATGGTGAATAAGTCAACAATCTTCATTTAAGGGCAATAGTTCTAATAAGGAGTCAACCAATGTTTTCAGACATATAATGCTTTTGTATAGGCCTTGTATTGTTGATAAATTTTGTTGTTAACAAATTCTACTTATCTAATTATCTATAAGAGTTTTCCAGATAAAAGGCAAAAATTCACAAATAAGTCAAAAATGAAATTTGAAGGGCAATAACTCCTGTAAGGAGTCAATAGTCTGATGGTTTGAATTTCATTGGGTTTTTTTTGTAGATCTTACACTAGTAAATGTGCCACACATGATAATCGTGCGAAAATCATGCGTTTTTTTCGCACGGAAAACGCCCAAATCGAGCTACATCCGATAATCGTACGTAAATTTCACGCATGATTTTCGCATGATTCCCGCACGAAAAATTATGCGTATAGAGGTACGTGCGTATTACATGGAATAAATTTACGCATGAGAATCATGTGTTTATCAAAAAACATGATTATCGTGCGTAGTCATGATCAATTATGTAGTGAATTATTTTATTGTTTTTATTGTCTGGATTTGATAACTTCTTTTTTCTTGTTAATGTTTTGCCAACTTTTGGTATCTTCTATTTTCAATTTTATACCAATAAGAATTGATTTTTTTGGGAAAAAATATATATATCACTCACACCACATCTTCCTATATCTTTGGTTTGATTTTTATGTCACAGTTGTATTGCCCGAACTTTCGATGGAACAGTCAATATGTACTTCATTTTAAAGCAATATAGTTGTTATCTGTGTTTCCTTATAGTCACCTAGTGTGCAACTAAAATATGTTTCTAATGCAATATACACATACAAGGATTTTGGTAAAGAAATCTCAGTCATACAATAAATTGTTGCTAAAAAAGGTGAATATTGATGATAACTCTGATTTAAAATCCATTTAAAAATTCTACATGTATATTCAAGAGTACAGCAACAATATCCCAAGTATTTTAGTGCTTGCCTCTGGTTCATATAATATTTCATTTTCACATTTTTCAAAACTTGTTAATTTTTTTTCTCTTCTTCTTACATGTCTTATGTTTGGGTCTTTTTATAGCTTGGTTTTTTTATTCATTGTTCAAGGACATACGGTGACCTGATATTACTTACTATATATACATCATTTAAACAACTCTTGTGAATATTTTTCTCATTGGCAATTCAACCGAATTTCTTTACTTTTATATGATCTTTGGATCATATTATATCAAGAGTAATTGTCCTCAACAGTGATTGTGTAAAATATAGTTTCCTTTTTACAGTTTTGAATGTCTCCATTTTCTTCAAACTTTCTTAGTACAACACCAAAATATAAATTTCAAACTTCTAACTTTATTTCCAAGTATTTTTGTTCACAATTTTATTTCTTCAGTTTTCCAAGTACAACATGTACATGAATGTCAAAATGAATGTCTTCTTCATGAATCAAAATATTGGATTTTTCTTGTAATATTTCAAATGTTTGTGAAGTTTTTCCATGTTTGTGAGGTAGTCTTCTATGTTCTATATTGGTTATTCTTCATAGTGTTCTCTATTGTTCACTGTGAATGGTAACTGAAATAAAATATTCAAAAATAATATAAATTCATGAAATTTGACTTCAGTAAATTAAGTAATTCGATAATAATTAAAAGTGTAATTCACTTAAGAGGTTTCAAACAGCTTATAATGTATCTGCATATATAAAAAAAAAGATGTGGTATGATTGCCAACTGTCTATATCTACAAGAGACCAAAATGACACGGACATTAACAACTATAGTTCACTGTACAGCCTTCAACAATGAGCAAAGCCCATACCGCATAGTTAGCTATAAAAGGCCCAGAAATGACAATGAAAAACAATGATTGCCAATGAGACAACTGTCTATATCTACAAGACACCAAAATGACACGGAAATTAATAACTGTTGGTCACCGTATGACCTTCAACAATAAGCAAAGCCCATACCTCATATTTGGCTTTAAAAGGCAATTCAAACGAGAAAACTAACTGCCTTATTTATATAAAACAAGAATGTGTCCACAGTACACGGATGCCCACTCGCACTATCATTTTCTATGTTTACTGGACTGTGAAATTGGAATAAATTCTCTAATTTGGCATTAAAATTAGAATGATCTTATCAAAGGGAACATGTATACTAAGTTTCAAGTTGATTGGACTTCAACTTCATCGAAAACTACCTTGACCAAAAACTTTAATCTGAGGTGGAACAGACAGACGAACGAACAGATGGACGGACGAACAAACAGACGCACAGACCAGAAAACGTAATGCCCCTCTGCTATCGTAGGTGGGGCATAAAAATGAAGGAAAAACAAATATGTAACATATAAACAAACAACTACCACTGAATTAGAGACTTGGGACAGACACATACATAAATAATGTGACGGGGTTAAACATGTGAGCGGGATCCCAACCCTCCCCTAACCTGGGACAGTGGTATAAATGTACAACATGAGAACTAACTATAACCAGATGCTCCGCAGGGCACAGCTTTATACGACTGCAGAGGTTGAACCCTGAACGGTTGGGGCAAGTATGGACACAACATTCAAGCTGGATTCAGCTCTAAATTTGGATTATGATTAAATAGTTGACACAGCATAGGTTTCTGACACAGAATGAATGTGGTCTAATGAACTTAAAGTTTTTTTTTTGCCTTTGAGCAATTCACTATATGACTATGCTGTTGAATATTAATCCTCTCAAAAAAATGTTTGAAGAAATTTTCTTTTTATTTATGAAATCTGAAATGAAAAAAATTGACCCCCGCCCAATTTTTTTTTCACATCCCCCTTTCCCTTATTTCAAAACTGATCTCAATTCAAATTTCTAATGAAGTTTGCAACAATAACTACTCATTTAAATACATCATAAAATATTAAAATGTAAAAAAAGTGCTTGTTATCACGGAATGGTAAAGATTGTTTTAATCTATCAGTTGGTAGTAAAAGTGAATATACATTGTATATATAAAACAATGATTTAAGTTGATTCAACTACTATTCTGGACAAAGAAAGATAACTCCAATTGAAATCCAATTGGAATTTCTTGCTATTGCACAATATTGTGCAATTAGATATTTCTTGCTATTGTGCAATACTGTGCAATTGAAAATATTCGCTATTGCACAATACTGTGCAATTGAAGATTTCTTGCTATTGCTGAATACTGTGCATTTGAAAATTCTTGCTATTGCACAATACTTAATATAATAATTTTGGATCCTGATTTGGACCAACTTGAAAACTGAGCCCATAATCAAAAATCTAAGTACATATTTAAATTCAGCATATCAAAGAGGCCCAAGAATTCAATTTTTGTTAAAATCAAACTTAGTTTAATTTTGGACCCTTTGGACTTTAATGTAGACCAATTTTAAAACGGGACCAAAAAATAATAATCTACATACCCAGTTAGATTCGGCATATCAAAGAACCCCAATTATTCAATTTTTGATGAAATCAAACAAAGTTTAATTTTGGCCCTTTTTCCTATAAACTGTTGGGACAAAAACTCCCAAAATCAATACCAACCTTCCTTTTATGGTCATAAACCTTGTGTTTAAATTTCATAGATTTCTATTTACTTATACTAAAGTTATGGTGCGAAAACCAAGAAAAATGCTTATTTGGGTCCCTAATTCCTAAACTGTTGGTACCTAAACTCCTAAAATCAATACCAACTTTCCTTTTGTGGTCATAAACATTGTGTTTAAATTTCATTGATTTCTATTTACTTAAACTTAAGTTGTTGTGCGAAAATCAAGAATAATGCTTATTTGGGCCCTTTTTTGGCCCCTAATTCCGAAACTGTTGGAACCAAAATTCCCAAAATCAATCCCAACCTTTCTGTTGTGGTCATAAACCTTGTGTTAAAATTTCATACGATTTTTATTCATTTTTACTTTGTTAGAGTGCGAAAACTAAAAGTATTCAGACGACGACGACGCAGACGCCAACATGATAGCTATATACAACGAAATTTTTTTCAAATTTTGAGGTCGTTATAAAATCAGTTGAAAAAGGCTTAACTCATCAAATGGACGTGTTAGTTTTAGAATGTTAAAAAACTACTGTAATGTTTATGTTTATTGTATTTAGGAGAGGCAAACTCTTTAATAGTTAGAGAATAGAAACTAAAAAAACACCATTTTTTTCATTTGTAAAGGGGCACAACTCTATACAATAAAAATGATGTCACCAAAATCCAAAAGTGATCTTAGTTTTGATGTTATACATTTGTACTAATAAGCATTGTGTTTAAGATTCATAACATTTGGTTGAGGCAAACCTTAAGTAAGAGAACTCAGCAGATTGAGAAATGAAGTTTAGGAATTTTTAAGGGGCATTTCTCTAGAACGGTAAAAGGGATGCCACTTAAATTCAAACTTGATCTGCATTTTGTGGTTATAGGCATTGTATACAACAAGTTTTACAACATTTGATTGAGGCAAACTATAGAACTAGAGAATGGAAACCAATTTTGCAACACAAGTATGTAAGGATGTACAGACGGACAAAAATTAAATGCCCCTCTGCTTCAGCATGGGCATAAAAAGGAGATGCACAATGGGATTATGGGAAAAGTTTCAATAAATTATGCATGTTATGAATTATGGGTTTAAGCAGAAAAAAAAACCAAATACACAATATGTGTGTTCTAGTGGTCAGATAAAACAAAGTTGGTCAGATAAACCAAAATACATGTCATCCAATTTTATAAAATTCCATGTATGTTTGACAAAGTTATTGATGTCCAAAAAAACTTTAAAAAGACTATTTAAACCTAATTGTTGACCATACCAAAGACAGAATTTAAAATTGCTACGTCTAGCTTTTGCCACCAAAAAAATCTCCGACAGCAAAAAGCAATACATATATATTCATTAACGCTGTTATGGTTTAATATCCTTCTGATAAGTTCAATATTTTGGCATTTTAAGTCATACTTTCCTAAATTGCTTGAAGTGACAAATGTTATTACACTAAATTCCTTGAACATGTTGAAGGATAGATATTTCAGTTTGAGAAAACAAAATTTTTGCACATTTTTTTTAAGTACCTATAGCTATTGACAATGATTGATGAGTCTAGTCATTTCTGGTTAATTTTGAGAGTAGATTCTTGCTGTCTTCCATAACTGTATGTACATGTTGTTTTAATTTTTTCATTGGTTAACATTTTGTATCCTTATAAGTTACCTTATGGTATGGATTTTGATCATTGTTTAAGGCTTTACAGTGTCAAGTGAATGTTTACATCTTAATGAGCTTTGTCCTATGGTCTTTTAATTAATAGTTGGTCACATTAAAGATCATACCTCATCTCTTCATATTTTATATATGCTGGTCCATTGAAAAAACTCCAAGGTTACATGTACATAATTTAATTGTTATATTTTTGCAAATACTTAATGAATGGCTATCATCTATTTTGAATTTATTGAACCATAAAACTAATTTTTGACTCTTCACATTGAATAATCCGCGAAAGGAGCAAAGACTGGCGTCCAGAATATGAACTAGCACGCAATAAATTGAATTATGTAAAAATGATAAAACTGTTTGGTTAAAGATGTCGAACGCTATTTGTCATAAATTACCTGAAAAATTTAAGAACAGATCTATAAGAAATATCAGGGTAGCGACTGACGTCTGACTGAATAGATGAATGAGGCTGAATATTAAAATACTACTTTTTGATAAATATTCCTGCAGCAATGAACATAGAAAATTTCTCGCTCGGACACACACTCCATAATCTAGTATATTATACACTATAATATTATAAGAGCATTTACCTGAATCCAGGGAGGCACTCTACTGTCTTCAAATGGCACTAAAGACAAACTCTGTAAAAAATAAAATTGAGAATGGAAATGGGGAATGTGTCAAAGAGACAACAACCAGACCTTACAGTAGACAACAGACGAAGGCCACCAATGGGTCTTCAATGTAGCAGTATGAAGTATGTTTTGCCTGTATGTAATCCTGATAATTATCAATTCAAACTTCAATAAACAGCTGCGCCATGAGCGCATGATAAGCCCTTAGTCTTGTGTGAGAAGTTTTATGCAATAATCATAAATAGTCTCTGAGATACCGCGCGACACGTGGAAAAATCATCCCCAAAAAACATACAAATCTTTAGATTAATATAACTAAGAAGTGTGTAAAGTTTTAAGCAATAGTTGTTAATTGTTTTAAAGAAAAATCATGACAATGGATCATATGAACCCTACCCCCCTTTAAAAAAAATCAATAACCTTTAAATTAAAAATTTTGAATCATCACCAAAAAGTATACAGGTCTTTTGATTAATATTATAAGAAGTGTGTGAAGTTTTAAGCAGTAATCAGAAAATATTTTTGAGATACAGCGTGACATGTGAAAAGTACACACCCCTGTTTTAGTTATCAAGTCCTGTAACTCACAAAGTTTAAATCCTATTTCATGTATTTACAACAAAAAGTATACAGACTGTTTGACCATCATAAGAAACAACTATGTTAAGTTTCATGAAATTTGGATAAGCATTCTCAAGTTACGGTTTGACATGTAGAAACCGGACAGACAATTATTTGTATACCATAATAAGACAAAAAATCTTTAAAACTACATGTACAGAGTCTGACAAGAAAAAATATTCAAACTTAGTTTTCATTTCATTACATACATGACATACCTCTCATCACACAATTATTCATTGACTGGTGCTCCTCATATTGATATGCACATAAAATCAATATGAAGATCTATGACTCCACAATCTATTTAATCTAGAAAGCAATGCCTAAAATGAATTCTGTTCTGTTGCTTAGCCATGTTAGCTTCTCCTACTTCTTGAAGGACTTGTACTTTCATTGAAAGTGCTAAAAGAAATAATGTTTAAATAAATAAATTTGGTGTTTTTACTGTCTTCTGATTGGTTAAAATTATTAGTTTTATTTTCAATGTTGTCAATTTGGATGGAGACACGCCCACTCTGACGTTGAGTATTCATACGCCAACATGTGGGTACGCTTGTTATTGTTGATATAAATAATAAAAAAAGTTCTTTGAGCCTTATTTTTGATAGAAATTTATTTATAATGAATGGCAATGATTTATTTTGATTTTATTGAACCATAAAACTAATTTTTGACTCTTCACATTTTACATAATCCGCTTCGCCATAATAATAGCCATTCATTAAATAAAACCACCAAACTTGCCATGATAAAGTTTGACTATACAAAAACATTGGAATGTTCTTATCAATAAAATTAAATCAATATGACCCTTGAGTAAAGAGCTGAACAAAAGTGGTTATATTTTAGCTCTGAATCCGAAATAATTTATAATGCCAATCTTGGGGCAATAAGTCATTTAATAATCATGATACATCATTGGCGTAGCTAGGTCATTTCTACATGTACGCCCAAACCTCGGTGATGAGGCCAAAGAAACTGCTGGTAGTGGATATTAAAGCGGGGCATGACTAATTTCAGCTGATTTACTGATTGTTGTTCCTCCGATATCCAATTTATCACAAATAAATCGAAATATTTATGTTTTTCAATGTTTGGTTACAATCCGATATAAATCAAAATTGATAAATGGTTTCATTTGTGTAGTGCAGTGGCAAATTCCAAAGGGACACATAATTTAAAGCATATTTCTTACTAAATAGATTTAGAATGACCAAAGAATAACAGAACATAGACATATAGAAATTATGCACTTAAAACACCCCCCCCCCTCAATCCTGTTAATTAAATTTGACAAAGATTTGCTCTAAATGCTTTGGTTTTTGAGTTATAAGCCAAAAACTGCATTTTACCCCAATGTTCTATTTTTAGCCATGGCGGCCATCTTGGTTGGTTGGCCGGGTCACTGGACATAATTTTTTAACTAGATACCCAAATGACGGTTGTGGCCACGTTTGGTTTAATTTGGCCCAGTAGTTTCAGAGGAGAAGATTTTTGTTAAAGTTAACGTTGACGACGGACGATGACGCCGGACGCAAAGTGATGGGAAAAGCTCACTTGGCCCAGGTGAGCTAAAAAGGCAAACCAAATCTCAGCTCATAATGAATTGGTTTAAAAAAAGGGGAGAAAGTGAGTATAGAATTCACGGTAGATTTAGAATTTAACAGAAATAATATGATACTAATTTTCGTCACTTTTTTTCGCAATTACAAGCCATTGAAGAAAGACTTAGAAGGTTGATGTACTGCTAACAATGCAACACTTTTATTTTTATTTAGATGATTTTTTTATACCAAATTTAAGTGTACGCCCAGGCATTTTGACGTAAACGTAGCTACGCGCATGTACATTATATGCATGACCATGTACTTTGAAATTTAAAGTTATTCTTAATTACACCAAAAGTTTATCTATTTTAGTTTATCTATTTTAAAATAAGGAAGTACTGTATCTGATAAATGGACTAAACTAGGCAAGGTTTCTTGTTTAATATTGGCTTTGAACTAGCTGTTGGTAACTCAGGGAGTACTCTCAGATATGTACTAAGTCTTTTTTGTTAAGGGGATGTGTAAGATGTCTTTCTGTTTTGTTTTTTTAGATTGATGAGTTAGGCCTTGTTCACTATAATATCCCCAGATAGATGGGTTTGACATAAAAAAAAAACTACTAGTCTAGCCCCATCACATTCTGTACATGAGTATCAGCCTGTAATTCAGTGGTTTGGTTTGTTGCTGTATATCATATTTTTGTTTTTTTTGTTCTTTTTTTGTACATAAATTAGTCTAGTTAATTTATTTTGTTTAAAATCTTTTACAAATTTGTCATTTTCATTTGGGGTCTTATATAGCTGTCTATTAGATATGGGCTTTGCTCATTGTTGAAGGATGTACATGATGTAAGGTGACCTATAGTTATTAACTTCTAATTAATCTCTGGTGAAGAGTAGTCTTTTCTCATTAGTGTAAACAATATTGTATTTTGAAAATAATAATGTAAACATTACAATATCATGTGAATCTTGACAGTTTTATTAGCTCTTCATCTTTTATATAAGCTTTGGATTTCAAATATTTTGGCCACGAGCATCACTGAAGAGACATGTATTGTCGAAATGCGCATCTGGTGCAAGAAAATTGGTACCGTTAATTTTATTACTACCACTGGGTCGATGCCTCTGCTGGTGGACTATTAGTCCCTGAGGGTATCACCAGCCCAGTAGCCAATACTTCGGTACTGGCATGAAAATACAGATTTTTTGTGTTATTAAAATTTACTGATACAAAATATTAGAAATTATTATAAATTAAGGAATGTATCTCCCTCATGCAAAGCTCTGATTCCTTTCACTGATTTGGCTAAATTTTTTGGACCTTTTGGATTATAGCTCTTCATCTTTTATATAAGCTTTGGATTTAGAATATTTTGGCCACGAGCATCACTGAAGAGACATGTATTGTCGAAATGCGCATCTGGTGCAAGAAAATTGGTACCGTTAATTTTATTAAAATAACCTTAGAACCAGTCGACTCAGATTTCAAAAATTGTGGCGCCAATGAATTTCTTTATTTTGTGCTCTTTCACAATATTTAATATATTTTTTGGTATATTTTCTTTACTTCATATTTTGGCTGGCCTTTATCATTGTTATAGCATTGACTTTTTTGTTACCCATTTAAAATGTTTTAACTGTGTTCGTTTGACTTTTCTTTAATATTCATCTGGATTTTACAAAATTTCAAAAGTGCCTGAAGTTGGGATTTGGCAGTTAGTATATTTGACAGGATTACACACTTTTTATTTAGTGGGGGGATTTTTTTTAAGTGGGGACCGGGCGAGTTAGTGAAAAAGTGTAAGTCCCCTGTCATGCCTGTGGGGAGATTTGTCAGCAGGTCGAGTTGTCTTGCTTCCGTTCTTGGACTGATTAACGGGTTTACATGAATCACAGGGGTTTGTTACACTTTTCCGGGTTTACTATGCAACCACGATTTATCGGGGTTCGTATGGATGGATAGTAAACCCGGCAAATGGTAACAAACCCCCTAACGGCCTGTGCATGCATAACATTTGACATGTACGCCGGTATAAATTCAAAAGGTTGTAAATTATAGCACTAGTATCTGCTCTTATCCATTTAAAACAAGTTTAAGATTATATTTACCTTTCGTTGCGCTTTCCAAGTACAAAAAAGTGGGTACATAAATCCATCAATGTTCCAGTTCAAGCAGTTGGTTTGGATGTTGTTCATTTCTATTTTTTGGTCGCTGGTTTCTTCCAGTTAATCGACAATTAATAATACATTTATACTAAACTTTTGACCTCTCAGTTTGAATAAATAAAAGAGTCTTGTATTATTTTTCTGGCGGTCCCTTTCTGGCTGCCTCTGTCCAATCTTTTTAAAATACAGTTAAGAAAATCAAATCAGCAGACGCACGAGTGTCCATGGATTTTGCGTCATAGTATAAAAAAAATGGCAAGGGTGAAAAGTTTCCGGGTTTTCGTATTAAACGTGCAAAAATGTCTACATAGTTTTCTAGTTTGGTTTACGGATGGATATTATTGTATAGAGAATAATGAACAAAAAAGTGCAGAAGAAAGGACAAAAAGAATTGATATTGAATAAGCAATAATTATATAATATCATAGGCCTACTGCCGGACTGATTATTATTTATTTCTTTTAAGTCATTCACTTTTTTTACATTTTGTTGTTTTCCATGATTCAGAATCAAATTACTCCTCTGACTCCTTTTGTGATGTGGGATGTAGTGTGTTTGTGGAGGAGAGGGGAGATGGAATTTGGGGGAAATTGACAATTTGAATTAATCAAATCAGAGAATTTAGAAACCTCAGTAAGAGTGTAAATAAATAAAATGACGTTACGCACGATATTGCGTCCCAATTGGTAACGTCTTTACTTCGGTAATCGAGTATACTTTGTTCGTTTTGATTGTAATCATTTTTGATCGATATGGATACTTCAAAGTCTTGAATATGTATGAAATGTTTGCTACTGGTAGATACGCAAGCAAATGAACTTTTCGGACTTCTGATTCGGCTTGTGTTGTATTTTTCTTTATATTTATTGTAACTTTTATTTTTTTACTCTTTTCTTTTTAGTTTCTTTATCTCTTTACAATATTTAATTCTCTCTGTCTCGGATATGAAATTCTTTTGTTCTGTAATGAATATTTTACCTATTTATTGACAAATTACCATATGTTTTTTTTTTCCATTTTAAATAATTATTCATTTTCTATTTGATTATAACTACTTTTATATTGCAGTTCTTATCGTGGTTTCTATGATTCTATCTATTTTCGAAATTTGTAATTTGGTTATTTTGTTTTGTCCTCTGATCTTAAAACATAAAATCGAACCGTACTTGTTATTTAAAAACAATGAAACATCGTTCATTTATCATATGATAATACGAACTGCTTTCAAATTCGAAGGCCTAGGAGGATGATTGGCCTAATGAGTTCATATAAAGTGACCAAAAGCATGGTAATTTTAAGATACGCTCGTGGTGAGATTTGTTCGACTCCGATCCTATTCGACAGTTATTGCAACTATTTAAACTTAAGGTCGCCTGATGTCCGGCTTTTCCTACCTTTGATGACAGGTCAATAAAATACAACAAATGTCGCTTATACATGATGTGGTGTTTAACACCAAAACAAAGAACAAACTTTTAGAGATAATTTGAAAACACATATATGTATAGCGTCCCGAATCGAAAACGTCCAAAACGTAAAAAATTGCTTAGTGGACAAACTTGCAAGACATTTGATTTGTTAAAAAACGAAGTCATTTCGACTTAACAGCTTATCAAAAAGTATGTTATCGTATTGTGGGGTTAAAGCACAATTACGAAAAAGCACTGTTTTATATGCTACAAATTGAATATTTAATAAAATGACGTTGAAACAGACAGTGTTTTTGTAAAAAGCGGCGAAATTCGACATTGGACAATCTTGCCAGACATTTTCCCGAGGCCAATGCGTTTTTATTTGTGGTGCGAGTGCTGTATAATTCCAGATTTGAAATGGCCTATCTAAGCACATTTGTAGGAATAATTTATAAAAACAAAATTTTAAATCATCTGATATTTTAAAAAGCGATAAATTTGGATAACTTACCATTTTCAGAAACCTGACCATGGCGAGGATTATTCATTTTTGAAAAAATAAATTTTTACCGTTCGATCAACACAAAAAACAGCAATAGCGTCATAAATTATATTAGACGTTTATCATTCATGCGAATTTTCGCGGATTTTAAACTTTTTATTAGACCACAAAAATTCCTGCAAAAGTGATTTTGCGAATAATTTGTTACGTTTGACACGCATATTTTTGACGTTTTGGTAATATTTGTATTATTATTTTAAACTATTATGAAAAGTTAAAGAATATTTTTAATATTTTTGGAAACAGTAATACCTGCCTAATCTATGGATATATATATATGTAATTATTTTTGCTGTTTGCAATTTCTACCTATCTATTATAGTCACGATAGTTTTCCAAATAGTAAGTAGACATTTGATAATAAGATTAAAAATTTGTAAGGGTTCTGCGGAACCCAGTGTCTCGCCTACTTTTGCTGTTAATCACACACTCAACAAAAATGATGAAAGAAATCAATAAAAATGTCCTTGATACTATCTTTTGATTGTTAGAAGCTTCTGTCCAAGTTTGGTAAAAATCCAGGATAGTTTAAGGATCTTAAAAATGTTTAAAAAACTTTAACTGCAGACTTAATGTAATGTTAATTGGAAGAAAAACGAAGTCCATTTATAAGTAAAATACGGGAAAAATGGGACTATTTTATTTGTTTTTACAAAATTTACTTCTTGATACTAACTTATGATTAGAAACATACTTCTGTCCAAGTTTGGTACAAATCCAGGATAGTTAAAGAAATATTAAAAACTTTAATCACAAAGTGAATGTAATGTTTCCTGGCAGAAAAACTAAGTCCATTTATAAGTAAAATAAAGAAAAATTGGAATTTTATTTTTACAAAATTTACTTCTGGATACTATCTGATGATTATAATCAAGCTTCTGTTCAGGTTTAGTACAAATCAGGATAGTTTAAGAAATTCATAAAATTTTTAAAAACTTTAATCACAGAGTGAATGTTATGTTTCCTGGCAGAAAAACTAAGTCCATTTATGAGTAAAAAAGGAAAAAACGGAATTTTATTTTTACAAAACTTCTGGATACTATCTTATGAACATAAACAAGCTTCTGTCCAAGTTTGGCAGAAATCCAGGATAGTTCAAGAAAGTTATTAAAATTTCAAAAACTTTAACCAGAGTGAATATTTGTGGACGCCGCCGACGCCAATGGAATGTAGGATCGCTATGTCTCGCTTTTTCAACTATTTCGACAATAAAAGAACAGTTCCAATGTGCCCCGCTTGGCACATATTTTATATTTTCAAGGGGCATAACTCTTTTAAAAAAGTCAATCGTCAACCATTATAGTACTTGTCCTAAATATTACTGATATTAACCTATAGTATAAGTTTTATAAACATTGATAAACATCTGTCAAGAATTGTACATGTGAGAGCACATTTAGCGAGGCCATTTTCAATAACTGTAATATTTGCAAGGGGCATAACTCTCTTAAAAAAGGAGATCAGCCACCATTATAGAACTTGTCCAAGATATTGCTGATTTTAACCTATAGTATAAGTTTTAAAATTATAGGCTCTAAAGAGCCTAGCTATGTTGCTCACCTTGGTCTATGTGCATATTCAACAAACACTCTCCAACTTTGTAGACAATTCAGAGCTCCAGATAAGCTGCGTATTTGCGAGATCACGCAATACAAATATTAGAAAACCCAATGCAATTGTCCATTGCAGGGTTCAACAACCCAATTAATTCAACGGAAAACCCAATTATATGCCAAAACCATGAGTTCTCAACCCTTTTATTGACTACCGTTTGCGTTATTTACCCTTATCTGTTTAAAGTCGTCGCGTAAACTATTTTTATAATATTTATAATTGGAAATTATCTGTCGTTCTTAAAATAGATCCCTGCATCAAGTACCTGAAATGGGTCCCTGTTTGAGTTTTCCCTTGCTCAATAGGTACACATGTTTTTGTAAACATTTCGATCTTCTCGGTGTTTATCTAATTAGCGTGTGTCATGTAGTCATATTTTTTTCGCATTGCTCGGGATTTATCATAACATACATTGAATTAAAACGAAAGTGAATGTCCGGTAAAAATATTGAATAGAAGCATGTTTTCTGCTTCTTTTGAAAAGCTGAGGGAAAGTTATGATGATAACAAGACTCAGCCAGTGTTTTAAGAAAGCGTCCATCAAATGCACGGGCGTGTGTGCGTACCATAACGAGAACATTGCTAATAAACACGGCGTTAAACTTTCATCAAAATCGAAATCAGTTGAAAAAGGTGAAAGGCAAAATCAATTATGAAATGATAAAGCATCAGCAACCAAAAGTTCTAAATAAAAGACAACTAAACCCAGATTTATGTAAATTGAATAAAACAAAATCATTCAAGTATAATTAGAGGTTATAAACTATTTTTTATTCATTTTACGGTTAACTAATAAATACAAATTACCATGCACACAGGCACTGGTTAAGAATTTATTATATGAAGGTATAAGACGAGTGCCTGTGAATACACATATATCCGTTTTTGTGAGAAAATACAAAACGGGCAAAATGTTTGAAACGGGACACAATTTAAACCTTCAACTGCTCCTCAGTGAATAAACGAAATAAAACAGCTAGCAAATAACCCTAACCATAACCCCAAACCAAATAAAACAGCTAAACAAAGAAAGACACATATTTCAGATGGAAAACAATTGGGGTTGATATTGCTTAAATATTCAATATTGTGTCGAAGAAAAAAACCCAATTCATTAAAGAGGTTGATGGTGAAAAACCCAATTTGATATTAACCAGAGGGGTGAATTGGAATTGATAATGCAATGAAAAATCTTTATCACCCAATTATTTAAGAAAATGGTGGGTAAAAACCCCAATTTGTGAATTCTTATCTGGAGCTCTGAGACAAGAATATAATTCATGACAAAAATCTGTTTTGTTAATCTTGTAACAAGACAAATTTATCAGTTATTTAAAAAAAAATTAAACAAAACCGACCAGAGTTTTAATCCATTTCAAGAAAAAATTCTCAAAATTTTGAAACATTATTTGATGATTTTCAAAAAAACAACAGGACAAATGACTTTCAGGAACACATTAATAAAACAAGTGAGATTGTAAAGGCAATTAAGTCCCTTATTTCAAATGAAATGTTGAAAAATGGAACATCAGTCAATAACAAAACCATTACAAAAGCTATTTAACTTTATTTTAAATAACAGAAGTTTTCCAAAAGCTTGGAATGAATCATTTTTAGTACTTCTACATTAAAAGGAAAGTAAAAGTGATTGACCCTGTTAATTACAGAGGTATATCCATTACTTCGAACCTGGGAAAATTGTTTAATAAAATAATCCTCTCTCGATTACTCGCTTATATAAATAATATTCCAACCCCTGGAACCGCCCCCCCCCCTTTTCTCTGGATCTGCCACTGTAAAGAGTGACAGTCTACTAAACTATATCAGCAACATTTGACTTGTTAGTAGATCTTGACTTGCTGATCATTTTTGTGATTGAAGGAGGCTCGCGGGTATAAGATTTTCAAAAAAAAATTAAACATTTATTTTTCATTACACTTTTTTTAATTGCCTTTAGTAGTTGTTACTTTATCATATGGTACAAAAATCATTCCAAAAAATCAATTGGTGTTGGCCCCAGGTGACTTTTAAAATGTAGATATCATTGAAAAAGCTCCAAATTATCTCCCTTTGGTGCAAAAATCCCATTGTTTGGCATTAAAATTGAAATATCTTTTCTAACTCATCGGTGACCTATATTTTTTATTGCTGTTTTCGAATAAGTGTACATAAACAAAATAATTGTAAAATTTAAGCGATTTCTGTAATTTAGTTCTTTTTTATTTCGATATTACCGCTATTTCTTCTATTAGTTCAACAGAAAAAAAGGACATTAACAAAAATGTATGCTTCTTTCGAAGGCAGATTGTGAGCGTAAATGAACAGTGACCCCATTTTTATATTAAATAAAAAAAAATATTTAGATCCGCGAGCCCCCTTAAAGTGTATCTTTATCTATTATAATTTTCCATCATATATTGCAAAAGCAACAAAAAAAAGTGTGTGGATAGTAAACCCCCCATTGACAGAAACAAGTGCCTGTGTGTGATTTACTTGGTAACAGAGACATACAATACAATATGTCTCTGTTGGTAATCAAATAATCCATACCTTATATACATGCCATAATGCCCATACTGTGAAATTAAAATTTCTCACATGACACCCTTTCTTTGGGATTGTGCAACTGAAGCATTACCATTTTAGCATTATGTTTTATATGTATAAACCCAGTACAAAGGACGTTCCACTCCATTATTGCTGTTTACAGTTTATCCCTATCTATAATAATATTCAAGGTAATAACCAAAAACGGCAAAATTTCCTTAAAATTACCAATTTAGGGGCAGCAACCTAACAACAGGTTCTCAGATTCATCTGAAAATTGCAGAGCAGATAGATCTTGACCTGATAAACAGTTTTATCCCATGTTAGATTTGCTCTATATGCTTTGGTTTCAGAGATATCAGCCAAAATCTACATTTTACCCCTATGTTCTATTCTTAGCCATGGTGGCCATCTTGGTTGGTTGGCCGGGTCACTGGACACATTTTTCAAACTAGATCATGTAGATACCCAAATGATGATTGTAGCCAAGCTTGGTCATGTTGGTTTAATTTGGCCCAGTAGTTTCAGAGGAGAAGATTTTTGTAAAAGTTAACGACGACAGACAACGACGACGACAGACAACGGACGTAAAGTGATGAGAAAAGCTCAATTTGCTCTTCGGACCAGGTGAGCTAAAAATGAATAACTTCATCAAATAGATTTCAAAACAAATTGTTCCCTTAGTAGAAAATTAGTATTATAAATAGTTTTGATCACAAATTATTTTCTTAGTAGAAATTTATTATTATATGCTTATGATTACCAATCAAAGTATTTTAATAAACGTAATCAAAGACATAATTATCCAATTTTCAATTCTGCATACCAACTTGAAGCAGTATTCCAAACCAACTATAAACATGATGAAAAAGGCTTTGTTCATGTTTTGTTAAGTTTCTCAACTAAAAATACATAAGCCCATAACTGTTAAAATGAAATTTGTAAAAAATATCTAATTGATTCCAAAATAAGACAGACGCTTAACTTTTTTTTATTAGAGAAAACGACAAGTATGATTATAATTTTTTTCCTTTTTTGTTTGTTTCTATTTTCATACATTGTCATATGTATGATATTATCAAGTTATCAACTGAGACATACCCCATGCCTTATTTTTGTATAAAAAAAAAAATCAAATTAAAAAATATAAAATAACACGTATTTACATGATCTATGTCCTGCGACTTTCTGTCCTACAATTTGCATACCTGCTTTAAGTACTGTCATTATTTGCGGGGGATTTTCCCAAATGAAAGTTCCTAAACGGAAATTTTGAAATTTTGAAAGAGCAACTTTTGTAATTATTTTGTTCACAACCAAAATGTACTAATAAATGGATTGCTGACGTAGCATGGGCATTCTCTTGTTACATGTATGATGTGGCCAATTAAATATAGAATGGAACTGCTTTGTGTTCATCACCTCAAACAATTCTGAAACAGCAACCCCCCACCCCCACCCCCTTTTTAATAAACCTTATCATTTATACGATACAAATTTAAAGAGTTATTTATATTTAATGTCGGTTAAAAGCTCATTAGAGCTTATGTTTTTGTCTATGTTTTATATACCATGCCGACTCTAAATAAAGCTAATTTATTTATTTATTTATTTTATTTCACATTGGGAATTCAATCGTTTTCAAAAAATTTAAACTCCTGTGGTGTTAAGTAACCATTCAACCTCCTGTGTACTGGTGTACATGGTGTACAAGGTTCCAATATAAAATCATCAGAGCATGTTGTGATTTAGCTTGGTAATCAAATAATTCATACCTAATATACATCCCATACTATGAAATTAAAATTTTACCATTTTAGCAATATGTTTTATATGTATAAACCCAGTACAAAGGAAGTTCCTCTCCATGCGTGATGTATCCCGCCTTTTCTACCAAGGGATCAATAGACGCAGGGGAGTGAAACGTACCCTATGCTTAAAAAATGTTTCTCCAGGTAAAAACCGTAATAAATGTTTTGCAGAAAAGCATTGTTAAGGATGTTCGCTACACTGTTTCAAAATAACAAACTTTTTTAAAGACTGTTATAAATTGATAATATGTAAATAAAATAACTAAACAAGCAGAAAAAAAATGAAATGTCCGTGTGCTTGTTTTCGAGATAATAAGCCATTGAAAATTTGGCGGGAAATAATTCTCTTTAGATTTGCATATATTTTACATTAGCACCTTTTTTCTTTCAAAAACGATGAAAAAAATAACAAAGATTTTACAAGATTTTCAAAGATAACATTTAAAACCATATGTAATCAAATTCTGGAAAGAAAAGTAGGGGTTAAGGATGCTCGCGCCTTTTGTTTTAGAATTTTTGCCAGATATTCGTTAAGTAAAGGATGCTCGCATCTCTTGTTTTAGAATTTTTGCCAGATATTTGTTAAGTTAAGGATGCTCGCTCCCCTTGTTTTAGAATTTTTGCCAGATATTAGTTAAGTAAATTAAGGATGCTCGCACCTCTTGTTTTATAATTTTTGCCAGATATTTGTTAAGTTAAGGATGCTCGCACCCCTTGTTTTAGAATTTTTGCCAGATATTAGTTAAGTTAATTAAGGATGCTCGCACCTCTTGTTTTAGAATTTTTACCAGATATTCGTTAAGTTAAGGATGCTCGCACCTCTTGTTTTAGAATTTTTGCCAGATATTCGTCAAGTTAAGGATGCTTGCTCCTCTTGTTTTAGATTTTTTGTCAGTTATTTGATAAGTAAAGGGTGCTCGCACCTCTTGTTTTAGATTTTTTGTCAGATATTCTTTAAGTTGAGGATGCTCGCTCCTCTTGTTTTAGAATTTTTGCAAGATATTCGTTAAGTAAAGGATGCTCGCTCCCCTTGTTTTAGAATTTATGTCAGATATTTGTTTAGTAAATGGTGCTAGCACCTCTTGTTTTAGATTTTTTTGTCAGATATTCGTTAAGTTAAGGATGCTCGCTCCTCTTGTTTTAGAATTTTTGCCAGATATTCGTTAAGTTAAGAATATCCGCTCCCCTTGTTTTAGAATTGATGTCAGATATTTGTTAAGTAAAAGGTGCTTGCACCTCTTGTTTTAGAATTTTTGTCAGATATTCGTTAAGTTAAGGATGCTCGCTCTTCTTGTTTAGAATTTTTGTCAGATATTCGTTAAGTTAAGGAAGCTCAAACCTCTTGTTTTAGAATTTTTGCCAGATATTCGTTAAGATAAGGATGCTCGCACCTCTTGTTTTAGTATTTTTGCCAGATATTTGTTAAGTTAAGGATGCTCGCTCTTCTTGTTTTAGATTTTTGCCAGATATTCGTTAATGAAAGGATGCTCGCTCCCCTTGTTTTAGAATTTATGTCAGATATTTGTTAAGTAAAGGTGCTCGCATCTCTTGTTTGAGAATTTTTGTCAGATATTCGTTAATTTAAGGATCTCGCATCTCTTTTTGAGAATTTTTGCCAGATATTCGTTAAGTAAAGGATGCTCGCATCTCTTGTTTGAGAATTTTTGTCAGATATTCGTTAAGTATAAGGATGCTCGCATCTCTTGTTTAAGAATTTTTGCCAGATATTCGTTAAGTTAAGGATGCCAACACCTCTTGTTTAGAATTTTTGCCAGATATTTCGTTAAGTTAAGGATGCTCGCATCTCTTGTTTAGAATTTTTGCAGATATTCGTTAAGTTAAGGATGCCCACACCTCTTGTTTAAGAATTTTTGCCAGATATTCGTTAAGTAAGGTGCCGCACCTCTTGTTTTAGAATTTTTGTCAGATATTCGTTAAGTAAAGGATGCTCGCACTCTTGTTTTAGAATTTTTCAGATATTCGTTAAGTTAAGGATGCCGCACCTCTTGTTTAGAATTTTTGCCAGATTTCGTTAAATTAAGGATGCTCGCTCCTTCTTGTTTAAAATTTTTGCAGATATTCGTTAATGATGGCACATTTTTAATTAGATATTCTTTAAGACGTTTTGAAAAAATAACTTTTAAAGTTTTAGAATTATAATTGTAATAAATATACAGGAAAAAAAAGTTAAATGCCTGCTGTTTTGTTTAATGAAATTTTTGAAAAATTCTTAAGTTTGAATGACTGCACCTTTTTTCTTTAAAAAGATGCCAAATCAAGATTAAGATGTCGCATTACCTTGTTTAAATTTGAAGAAAGTTAGTATAAGGATGCTCGCACCTCTTGTTTTAAATTTTTGCCAGATATTCGTTAAGTTAAGGATGCTCGCACTCTTGTTTTAGAATTTTTGTCAGATATTTGTTAAGTTAAGGATGCTCGCTCTTCTTGTTTTAGAATTATTGCCAGATATTCGTTAAGTTAAGGATGCTTGCACCTCTTGTTTTAGAATTTTTGTCAGATATTCGTTAAGTTAAGAATGCCCGCACCTCTTGTTTTAGAATTTTTGTCAGATATTCGTTAAGTTAAGGCTGCACCTGTTCTTGTTTTAGAATTTTTTGTCAGATATTCGATAAGTTAAGGATGCTCGCTCCTTTTGTTTTAGAATTTTGTCAGATATTTGTTAAGTTAAGGATGCTCGCTCTTCTTGTTTTAGAATTTTGCCAGATATTCGTTAAGTTAAGGATGCTGCGCCTCATGTTTAGAATTTTTGTCAGATATTCGTTAAGTTAAGGATGCTTGCTCTTCTTGTTTTTGAATTTTTGCCAGATATTCGTTAAGTTAAGGATGCTCGCTCTTCTTGTTTTTGAATTTTTGCCAGATATTCGTTAAGTTAAGGATGCTCACACCTCTTTGTTTTTAATTTTGTCAAATATTTGTTAAGTTAAGGATGCTCGCACCTCTTGTTTTTGGAATTTTTGTCAGATATTCGTTAAGTAAATGATGCTCGCTCCTCTTGTTTAGAATTTTTGCCAGATTTTCATTAAGTTAAAGATGCTCGCACCTCTTGTTTTCGAATTTTTGTCAGATATTCGTTAAGTTAAGGATGCGCGCTCCTCTTGTTTTAAGAATGTTTGTCAGATATTCGTTAAGTTAAGGATGCTCGCACCACTTGTTTTTAGATTTTTGTCAGATATTCGTTAAGTTAAGGATGCTCGCTCCTCTTGTTTTAGAATTTTTGCTAGACATTCGTTAAAGTAATATGTCACCCTCTTGTTTAAGAATTTTTGTCAGATATTCGTTAAGTTAGCATGCTGCACCTCTTGTTTTAGAATTTTTGTCAGATATTCCTTAAGTTAAGGATGCCTCGCTTTTGTTTTAGAATTTTGTCAGATATTTGTTAGGTTAAGGATGCTCGCTCCTTTTGTTTTAGAATTTTTGTCAGATATTGTTAAGTAAAGGTGCTTGCACCTCTTGTTTTATATTTTTTGTCAGAATTCGTTAAGTTAAGGATGCTCGCTCCTTTGTTTTAGAATTTTTGTCAGATATTGTTAAGTTAAGGATGCTCGCACTTCTTGTTTTAGAATTTTTTGCCAGATATTCGTTAAGTTAAGGATGCTTGCACCTTTGTTTTAGAATTTTTGTCAGATATTCGTTAAGTTAAGAATGCCCGCACCTCTTGTTTTAGAATTTTTGTCAGATATTCGTTAAGTTAAGGATGCTCGCTGTTCTTGTTTTAGAATTTTTTGTCAGATATTCGATAAGTTAAGGATGCTCGCTCCTTTTGTTTTAGAATTTTTGTCAGATATTTGTTAAGTTAAGGATGCTCGCTCTTCTTGTTTTTAGAATTTTTTGCCAGATATTCGTTAAGTTAAGGATGCTCGCGCCTCATGTTTAAGAATTTTTGTCAGATATTCGTTAAGTTAAAGGATGCTCGCACCCTTGTTTTAGAATTTTTGTCAGATATTTGTTAAGTTAAGGATGCTCGCTCCTCTTGTTTTAGAATTTTTGCCAATTATTCGTTTAGTTAAGGATGCTCGCATCTCTTGTTTTAGAATTTTTGCCAATTATTCGTTAAGTTAAGGATGCTTGCACCTCTTGTTTAGAATTTTTGTCAGATATTCGATAAATTAAGGATGCTCGCTCTTCTTGTTTTAGAATTTTTGTCAGATATTCGTTAAGTTAAGGATGCTCGCTCCTCTTGTTTTAGAATTTTTGCCAATTATTCGTTTAGTTAAGGATGCTCGCATCTCTTGTTTTAGAATTTTTGCCAATTATTCGTTAAGTTAAGGATGCTTGCACCTCTTGTATTAGAATTTTTGTCAGATATTCGATAAATTAAGGATGCTCGCTCTTCTTGTTTTAGAATTTTGGTCAGATATTCGTTAAGTAAAGGATGTTCGCTCTCTTGTTTTAGAATTTTTGCGAGATATTGTTTAGTTAAGGATGCTTGCACCTCTTGTTTTATATTTTTGTCAAATATTTGTTAAGTTAAGGTTGCTTGCACATCTTGTTTTAGAATTTTTGTCAGATATTCGTTAATTAAGGATGCTCGCTCTTCTTGTGTTTTGAATTTTTGCCAGATATTCGTTAAGTTAAGGATGCTTCGCACCACTTTGTTTTAGATTTTTTGCAGATATTCGTTTAAGTTAAGTATGCTCGCATCTCTTGTTTTAGAATTTTTGCCAATTATTCGTTAAGTTAAGGATGCTTGCACCTCTTGTTTTAGAATTTTTGTCAGATATTCGATAAATTAAGGATGCTCGCTCTTCTTGTTTTAGAATTTTGGTCAGATATTCGTTAAGTTAAGGATGCTCGCTCCTCTTGTTTTTGAATTTTTGCCAATTATTCGTTTAGTTAAGGATGCTCGCATCTCTTGTTTTAGAATTTTTGCCAATTATTCGTTAAGTTAAGGATGCTTGCACCTCTTGTTTATAGAATTTTTGTCAGTTTTAATATTCGATAAATTAAGGATGCTCGCTCTTCTTGTTTTAGAATTTTTGTCAGATATTCGTTAAGTTAAGGATGCTCGCATCCTCTTGTTTTGAATTTTTGCCAATTATTCGTTTAGTTAAGGATGCTCGCATCTCTTGTTTTAGAATTTTTGCCAATTATTCGTTAAGTTAAGGATGCTTCTGTAGAATCCTACCTTGTTTTAGAATTTTTGTCAGATATTCGATAAGTTAAGGATGCTCGCTCTTCTTGTTTTAGAATTTTTGCAGTATTCGTTAAGTTAAGGATGTTGCCTCTTGTTTTAGAATTTTTGTCAGATTTTTGTTTAGTTAAGGATGCTTGCACTCTTGTTTTAGAATTTTTGTCAATATTCGTTAAGTTAAGGATGTCGCTCATTCTTGTTTTAGAATTTTTGCAGATATTCGTTAAGTTAAGGATGCTCGCACTTCTTTTTTTAATTTTTTGCCAAATATTTCGTTAAGTTAAGGATGCTCCGCACCTCTTTGTTTTATAATTTTTGTCAAATATTGTTAAGTTAAGGATGCTCGCACCTCTTGTTTTATAATTTTTCCAAATATTGTTAAGTTAAGGATGCTCGCACCTCTTGTTTTGAATTTTTGTCAGATATTGTTAAGTTAAGGATGCTCGCACTCTTGTTTTAGAATTTTTGTCAGATATTAGTTTAGTAAAGATGCTCGCTCCTCTTGTTTTAGAATTTTTTGCCAGATTTTCGTTAAGTTAAGGATGCTCGCACCTCTTGTTTTAGAATTTTTGTCAGATATTAGTTAAGTTAAGATGCTCGCTCCTTTGTTTTAAGAATTTTTGCCAGATTTTCGTTAAGTTAAGATGCTCGCACCTCTGTGAAGTTTATTAAGGATGCTCCCCTTTTTTAGAATTTTGCCAGATTATTAAGTTAGATGCTCCCACTTTTTTAGATTTTTTGTCAGATATTCGTTAAGTTAAGTATGTTCGCATCTTTTAATTAAGAATTTTTGTCAGATATTCGTTAAGTTAGGGATGCCTGCACCTCTTGTTTTAGAATTTTTGTCAGATATTCGTTAAGTTAAGGATGCTCGCTCTTCTTGTTTTAGAATTTTTGTCAGATATTCCTTAAGTTAAGGATGCTTTCGCCTTTTGTTTTAGAATTTTTGTCAGATATTTGTTAGGTTAAGGATGCTCGATCTTCTTGTTTTATAATTTTTGTCAGATATTCGTTAAGTTAAGGATGCTCGCTCCTTTTGTTTTAGAATTTTTGTCAGATTTTTGTTAAGTTAAGGATGCTCGCTCTTTTTGTTTTAGAATTTTTGCCAGATATTCGTTAAGTTAAGGATGCTCGCACCTCTTGTTTTACAATTTTTGTCAGATATTCGTTAAGTTAAGTATGCTCGCTCCTCTTGTTTTAGAACTTTTGCTAGATATTCGTTAAGTTAAGGATGCTTGCACCTCTTGTTTAAGAATTTTTGTCAGATATTCGTTAAGTTAAGGATGCCCGCACCTCTTGTTTTAAAATTTTTGCTAGATATTCGTTAAGTTAAGGATGCTTGCATCTCTTGTTTAAGAATTTTTGACAGATATTCGTTAAGTTAAGGATGCTCGCTCCTTTTGTTTTAGAATTTTTGCCAATTATTCGTTAAGTTAAGGATGCTTGCATCTCTTGTTTTAGAATTTTTTGCCAATTATTCGTTAAGTTAAGGATGCTCGCACCTCTTGTTTTCGAATTTTTGTCAGATATTCGTTCAGTTAAGGATGCTCGCACCTCTTGTTTTAGAATTTTTGTCAGATATTCGTTCAGTTAAGGATGCTCGCTCCTCTTGTTTTAGAACTTTTGCTAGATATTCGTTAAGTTAAGGATGCTCGCACCTCTTGTTTAAGAATTTTTGTCAGATATTCGTTAAGTTAAGGATGCCCGCACCTCTTGTTTTAAAATTTTTGCTAGATATTCGTTAAGTTAAGGATGCTTGCATCTCTTGTTTTAGAATTTTTTGCCAATTATTCGTTAAGTTAAGGATGCTCGCACCTCTTGTTTTAGAATTTTTGTCAGATATTCGTTAAGTAAAAGATGCTCGCTCCTCTTGTTTTAGAATTCTTGCCAGATATTCGTTATGTTAAGGATGCTCGCTCCTCTTGTTTTAGAATTTTTGTCAGATATTTGTTAAGTTAAGGATGCTCATTCCTCTTGTTTTAGAACTTTTTCCAGATATTCGTTAAGTTAAGGATGCTCGCTCTTCTTGTTTTAAGAAATTTTGCCAGATATTCTTTAAGTTAAGGATGCTCGCTCCTCTTGTTTTATAATTTTTGTCAAATATTTGTTAAGTTAAGGATGCTCGCTCCTCTTGTTTTATAATTTTTGTCAAATATTTGTTAAGTTAAGGATGCTTGCACCTCTTGTTTTAGAATTTTTGTCAAATATTTGTTAAGTTAAGGATGCTCGCACCTCTTGTTTTCGAATTTTTGTCAGATATTCGTTCAGTTAAGGATGCTCGCACCTCTTGTTTTAGAATTTTTGTCAGATATTAGTTAAGTAAATGATGCTCGCTCCTCTTGTTTTAGGATTTTTGCCAGATTTTTGTTAAGTTAAAGATGCTCGCACCTCTTGTTTTAGAATTTTTGTCAGATATTCGTTAAGTTAAGGATGCTCGCAACTCTTGTTTTAGAATTTTTGTCAGATATTCGTTAAGTAAAGGATGCTCGCACCCCTTGTTTAAGATTTTTTGGCAGATATTCGTTAGGTTAAGGATGCTCGCTCCTCTTGTTTTAGAATTTTTGCCAATTATTCGTTAAGTGAAGGATGCTTGCATCTCTTGTTTTAGAATTTTTCCCAATTATTCGTTAAGTTAAGGATGCTCGCACCTCTTGTTTTAGAATTTTTGCCAGATATTCGTTAAGTTAAAGATGCCTGCACCTCTTGTTTTAAAATTTTTGTCAGATATTCGTTAAGTAAAGGAGGCTAGCTCCTCTGGTTTTATAATTTTTGCCAGATATTCGTTAAGTTAAAGATGCTCGCACCTCTTGTTTTATAATTTTTGTCAGATATTCGTTAAGTTAAGTATGCTCGCTCCTCTTGTTTTATAATTTTTGCCAATTATTCGTTAAGTTAAGGATGGGCGCATCTCTTGTTTAAGAATTTTTTGCCAATTATTTGTTAAGTTAAGGATGCTTGCATCTCTTGTTTTAAAATGTTTGCCAATTATTCGTAAAGTTGAGGATGCTCGCTCCTCTTGTTTTAGAATTTTTGCCAATTATTCGTTAAGTTAAGGATGGCCACATCTCTTGTTTTAGAATTTTTGTCAGATATTCGTTAATTTAAGGATGCTTGCACCTCTTGTTTTAGAATTTTTGTCAGATATTCGTTAAGTTAAGGATGATCGCTCTTCTTGTTTAAGAATGTTTGCCCGATATTCGTTAAATTAAGGATTCTCGCTCTTCTTGTTTTAAAATTTTTTGTCAGATATTCGTTAAGTAAAGGATGCTAGCTCTTCTTGTTTTAGAATTTTTGCCAGATATTTGTTCAGTTAAGGATGCTCGCACCTCTTGTTTTATAATTTTTGTCAAATATTTATTTAGTTAAGGATGCTCGCTCTTCTTGTCTTAGAATTTTTGTCAGATATTCGTTAAGTTAAGGATGCTCGCTCTTCTTGTTTTATAATTTTTGTCAGATATTTGTTAAGTTAAGGATGCTCACTCTTCTTGTTTTAGAATTTTTGTCAGATATTCGTTAAGTTAAGGATGCTCGCTCTTCTTGTTTTAGAATTTTTGTCAGATATTCGTTAAGTTAAGGATGCTCGCTCTTCTTGTTTTAGAATTTTTGCAAGATATTCGTTAAGTTAAGGATGCTCGCACCTCTTGTTTTAGAATTTTTGTCAGATATTACGTTAAGTATAAGGATGCTCGCACTCCTTGTTTTAGAATTTTTGCAAGATATTCGTTAAGTTAAGGATGCTCGCACCTCTTGTTTTAGAATTGTTGTCAGATATTCGTTAAGTTAAGGATGCTCGCTCTTCTTGTTTTAGAATTTTTGCAAGATATTCGTTAAGTTAAGGATGCTCGCACCTCTTTTTTAGAATTTTTGTCCGATATTCGTTAAATTAAGGATGCTCGCTCTTCTTGTTTTAAAATTTTTGTCAGATATTCGTTAAGTAAAGGATGCTAGCTCTTCTTGTTTTAGAATTTTTGCCAGATATTGTTCAGTTAAGGATGCTCGCACCTCTTGTTTTAATTTTTTTGTCAAATATTTGTTTAGTTAAGGATGCTTCTCTTCTTGTCTTTAGAATTTTTGTCAGATATTCGTTAATTAAGGATGCCGCACATTCTTATATATGATGCACGCCGTTCTCCGGTGAAGTTTCGGTTTGAAAGTAGAAATCAAAATTATAGAAGCGCAATGTGTGAAAATACGGAAAATTGTACCACAATTATTACAATTCCGCTAAGAAGCTCATTCGTTTTTAAATGGTCACCGAAAAACGTCGCTAGCAAAATAGAAAAAGGAAATTTATTTGGAAAAGAATACCGATATAATTTGCGGGGGTGGGAGGGAGTGGAACCACCGTACAGGCAGACGTATAAACTCAGACAGAAAATGGTTTGTTTGCATGGAATGAAAAAAGAAGGGTAGTTGAACTGGGCTATTTGGCCGAACAACTTTCCCCATGTTTAAAGTGTAAACTGTATTTAAAATAATTGGACTGTACAGAAGAAGTCCGATATGGTTTCGGAAGCTTGTTTCAAATAAACTACTAGCATTGTAATCGTATTAGCACAGTCTATACAGGACAGCACCATCGGAATAAGGAGAAAATTAACAAAGGCTTAAAACTACGGGATGTCAACACTAAATGTGTACTCGGTTGGGACTAACTAAAATTAAATCATTCAGATCTCGTTACATTTTTTTCTTTCAATTCCATTCTGAAATAAATTATTTTCTCGAAATTTACAGTCAAACGATTCATTAAAAACCTGTGGCCCCACAATAAACGAATGATCGGTGCTTCGATGGAGGTAAATCCAAAAAGGTGCTTGGAACGCAAACATGTTACAAATCAAAGTACTGAAGTACTGAACATCGGATGACCGCAAGTTCGTGTGGGTGGTCAAAAGCACATATCACAGAAAAAGATCACATCTCTATACCTGAAACTGAAGTTAATGTACAGAGATATATTTTTTTTCAGAGACAAGTTCGTGCGTATATGATGAATAAATGACAGGAAATTCAACCGCACCGTAATAACTATTATATTGTTGTGATACAAATCAGTATAACTTGGATTATTATACTAATATAATAATAGTCCCAGAGTATACACTGGTTTGTAGTTATATATTATATTAATTTAACAGTTGAATGTATATATAATGTTCATCTATTTGTATATCATTCTATTCTACTATTCTAATAATAGTGCAGTGCAAGTTTATGGTGGACACTCTTCTGTAAAAGAAATCGATGTTTTCTAAAAGATTGGATATGAGAAGCCATTCATATTTTCCCGCAATAAACAATTACAGAGTAACCGTTCCTTCCCGGGAGTGTCGCAAAACGTTATCGTAAACGGCATGAGATATTCTTCCGCAAGCTTCCACACAATTTTTCGCTGCGTGTGCATAGATATTATCAATGATTTCTTACTTTTCTATATATATCTAACAACAAAACATTTTCATATTATTGATTTGTGTTTTAAGAAAAATATTTTATGAGTATCCATTGAAAAAATGAATTTTAAAACAGGCGATAAGTAATGTCTTTTTGCACTCGATAATGTACGCGGATCTATAGTTTCTATTGATCGGTTGAAAACCCAAAACTAATTTGCCACATAGAAATTTAGGCGATAGCAATACATCTGAATGACCTCACGGTCATCTCGATGCAAAAAGATATTTTCATTAACATATTTATTCAAACGGCAAAAAGATTAAAAGAATAAAGTACCAATCGCCCCCCTTTTCCCTGCGTTATACATATTGTATATATCAATGACCATTATAACTTAAACAAATTTGCTTGTTCTTTGATTTATTTTTATAAACATCGTCAATAGAAAATGTAGACTTGAGAGCAAATGCAATGCAATTTCCGATATAATTGATATTTCATAGGGGCATAAATCTTTTAAAACATTTGATCGGCGCACTGGCTATCGAAATTATCCAGGACAATGCTGATATAAACCTTTAATATAAATGATATAAATTAATTAAAGATCTGGCAAAAATTGTACACGCGAGAGCATAACAAATGCAATTTTAGAGAGGTGGATAGGGGGTATCCTTCTCCAACCTCTCGCCCCTATCTCCCACCTCCCACTTTTAGAATCTTTTTCTCTCCCCCCTATTATTTTGTCTCCCACCTCCCGCCCGCCCTCTCCAATTTCCCTATATATCTATGTAAATTTATCGCCAAAATTGACGTTTTCTTATAAAAATTAAAAACAAAAACTAAAATGGTGACCCCCATTTTTGATTTCATATTCCGATGTAACTCGATTCAAAGTACCAGTGTGCCAAAATTTTTCAGTTGAATTATATTCAAATTATCAAAACGAATAACAGTTAATACATTTTACGGAGTGTCTATTCGTCCGGCTAGCCGGACAAATAGAGAAAATGTCTATTCGTCCGGCAATCAAATATGCGCGTGCGCGAAGATTTGATGTCAGCAGCAGTATCATGCGGCGATTAAGTCCCCGGATGAAGTATCGGATTGCAAACGCGCGTACGCGATGGATGTTTTCAGAAATGGAGACCGTTTTTATGATTTTGAAGATGTTTTGAAGAAAATAAGGGAATACGAAATAGCTACAAATACTAATTTTTATCGGAGAGACTCAAGAACTATAGCAGCTGCACGAAAAAGAGGAATAAAACGGAATATTAAGCCAGAATTGCTATTTTACTCTATTACCTTTGCATGTATACAAGGAGGTAAAACGCATAAAAATTGTTCCTCGGGGAAAAGACCAAATCAAAGGTAACAAGTAATCCTGTGTTAGGATGCTAACACAAAAGTCACCAAAACGGACCCCACATCATTGTTCTGCGGTATCATTGATGCCAAATAATGTGTGTGTAAAGTTTTATTCAATATGATTTTTATTTTTTTTTACATTTTTGCTGTTTCCATGGCAACGGCGGCCATTTTGAAAATTTCAAATTCAAAAGTCAAGTCTACATCAGTTAGGCAACATTTGTTATAAGTTTCATTAAATTTGAAGCATTTTGAATTTTTAGATATTTTTGCTGTTTCCATGGTCACGGCGGCCATTTTTTAAATTCCAAACTCAAAAGTCAATTCTACACAAGTTAGTCAACATTAGTTATAAGTTTTATTAAATTTAAAGCATTTTTAAGTTTTTCGTATTTTTGCTGTTTCCATGGTAACGGCAGCCATTTTGAAAATTCCAAAGTGTCACTTCTGCTGCAAATTGTTCACTCCATAATTATATACCATCATATACCATGAAATGTCTCTAGAACAAATTTATCATTGATGTTCTAGAATATTCCATGAAAATTCACCCCCCTCAAATTATGCCATGGAGACCCCCTACTGAAATAAAATTAGTGCCAAGTTGAAGCACACATGTGTCTCTAAATATTCATAAGAGAATATATAATTCCATCTACTCTCCATACAGTGGAAAATTTAGGAAATGTAAAAAAAAATTAACCCCACCCATCTTTGAGCCCCCCTAATTATGCCAAGATGACACCCTGGTATCATGGACATTGGGTTCTGCACCCCCCATGATGCAGACCCTTACCCAGAAAAAATATAAAATTTCCATCCTCGCCTCCTTCCAAGAAAATGGTAGGACCGTTTAAGGGGTTAGAAAAAGAAAAATAAGAATAATAATAATAATAACTAGATTTGCGATTGCAAGCAATAGCGGATGGCACCCTTTCCCTATTGCCAGGTTAGCGGTAGCCATGGTAACGGCGGCCATTTTGGAAATTCCAAACTCAAAAGTCAAGTCTACATTAGCTGAGCAACATTTGTTATAAGTTTCAATACATTTGAAGCATTTTGAAGTTTTTCGTATTTTTGCTGTTTCCATGGCAACGGCGGCCATTTTGAATATTCCAAAGTCAAACCCCCGCTGCAATTATTTCCCTCCACAATCATATAAAATTTAATGTCTCTAGAGTTAATTAAACAGTGATGTTCTAGAATGTTCTGTGAAAATTCAAAGTTTTGACCTTTTTGCATTGTTTCCATGGTAACAAGAGCGATTTTGGAAATTCCAACGCCAAATTCCACATCTTCCAATGTTGCTCATCGTTACTATGAAGTTTCATTAAGTTTGGAACATTTTGAGATTTTCGAATTTTTTGGAGTAGTTTCCATGGCAACATAGTAGTTCCAATGAGTGCCAAAATCATCCAACACCTGTATATAGTTGGCACCTACATTGTATTAAAAAATAATGATTCTGAGTTAAATAGTATCTAAATAGTTCACCAAAACAAAAAACTGTATTTTTTCACATTTGTTTCGTTTCCATGGTAACGGCAGCCATCTTGACGGTGCCATAACCCACTGCACTATAGAATGTTCTTGTCTACATTATGGTATAGTTCCATCAACATTGTTCAAGCCAATTCCAAGAAATAGAATGGACAAAAAGTGTGGAAGAATAAATATAATAATAACTAGATTTGCGATTGCAAGCAATAGCGGATGGCACCCTTCCCCTATTGCCAGGTGAGCGGTAGCCATGGTAACGGCGGCCGTTTTGGAAATTCCAAACTCAAAAGTCAAGTCTACATTAGCTGAGCAACATTTGTTATAAGTTTCAATAAATTTGAAGCATTTTGAATTTTTTTGTATTTTTGCTGTTTCCATGGTAACGGCGGCCATTTTGAATATTCCAAAGTCAAATCCCTGCTGCAATTGTTTCCCTCCATAATCATATACCATTTTATGTCTCTAGAATAAATTTAACATTGATGTTCTGGAATGTTCTGTGAAAATTCAAAGTTTTGACCTTTTTGCATTGTTTCCATGGTAACAAGAGATATTTTGGAAATTCCAACGCCAAATTCCACATCTTCCAATGTTGCTCATCATTACTGTGAAGTTTCCTGAAGTTTGGAGCATTTTGAGAATTTTGAAATTTTTGGTGTTGTTCCCATGGCAACATAGTAGTTCCACTGAGTGCCAAAATCATCCAACACCTGTATATAGTGGGCACCTACATTGTATTAAAATATAATGATTCTGAGTTCAAGCATCTCCAAACAGTTCACTAAAACAAAAAACTGGATTTTTTCACATTTGTTCCGTTTCCATGGAAACGGCAGCCATCTTGAACCATTCCATGCTTACTGCAACTCTGCACGTGGGGGTCCTTACTATAGTAGAGTTCCATCAACATTGGTCCACCAATTTTGAGAAATCGCCTGGACAAAATTGGTTGCAAGAAAAATAATAATAACTAGAATTGCCATTGCAAGCAATAGCGGATGTCACCCTTCCCCAATTGCCACTATGCAGCAGCCATTTCAAAATTGTTGAGCAGTGAATGCACATATATATTCATGGCAAAATTACCTTTTTCTAAAAAATTTCAGTACATTCAGAGCGTTTGAAAAATTTCACATTTCTGCTGTTTCCATGGCAACCGCAGCCATTTTGAAAATTTCAAAGTCAAAAGTCTCATCTGTACTTGCCAGTTAACAATAATATCAAGTTTCTTTAAGTTCAAAGCATTTTGAGAATTTTTGACTTTTTTGCAGTTTCCATGGCAACGGTGGCCATTTTGTGAATTCCAAAGTCAAAAGTCTCACTCAGACTTGCCAGTCTACAATCCTATTAAGTTTCATCAATTTTGGACCATTTTACAATTTTTGAAATTTTTGATCCTGTATCCATGGTAACATAGTAGTTCCAATGATTGTCAAAATCATACAAAACCTGTATACAGTAGACAACTACATTGCATAGAAATTTTATGATTTTAAGTTCAAGGATAACAAAGTTATTCACCAAACCCAGACGTTTTTGGAGCATTTTCACCTTTTTGCATTGTTTCCATGGTAACGGCAGCCATTTTGGAAATTCCAACGCCAAATTCCTTATCTATCAAAGTTGCTCATCATTATGTTAAAGTTTCAAAACAATTTGAGCATTTTCATATTTTTGAAATTTTTGGTGCAGTTTCCATGGCAACATAGTAGTTCCAATGATTGCCAAAATTCTTTAAAAGCAGTATATGGCTGCCACCTACATTGTATTAAAATATAATGATTCTGAGTTTAAGCATCTCCAAAATATTGACCAAAACCAAAAAGTGGAATTTTTCACATTTGTTCCGTTTCCATGGTAACGGCGGCCATTTTTTACCATTCCATAGCAGGGTGCACAACTTCAGATGGGGGTCCTCATTATAGTAGAGTTCCATCAACATTGGTTCCATTTTACTACAAAAAACCTGACGGACAAAAAAAGGTGGAAGAATAATAATAATAACAAAGAAACATAAGAAAAGCAATATGTCACCCGACATTGTCGATCGGGTGACATAACTAGAATTGCCATTGCAAGCAATAGCGGATGTCACCCTTCCCCTATTGCCACTAAGCGGCATCCTTTTGAAAACAATTTAACAGTGAATGCAGATCAACGCATTACAATATATCTTTCTGTAACTGTTCAGTTCATTTTGAGCAATGTCAAAAGTTTCACATTTCTTCTGTTTCCATGGCAACAGCAGCCATTTTGAAAATTCCAAAGTCAAAAGTCTCATCTATACATGCCAGTCAACAATAATATTAAGTTTCATTAAGTTTGGAGCATTTTGAAAATATTTGACATTTTTGCAGTTTCCATGGCAACGGTGGCCATTTTGAAAATTCCAACTCCAAAAGTCTCATCCAGACTTGCCAGTCACCAATCATATTAAGTTTCATTAATTTTGAAGCATTTTGAAATTTTTGAAATATTTGATCCTGTATCCATGGTAACATAGTAGTTCCAATGATTGTCAAAATCATACAAAACCTGTATATAGTAGACAACTATATTGTGTAAAAATTTTATGCTTTCATGTTCAAGCATACCAAAGTTATTTACCAAACCTGGAAGTTTTTGGAGCATTTTGACCTTTTTGCATTGTTTCCATGGAAACGGCAGACATTTTGAAAATTCCAACGCCAAATTCCACATCTACCAAAGTTGCTCATCGTTATGCTACAGTTTCCAAAAAATTGGAGCATTTTCATATTTTTTAAATTTTTGGAGTAGTTTCCATGGCAACATAGTGGTTCCAATGATTGCCAAAATCATCCAAAACCAGTGTATGGCTGGCACCTCCATTGTATTAAAATATGATGATTCTGAGTTCAAGCATCTCCAAATTATTCACAAAAACCAAAAACTGGAATTTTTCACAATTGTTCTGTTTCCATGGAAACGGCAGCCATTTTATATGGTCTTAGACCCACCTGCAACCCGAAATTTTTAGTTCCACCCTATGGTGAACTATCATTCAGATTGGTTCCATTTTACTCCAAAAAAGCTGACGGACAAAAAAAGGTGGAAGAATAATAATAATAACAAAGAAACATAAGAAAAGCAATATGTCACCCGACATTGTCGATCGGGTGACATAATAATAAGAAAAAAAAGAAACGTAGAATAACAATATGTCACCCCAACTCCGTTGAGGGTGCCATAATAATAACTAGATTTGTAATTGCTAGCAATAACGGATGGCACCCTTCCCCCATAGCCAGGCGAGCGGCAGCCATTTTGAAAATTCCAAAGTCAAATGGTGCATCTACTGATGTCTAGTAACATTTTTGCAAAGTTTCATTAAGTTTGAAGCATTTTGAAATTTTGGATAATTTTGCTGTTTCCATGGTAACGGCTGCCATTTTGAAAATTTCAAACTCAAAAGTCAAGTCTACATAAGCTAGGCAACATTTGTTATAAGTTTCATTAAATTTAAAGCATTTTGAAGTTTTTCATCTTTTTGCTGTTTCCATGGTAACGGCGGCCATTTTGAATATTCCAAAATCAAACCCCCGCTGCAATTGTTTCCCTCCACAATCATATACCATTTTGTGTCTCTAGAATAAATTTAACATTGATGTTCTGGAATGTTCTGTGAAAATTCAAAGTTTTGACCTTTTAGCATTGTTTCCATGGTAACAAGAGATATTTTGGAAATTCCAACGCCGAATTCCACATCTTCCAATGTTGCTCATCATTACTGTGAAGTTTCCTGAAGTTTGGAGCATTTTGAGATTTTTGAAATTTTTGGTGTAGTTTCCATGGCAACATAGTAGTTCCAATGAGTGCCAAAATCATCCAACACCTGTATATAGTGGGCACCTACATTGTATTAAAATATAATGATTCTGAGTTCAAGCATATCCAAACAGTTCACCAAAACAAAAAACTGGATTTTTTTACATTTGTTCTGTTTCCATGGAAACGGTAGCCATCTTAAACCATTCCATGCTTACTGCAACTCTGCATGTGGGGTCCTTACTATAGTAGAGTTCCATCAACATTGGTCCATTGGATTTCGAAAAATCGCCTGGACAAAATTGGTTGCAAGAAAAATAATAATAACTAGATTTGCGATTGCAAGCAATAGCGGATGGCACCCTTCCCCTATTGCCAGGTGAGCGGTAGCCATGGTTACGGTGGCCATTTTGGAAATTCCAAACTCAAAAGTCAAGTCTACATAGCTGAGCAACATTTGTTATAAGTTTCAATAAATTTGAAGCATTTTGAAGTTTTTTGTATTTTTGCTGTTTCCATGGTAACGGCGGCCATTTTGAATAATCCAAAGTCAAACCCCTGCTGCAATTTTTTCCCTCCATAATCATATACAATCATATGCCATTTAATGTCTCTAGAATAAATTAAACATTGATGTTCTAGAATGTTCTGTGAAAATTCAAAGTTTTGAACTTTTTGCATTGTTTCCATGGTAACAACAGCGATTTTGGAAATTCCAACGCCAAATTCCACATCTTCCAATGTTGCTCATCGTTACTGTGAAGTTTCATTAAGTTTGGAACATTTTGAGATTTTTGAATTTTTTGGAGTAGTTTCCATGGCAACATAGTAGTTCCAAAGAGTGCCAAAATCATCCAACACGTGTATATAGGGGGCACTTACATTGTATTAAAATATAATGATTCTGACTTAAAGCATATCCAAACAGTTCACCAAAACGAAAAACTGTATTTTTTCACATTTGTTCCGTTTCCATGGTAACTGCGGCCATCTTGAGAATGCCATATCCCGATTGCAAATCTGCACATGCTGGTCAACATTATGGTTAAGTTCCATTACCATTGGTTCATAAAATTCCAAGATATAAGCTGGACAAAAAAAAGTGGAAGAAAAAAAATAATAAGAAAAAAAGAAACGTAGAATAACAATATGTCACCCCAACTCCGTTGAGGGTGCCATAACTAGATTTGTAATTGCTAGCAATAACGGATGGCACCCTTCCCCCATTTCCAGGTGAGCGGTAGCCAGTTTGAAAATAAATTCCAAAGTGCATCTACAGATGTCTAGTGACATTTTTGCAAAGTTTCATTAAGTTTGAAGCATTTTGAAATTTTGGATATTTTTGCTGTTTCCATGGTAACGGCGGCCATTTTGAATATTCCAAAGGCAAACCCCTGCTGCAATTTTTTCCCTCCATAATTATATACCATTTAATGTCTCTAGAATAAATTTAACATTGGTGTTCTGGAATGTTCTGTGAAAATTCAAAGTTTTGACCTTTTTGCATTGTTTCCATGGTAACAACAGATATTTTGGAAATTCCAACGCCAAATTCCACATCTTCCAATGTTGCTCATCGTTACTGTGAAGTTTCCTGAAGTTTGGAGCATTTTGAGAATTTTGAAATTTTTGGTGTAGTTTCCATGGCAACATAGTAGTTCCAATGATCACCAAAATCATCCAACACCTGTATATAGTGGGCACCTACATTGTATCAAAATATAATGATTCTGAGATAAAGCATATCCAAACAGTTCACCAAAACAAAAAACTGGATTTTTTCACATTTGTTCTGTTTCCATGGAAACGGTAGCCATCTTGAACCATTCCATACTTCCTGCAACTCTGCAACTGGGGGTCCTTACTATAGTAGAGTTCCATCAACATTGGTCCATTGGATTTCGAGAAATCACCTGGACAAAATTTGTTGCAAGAAAAAAATTAATAATAATTAAACTGTCAATTGTTCTTGAACAATTGAGAGGTCTTTCCTTTTATAATGTAAAATACATGTTCTAATAGACGTAGAATTATTGAATAGGTCAAGGTCAACCGTACAAAGCTTGAAAACACACTAAAAATCCATTATATGAGGTTAAAAACACTAAATTCGCTATCTGGGACATGACCTTGACTTTTGACCTTTGTCAAGGTCATTAGTCCCCAATGTCATTGCTGAAGACCCCATGGGTCTAGGACCTTTGGTTATATAGTAAAAGCTGATTTTGTCTTTTCAGAAACCTAAAACAGGGGTTATGCCCCTTATTAAAAGGTCAAATCTCTTTGGTCGAAATGTAACAAAGTTGCGCCGTAATGACCCAAACACTTTCCACTATTTAAAACTTCTGTAAGTATAATGGTTTCTGAGATTATCCCATAACAAGGTGTTAGGTCAAAGGTCAAGGTCAAAATACAAATTTGACCTTGAGGTTTTTTTCAAAGATACATGAATTGATGATGATTGGTGAAGATCCTAGGTGTCTACGACTTACGGTTTCTGAGTTTTGGTGGCCAACCGACACCGGTTAATTTTCATAGGGGCATAACCCTATCAATGAGTCGTTGAATCTTTTCGATCCAAATGTAACGAAGAACCGGTGTCTGTTCCTGAACAAATTCCACCCTTTGTTTTTTTTCTACCTATTATGGTTATGGAGTTTGAATGATAACAAGGTTTTTGGGTTTCGGAGGGATTACTCCGAACCGACAAAATATTTCGACTCACAGGGTGAGTTCAGGATAGGTATTCATGACACCGATACAAAGTGTGAACATGAAAGCGACACGTCTTACGGTTTAGCCTGCTAACTTCATCAAAGTTTGGCGGAAGAATAATAATAATAATAATAATAATAATAATAATAATAATAATAATAATAATAATAATAATAATAATAATAAACAGAAGAAATACAGTAAGGTCTTTCCCTTTTGTAAAAGGAAAGACCTTAATAATAAGAAAAAAAAGAAACGTAGAATAACAATATGTCACCCCAACTCCGTTGAGGGTGCCATAATAACTAGAATTGCCATTGCAAGCAATAGCGGATGTCACCCTTCCCCTATTGCCACTAAGCGGCATCCTTTTGAAAACAATTTAACAGTGAATGCAGATCAACGCATTACAATATATCTTTCTGTAACTGTTCAGTTCATTTTGAGCAATGTCAAAAGTTTCACATTTCTTCTGTTTCCATGGCAACAGCAGCCATTTTGAAAATTCCAAAGTCAAAAGTCTCATCTATACATGCCAGTCAACAATAATATTAAGTTTCATTAAGTTTGGAGCATTTTGAAAATATTTGACATTTTTGCAGTTTCCATGGCAACGGTGGCCATTTTGAAAATTCCAACTCCAAAAGTCTCATCCAGACTTGCCAGTCACCAATCATATTAAGTTTCATTAATTTTGAAGCATTTTGAAATTTTTGAAATATTTGATCCTGTATCCATGGTAACATAGTAGTTCCAATGATTGTCAAAATCATACAAAACCTGTATATAGTAGACAACTATATTGTGTAAAAATTTTATGCTTTCATGTTCAAGCATACCAAAGTTATTTACCAAACCTGGAAGTTTTTGGAGCATTTTGACCTTTTTGCATTGTTTCCATGGAAACGGCAGACATTTTGAAAATTCCAACGCCAAATTCCACATCTACCAAAGTTGCTCATCGTTATGCTACAGTTTCCAAAAAATTGGAGCATTTTCATATTTTTGAAATTTTTGGAGTAGTTTCCATGGCAACATAGTGGTTCCAATGATTGCCAAAATCATCCAAAACCAGTGTATGGCTGGCACCTCCATTGTATTAAAATATGATGATTCTGAGTTCAAGCATCTCCAAATTATTCACAAAAACCAAAAACTGGAATTTTTCACAATTGTTCTGTTTCCATGGAAACGGCAGCCATTTTATATGGTCTTAGACCCACCTGCAACCCGAAATTTTTAGTTCCACCCTATGGTGAACTATCATTCAGATTGGTTCCATTTTACTCCAAAAAAGCTGACGGACAAAAAAAGGTGGAAGAATAATAATAATAACAAAGAAACATAAGAAAAGCAATATGTCACCCGACATTGTCGATCGGGTGACATAATAATAAGAAAAAAAAGAAACGTAGAATAACAATATGTCACCCCAACTCCGTTGAGGGTGCCATAATAATAACTAGATTTGTAATTGCTAGCAATAACGGATGGCACCCTTCCCCCATAGCCAGGCGAGCGGCAGCCATTTTGAAAATTCCAAAGTCAAATGGTGCATCTACTGATGTCTAGTAACATTTTTGCAAAGTTTCATTAAGTTTGAAGCATTTTGAAATTTTGGATAATTTTGCTGTTTCCATGGTAACGGCTGCCATTTTGAAAATTTCAAACTCAAAAGTCAAGTCTACATAAGCTAGGCAACATTTGTTATAAGTTTCATTAAATTTAAAGCATTTTGAAGTTTTTCATCTTTTTGCTGTTTCCATGGTAACGGCGGCCATTTTGAATATTCCAAAATCAAACCCCCGCTGCAATTGTTTCCCTCCACAATCATATACCATTTTGTGTCTCTAGAATAAATTTAACATTGATGTTCTGGAATGTTCTGTGAAAATTCAAAGTTTTGACCTTTTAGCATTGTTTCCATGGTAACAAGAGATATTTTGGAAATTCCAACGCCGAATTCCACATCTTCCAATGTTGCTCATCATTACTGTGAAGTTTCCTGAAGTTTGGAGCATTTTGAGATTTTTGAAATTTTTGGTGTAGTTTCCATGGCAACATAGTAGTTCCAATGAGTGCCAAAATCATCCAACACCTGTATATAGTGGGCACCTACATTGTATTAAAATATAATGATTCTGAGTTCAAGCATATCCAAACAGTTCACCAAAACAAAAAACTGGATTTTTTTACATTTGTTCTGTTTCCATGGAAACGGTAGCCATCTTAAACCATTCCATGCTTACTGCAACTCTGCATGTGGGGGTCCTTACTATAGTAGAGTTCCATCAACATTGGTCCATTGGATTTCGAAAAATCGCCTGGACAAAATTGGTTGCAAGAAAAATAATAATAACTAGATTTGCGATTGCAAGCAATAGCGGATGGCACCCTTCCCCTATTGCCAGGTGAGCGGTAGCCATGGTTACGGTGGCCATTTTGGAAATTCCAAACTCAAAAGTCAAGTCTACATAGCTGAGCAACATTTGTTATAAGTTTCAATAAATTTGAAGCATTTTGAAGTTTTTTGTATTTTTGCTGTTTCCATGGTAACGGCGGCCATTTTGAATAATCCAAAGTCAAACCCCTGCTGCAATTTTTTCCCTCCATAATCATATACAATCATATGCCATTTAATGTCTCTAGAATAAATTAAACATTGATGTTCTAGAATGTTCTGTGAAAATTCAAAGTTTTGAACTTTTTGCATTGTTTCCATGGTAACAACAGCGATTTTGGAAATTCCAACGCCAAATTCCACATCTTCCAATGTTGCTCATCGTTACTGTGAAGTTTCATTAAGTTTGGAACATTTTGAGATTTTTGAATTTTTTGGAGTAGTTTCCATGGCAACATAGTAGTTCCAAAGAGTGCCAAAATCATCCAACACGTGTATATAGGGGGCACTTACATTGTATTAAAATATAATGATTCTGACTTAAAGCATATCCAAACAGTTCACCAAAACGAAAAACTGTATTTTTTCACATTTGTTCCGTTTCCATGGTAACTGCGGCCATCTTGAGAATGCCATATCCCGATTGCAAATCTGCACATGCTGGTCAACATTATGGTTAAGTTCCATTACCATTGGTTCATAAAATTCCAAGATATAAGCTGGACAAAAAAAAGTGGAAGAAAAAAAATAATAAGAAAAAAAGAAACGTAGAATAACAATATGTCACCCCAACTCCGTTGAGGGTGCCATAACTAGATTTGTAATTGCTAGCAATAAAAGGATGGCACCCTTCCCCCATTTCCAGGTGAGCGGTAGCCAGTTTGAAAATAAATTCCAAAGTGCATCTACAGATGTCTAGTGACATTTTTGCAAAGTTTCATTAAGTTTGAAGCATTTTGAAATTTTGGATATTTTTGCTGTTTCCATGGTAACGGCGGCCATTTTGAATATTCCAAAGGCAAACCCCTGCTGCAATTTTTTCCCTCCATAATTATATACCATTTAATGTCTCTAGAATAAATTTAACATTGGTGTTCTGGAATGTTCTGTGAAAATTCAAAGTTTTGACCTTTTTGCATTGTTTCCATGGTAACAACAGATATTTTGGAAATTCCAACGCCAAATTCCACATCTTCCAATGTTGCTCATCGTTACTGTGAAGTTTCCTGAAGTTTGGAGCATTTTGAGAATTTTGAAATTTTTGGTGTAGTTTCCATGGCAACATAGTAGTTCCAATGATCACCAAAATCATCCAACACCTGTATATAGTGGGCACCTACATTGTATCAAAATATAATGATTCTGAGATAAAGCATATCCAAACAGTTCACCAAAACAAAAAACTGGATTTTTTCACATTTGTTCTGTTTCCATGGAAACGGTAGCCATCTTGAACCATTCCATACTTCCTGCAACTCTGCAACTGGGGGTCCTTACTATAGTAGAGTTCCATCAACATTGGTCCATTGGATTTCGAGAAATCACCTGGACAAAATTTGTTGCAAGAAAAAAAATAATAACTAGATTTGTAATTGCTAGCAATAACGGATGGCACCCTTCCCCCATTGCCAGGTGAGCGGCAGCCAGTTTGAAAATTCCAAAGTCAAATAGTGCATCTTCAGATGTCAAGTAACTTTTTTGCAAAGTTTCATTAAGTTTGAAGCATTTTGAAATTTTGGATATTTTTGCTGTTTCCATGGTAACGGCGGCCATTTTGAATATTCCAAAGTCAAACCCCTGCTGCAATTTTTTCCGTTCATAATCATATACAATTTAATGTCTCTAGAATTAATTTAACATTGATGTTCTGGAATGTTCTGTGAAAATCCAAAGTTTTGACCTTTTTGCATTGTTTCCAAGGTAACAACAGATATTTTGGAAATTCCAAAGCCAAATTCCACATCTTCCAATGTTGCTCATCGTTACTGTGAAGTTTCCTGAAGTTTGGAGCATTTTGAGAATTTTGAAATTTTTGGTGTAGTTTCCATGGCAACATAGTAGTTCCAATGATCACCAAAATCATCCAACACCTGTATATAGTGGGCACCTACATTGTATTAAAATATAATGATTCTGAGATAAAGCATATCCAAACAGTTCACCAAAACAAAAAACTGGATTTTTTCACATTTGTTCTGTTTCCATGGAAACGGTAGCCATCTTGAACCATTCCATGCTTCCTGCAACTCTGCAACTGGGGGTCCTTACTATAGTAGAGTTCCATCAACATTGGTCCATTGGATTTCGAGAAATCACCTGGACAAAATTTGTTGCAAGAAAAAAAATAATAATAATAATAAGAAAAAAAAGAAACGTAGAATAACAATATGTCACCCCAACTCCGTTGAGGGTGCCATAATAATTAAACTGTCAATTGTTCTTGAACAATTGAGAGGTCTTTCCTTTTATAATGTAAAATACATGTTCTAATAGACGTAGAATTATTGAATAGGTCAAGGTCAACCGTACAAAGCTTGAAAACACACTAAAAATCCATTATATGAGGTTAAAAACACTAAATTCGCTATCTGGGACATGACCTTGACTTTTGACCTTTGTCAAGGTCATTAGTCCCCAATGTCATTGCTGAAGACCCCATGGGTCTAGGACCTTTGGTTATATAGTAAAAGCTGATTTTGTCTTTTCAGAAACCTAAAACAGGGGTTATGCCCCTTATTAAAAGGTCAAATCTCTTTGGTCGAAATGTAACAAAGTTGCGCCGTAATGACCCAAACACTTTCCACTATTTAAAACTTCTGTAAGTATAATGGTTTCTGAGATTATCCCATAACAAGGTGTTAGGTCAAAGGTCAAGGTCAAAATACAAATTTGACCTTGAGGTTTTTTTCAAAGATACATGAATTGATGATGATTGGTGAAGATCCTAGGTGTCTACGACTTACGGTTTCTGAGTTTTGGTGGCCAACCGACACCGGTTAATTTTCATAGGGGCATAACCCTATCAATGAGTCGTTGAATCTTTTCGATCCAAATGTAACGAAGAACCGGTGTCTGTTCCTGAACAAATTCCACCCTTTGTTTTTTTTCTACCTATTATGGTTATGGAGTTTGAATGATAACAAGGTTTTTGGGTTTCGGAGGGATTACTCCGAACCGACAAAATATTTCGACTCACAGGGTGAGTTCAGGATAGGTATTCATGACACCGATACAAAGTGTGAACATGAAAGCGACACGTCTTACGGTTTAGCCTGCTAACTTCATCAAAGTTTGGCGGAAGAATAATAATAATAATAATAATAATAATAAATAATAATAATAATAATAATAATAATAATAATAATAATAATAATAATAATAAACAGAAGAAATACAGTAAGGTCTTTCCCTTTTGTAAAAGGAAAGACCTTAATAATAAGAAAAAAAAGAAACGTAGAATAACAATATGTCACCCCAACTCCGTTGAGGGTGCCATAATAACTAGAATTGCCATTGCAAGCAATAGCGGATGTCACCCTTCCCCTATTGCCACTAAGCGGCATCCTTTTGAAAACAATTTAACAGTGAATGCAGATCAACGCATTACAATATATCTTTCTGTAACTGTTCAGTTCATTTTGAGCAATGTCAAAAGTTTCACATTTCTTCTGTTTCCATGGCAACAGCAGCCATTTTGAAAATTCCAAAGTCAAAAGTCTCATCTATACATGCCAGTCAACAATAATATTAAGTTTCATTAAGTTTGGAGCATTTTGAAAATATTTGACATTTTTGCAGTTTCCATGGCAACGGTGGCCATTTTGAAAATTCCAACTCCAAAAGTCTCATCCAGACTTGCCAGTCACCAATCATATTAAGTTTCATTAATTTTGAAGCATTTTGAAATTTTTGAAATATTTGATCCTGTATCCATGGTAACATAGTAGTTCCAATGATTGTCAAAATCATACAAAACCTGTATATAGTAGACAACTATATTGTGTAAAAATTTTATGCTTTCATGTTCAAGCATACCAAAGTTATTTACCAAACCTGGAAGTTTTTGGAGCATTTTGACCTTTTTGCATTGTTTCCATGGAAACGGCAGACATTTTGAAAATTCCAACGCCAAATTCCACATCTACCAAAGTTGCTCATCGTTATGCTACAGTTTCCAAAAAATTGGAGCATTTTCATATTTTTGAAATTTTTGGAGTAGTTTCCATGGCAACATAGTGGGTCCAATGATTGCCAAAATCATCCAAAACCAGTGTATGGCTGGCACCTCCATTGTATTAAAATATGATGATTCTGAGTTCAAGCATCTCCAAATTATTCACAAAAACCAAAAACTGGAATTTTTCACAATTGTTCTGTTTCCATGGAAACGGCAGCCATTTTATATGGTCTTAGACCCACCTGCAACCCGAAATTTTTAGTTCCACCCTATGGTGAACTATCATTCAGATTGGTTCCATTTTACTCCAAAAAAGCTGACGGACAAAAAAAGGTGGAAGAATAATAATAATAACTAGATTTGCGATTGCAAGCAATAGCGGATGGCACCCTTCCCCTATTGCCAGGTGAGCGGTAGCCATGGTTACGGTGGCCATTTTGGAAATTCCAAACTCAAAAGTCAAGTCTACATAGCTGAGCAACATTTGTTATAAGTTTCAATAAATTTGAAGCATTTTGAAGTTTTTTGTATTTTTGCTGTTTCCATGGTAACGGCGGCCATTTTGAATAATCCAAAGTCAAACCCCTGCTGCAATTTTTTCCCTCCATAATCATATACAATCATATGCCATTTAATGTCTCTAGAATAAATTAAACATTGATGTTCTAGAATGTTCTGTGAAAATTCAAAGTTTTGAACTTTTTGCATTGTTTCCATGGTAACAACGGCGATTTTGGAAATTCCAACGCCAAATTCCACATCTTCCAATGTTGCTCATCGTTACTGTGAAGTTTCATTAAGTTTGGAACATTTTGAGATTTTTGAATTTTTTGGAGTAGTTTCCATGGCAACATAGTAGTTCCAAAGAGTGCCAAAATCATCCAACACGTGTATATAGGGGGCACTTACATTGTATTAAAATATAATGATTCTGACTTAAAGCATATCCAAACAGTTCACCAAAACGAAAAACTGTATTTTTTCACATTTGTTCCGTTTCCATGGTAACTGCGGCCATCTTGAGAATGCCATATCCCGATTGCAAATCTGCACATGCTGGTCAACATTATGGTTAAGTTCCATTACCATTGGTTCATAAAATTCCAAGATATAAGCTGGACAAAAAAAAGTGGAAGAAAAAAAATAATAAGAAAAAAAGAAACGTAGAATAACAATATGTCACCCCAACTCCGTTGAGGGTGCCATAACTAGATTTGTAATTGCTAGCAATAACGGATGGCACCCTTCCCCTCATTGCCAGGTGAGCGGCAGCTATTTTGAAAATTCCAAAGTCGAAGGATGCATTTACAGATGTCTAGTAACATTTTTGCAAAGTTTCATTAAGTTTGAAGCATTTTGAAATTTTTGATATTTTTGCTGTTTCCATGGTTACGGCGGCCATTTTGAAAATTCCAACTTCAAAATGCAACTCCGCACATGTCAGTCACTATTCCTGTTAAGTTTCATCCAGTTTGCAGCACTTTATTTTTTTTGGAAATTTTGAACATTTGTGCTGCAACCATGGTTACAGTAGATAATTCCAAAATTCTAAAAGCGTACATCTCATTGCCACATGTCATGTTATATATCAATACAGTTTCATTTACTTTGGTGCAATACTCTCTGAGAAAATGCTGATTTTATGCATTTTTCCATAGGGTCAATGCAAAACTTGGCCCCAGTTTCCATGACAACGGCGGCCATTTTGAACTATCCAAATATTGTCTTGACATCTTGGCATACTGGAGAACATTTTCATAAAGTTTCATCCAGTTGGATCTTATAACGAAAGAGTTAGAATTTTTGATATTTAAGCTGTTTCCATGGTAACGGCAGCCATTTTGAAAATTCCAAAGTCAAACTGGAAATCAGCACATGCCAGTCAACATTCCTGTGGAGTTTCTTCCAGTTTGGAACACTTTGATTTTTTTCGCATTTATGTTGTTTCCATGGAAACGGCGGCCATCTTTTACCATTCCATACCAAGGTGCACAACTTTACATGGGGGTCCTCCTTATAGTAAAGTTCCATCAACATTGGTCCATTGGATTCCGAGAAACACGACGGACAAAATGTGTGGAAGAAGAAAAAGAAAAATAAGAAAAAAAAGAAACGTAGAATAACAATATGTCACCCCAACTCCGTTGAGGGTGCCATAACTAGAATTGCCATTGCAAGCAATAGCGGATGTCACCCTTCCCCTATTGCCACTAAGCGGCATCCTTTTGAAAACAATTTAACAGTGAATGCAGATCAACGCATTACAATATATCTTTCTGTAACTGTTCAGTTCATTTTGAGCAATGTCAAAAGTTTCACATTTCTTCTGTTTCCATGGCAACAGCAGCCATTTTGAAAATTCCAAAGTCAAAAGTCTCATCTATACATGCCAGTCAACAATAATATTAAGTTTCATTAAGTTTGGAGCATTTTGAAAATATTTGACATTTTTGCAGTTTCCATGGCAACGGTGGCCATTTTGAAAATTCCAACTCCAAAAGTCTCATCCAGACTTGCCAGTCACCAATCATATTAAGTTTCATTAATTTTGAAGCATTTTGAAATTTTTGAAATATTTGATCCTGTATCCATGGTAACATAGTAGTTCCAATGATTGTCAAAATCATACAAAACCTGTATATAGTAGACAACTATATTGTGTAAAAATTTTATGCTTTCATGTTCAAGCATACCAAAGTTATTTACCAAACCTGGAAGTTTTTGGAGCATTTTGACCTTTTTGCATTGTTTCCATGGAAACGGCAGACATTTTGAAAATTCCAACGCCAAATTCCACATCTACCAAAGTTGCTCATCGTTATGCTACAGTTTCCAAAAAATTGGAGCATTTTCATATTTTTGAAATTTTTGGAGTAGTTTCCATGGCAACATAGTGGTTCCAATGATTGCCAAAATCATCCAAAACCAGTGTATGGCTGGCACCTCCATTGTATTAAAATATGATGATTCTGAGTTCAAGCATCTCCAAATTATTCACAAAAACCAAAAACTGGAATTTTTCACAATTGTTCTGTTTCCATGGAAACGGCAGCCATTTTATATGGTCTTAGACCCACCTGCAACCCGAAATTTTTAGTTCCACCCTATGGTGAACTATCATTCAGATTGGTTCCATTTTACTCCAAAAAAGCTGACGGACAAAAAAAGGTGGAAGAATAATAATAATAACAAAGAAACATAAGAAAAGCAATATGTCACCCGACATTGTCGATCGGGTGACATAACTAGAATTGCCATTGCAAGCAATAGCGGATGTCACCCTTCCCTATTGCCACTAAGCGGCATCCTTTTGAAAACAATTTAACAGTGAATGCAGATCAACGCATTACAATATATCTTTCTGTAACTGTTCAGTTCATTTTGAGCAATGTCAAAAGTTTCACATTTCTTCTGTTTCCATGGCAACAGCAGCCATTTTGAAAATTTCAAAGTCAAAAGTTTCATCTTTACTTGGCAGTGAACAATAATATCAAGTTTCATTAAGTTCAAAGCATTTTGAGAATTTTTTACTTTTTTGCAGTTTCCATGGCAACGGTGGCCATTTCGGAAATTCCAAAGTCAAAAGTCTCATCCAGACTTGCCAGTCACCAATCATATTAAGTTTCATTAATTTTGAAGCATTTTGAAATTTTTGAAATATTTGATCCTGTATCCATGGTAACATAGTAGTTCCAATGATTGTCAAAATCATACAAAACCTGTATATAGTAGACAACTATATTGTGTAAAAATTTTATGCTTTCATGTTCAAGCATACCAAAGTTATTTACCAAACCTGAGAGTTTTTGGAGCATTTTGACCTTTTTGCATTGTTTCCATGGAAACGGCAGACATTTTGAAAATTCCAACGCCAAATTCCACATCTACCAAAGTTGCTCATCGTTATGCTACAGTTTCCAAAAAATTGGAGCATTTTCATATTTTTTAAATTTTTGGAGTAGTTTCCATGGCAACATAGTGGTTCCAATGATTGCCAAAATCATCCAAAACCAGTGTATGGCTGGCACCTCCATTGTATTAAAATATGATGATTCTGAGTTCAAGCATCTCCAAATTATTCACAAAAACCAAAAACTGGAATTTTTCACAATTGTTCTGTTTCCATGGAAACGGCAGCCATTTTTTATGGTCTTAGACCCACCTGCAACCCGAAATTTTTAGTTCCACCCTATGGTGAACTATCATTAAGATTGGTTCCATTTTACTCCAAAAAAGCTGACGGACAAAAAAAGGTGGAAGAATAATAATAATAACTAGATTTGCAATTGCAAGCAATAGCGGATGGCACCCTTCCCCCATTGTCAGGTGAGCAGCAGCCATTTTGAAAATTCCAAAGTCAAAGACCGTATATACAGATGTGTATTAACCATGTTGTAAAGTTTCATTAATTTTGGAACATTTTGAAATTTTTGAAATTTTTGCTATTTCCATGGTAACGGGTACCATTTCTAAAATTCCAAAGACAGGTGCCACATTGATACATGCCATGTTACATGTCTATAAAGTTTCATTGGGATTGATGCTTTATTCTTCAAGAAAATGCAGCTTTTATGTATTTTCCCATAAGGCTAATGTTAAACTTTCGCCCTGTTTCCATGACAATGGCAGCCATTTTGGAATTTCTAAATATTGTTGGTACATCAGGGCCTACCAAGGAACATTTCCATAAAGTTTCATCAAGTAGGGTCTTACAATGAAAGATTTAGAATTTTGATTTTTTTTACATTTTTTTAGTTTCCATGGTAACGGTGCACATCATGCACATCAAAAAGTCCACTGCACAACTTATTATGGTGGTCCTTATTATAGAAGAGTTTAACCAACATTGGTCCATTGGATTCCGAGAAATAAGCTGGACAAAATCGGTGGAAGAAAAATAATAAGAAAAAAAAAAGAAACGTAGAATAACAATACGTCACCCCAACTCCGTTGAGGGTGCCATAACAAAGAAACACTAGATTTGTAATTGCTAGCAATAACGGATGGCACCCTTCCCCCATTTCCAGGTGAGCGGTAGCCAGTTTGAAAATAAATTCCAAAGTGCATCTACAGATGTCTAGTGACATTTTTGCAAAGTTTCATTAAGTTTGAAGCATTTTGAAATTTTGGATATTTTTGCTGTTTCCATGGTAACGGCGGCCATTTTGAATATTCCAAAGGCAAACCCCTGCTGCAATTTTTTCCCTCCATAATTATATACCATTTAATGTCTCTAGAATAAATTTAACATTGGTGTTCTGGAATGTTCTGTGAAAATTCAAAGTTTTGACCTTTTTGCATTGTTTCCATGGTAACAACAGATATTTTGGAAATTCCAACGCCAAATTCCACATCTTCCAATGTTGCTCATCGTTACTGTGAAGTTTCCTGAAGTTTGGAGCATTTTGAGAATTTTGAAATTTTTGGTGTAGTTTCCATGGCAACATAGTAGTTCCAATGATCACCAAAATCATCCAACACCTGTATATAGTGGGCACCTACATTGTATCAAAATATAATGATTCTGAGATAAAGCATATCCAAACAGTTCACCAAAACAAAAAACTGGATTTTTTCACATTTGTTCTGTTTCCATGGAAACGGTAGCCATCTTGAACCATTCCATACTTCCTGCAACTCTGCAACTGGGGGTCCTTACTATAGTAGAGTTCCATCAACATTGGTCCATTGGATTTCGAGAAATCACCTGGACAAAATTTGTTGCAAGAAAAAAAATAATAATAATAATAAGAAAAAAAAGAAACGTAGAATAACAATATGTCACCCCAACTCCGTTGAGGGTGCCATAATAAGAAAAGCAATATGTCACCCGACATTGTCGATCGGGTGACATAACTAGATTTGCGATTGCAAGCAATGGCGGATGGCACCCTTCCCCTATTGCCAGGTGAGCGGTAGCCATGGTTACGGCAGCCATTTTGGAAATTCCAAACTCAAAAGTCAAGTCTACATTAGCTGAGCAACATTTGTTATAAGTTTCAATAAATTTGAAGCATTTTGAAGTTTTTGTATTTTTGCTGTTTCCATGGTAACGGCGGCCATTTTGAATATTCCAAAGTCAAACCCCCGCTGAAATTTTTTCCCTCCACAATCATATACCATTTAATGTCTCTAGAATAAATTAAAACATTGATGTTCTAGAATGTTCTGTGAAAATTCAAAGTTTTGACCTTTTTGCATTGTTTCCATGGTAACAACAGCGATTTTGGAAATTCCAACGCCAAATTCCACATCTTCCAATGTTGCTCATCGTTACTGTGAAGTTTCATTAAGTTTGGAACATTTTGAGATTTTTGAATTTTTTGGAGTAGTTTCCATGGCAACATAGTAGTTCCAATGAGTGCCAAAATCATCCAACACCTGTATATAGTGGGCACCTACATTGTGTTTAAATATAATGATTCTGAGTTAAATAGTATCCAAATAGTTCACCAAAACAAAAAACTGGATTTTTTCACATTTGTTTCGTTTCCATGGTAACGGCAGCCATCTTGACGGTGCCATACCCCACTGCACTATAGAATGTTCTTGTCTACATTATGGTATAGTTCCATCAATATTGTTCAAGCCAATTCCGAGAAATAAGCTGGACAAAATCGGTGGAAGAAAAATAATAAGAAAAAAAAAAGAAACGTAGAATAACAATACGTCACCCCAACTCCGTTGAGGGTGCCATAATAAAAAAAAAGACAAAAAGAAACGAACAATAACAATATGTCACCCCAACTCCGTTGAGGGTGCCATAATAACAAAGAAACGGAGGAATAACAATATGTCACCCGACATTGTCGATCGGGTGACATAACTAGATTTGTAATTGCTAGCAATAACGGATGGCACCCTTCCCCCATTGCCAGGTGAGCGGCAGCCAGTTTGAAAATTCCAAAGTCAAATACTGCATCTACAGATGTCTAGTGACATTTTTGCAAAGTTTCATTAAGTTTGAAGCATTTTGAAATTTTGGATATTTTTGCTGTTTCCATGGTAACGGCGGCCATTTTGAAAATACCAAACTCAAAAGTCAAGTCTACATAAGCTAGGCAACATTTGTTATAAGTTTCATTAAGTTTAAAGCATTTTGAAGTTTTTCATATTTTTGCTGTTTCCATGGTAACGGCGGCCATTTTGAATATTCCAAAGTCAAACCCCCGCTGCAATTGTTTCCCTCCATAATCATATACCATTTTTTGTCTCTAGACTAAATTTAACATTGATGTTCTAGAATGTTCTGTGAAAATTCAAAGTTTTGACCTTTTTGCATTGTTTCCATGGTAACAACAGCGATTTTGGAAATTCCAACGCCAAATTCCACATCTTCCAATGTTGCTCATCGTTACTGTGAAGTTTCCTGAAGTTTGGAACATTTTGAGAATTTTGAAATTTTTGGTGTAGTTTCCATGGCAACATAGTAGTTCCAATGAGTGCCAAAATCATCCAACACCTGTATATAGTGGGCACCTACATTGTATCAAAATATAATGATTCTGAGATAAAGCATTTCCAAACAGTTCACCAAAAACAAAAACTAGATTTTTTCACATTTGTTCTGTTTCCATGGAAACGGTAGCCATCTTGAACCATTCCATGCTTACTGCAACTCTGCATGTGGGGGTCCTTACTATAGTAGAGTTCCATCAACATTGGTCCATTGGATTTCCAGAAATCACCTGGACAAAATTTGTTGCAAGAAAAAAAATAATAATAATAATAAGAAACTAGATTTGTAATTGCTAGCAATAACGGATGGCACCCTTCCCCCATTGCCAGGTGAGCGGCAGCCAGTTTGAAAATTCCAAAGTCAAATACTGCATCTACAGATGTCTAGTGACATTTTTGCAAAGTTTCGTTAAGTTTGAAGCATTTTGAAATTTTGGATATTTTTGCTGTTTCCATGGTAACGGCGGCCATTTTGAAAATACCAAACTCAAAAGTCAAGTCTACATAAGCTAGGCAACATTTGTTATAAGTTTCATTAAGTTTAAAGCATTTTGAAGTTTTTCATATTTTTGCTGTTTCCATGGTAACGGCGGCCATTTTGAATATTCCAAAGTCAAACCCCCGCTGCAATTGTTTCCCTCCATAATCATATACCATTTTTTGTCTCTAGACTAAATTTAACATTGATGTTCTAGAATGTTCTGTGAAAATTCAAAGTTTTGACCTTTTTGCATTGTTTCCATGGTAACAACAGCGATTTTGGAAATTCCAACGCCAAATTCCACATCTTCCAATGTTGCTCATCGTTACTGTGAAGTTTCCTGAAGTTTGGAACATTTTGAGAATTTTGAAATTTTTGGTGTAGTTTCCATGGCAACATAGTAGTTCCAATGAGTGCCAAAATCATCCAACACCTGTATATAGTGGGCACCTACATTGTATCAAAATATAATGATTCTGAGATAAAGCATTTCCAAATAGTTCACCAAAAACAAAAACTAGATTTTTTCACATTTGTTCTGTTTCCATGGAAACGGTAGCCATCTTGAACCATTCCATGCTTACTGCAACTCTGCATGTGGGGGTCCTTACTATAGTAGAGTTCCATCAACATTGGTCCATTGGATTTCCAGAAATCACCTGGACAAAATTTGTTGCAAGAAAAAAAATAATAATAATAATAAGAAAAAAAAGAAACGTAGAATAACAATATGTCACCCCAACTCCGTTGAGGGTGCCATAAAAAAAGAAACGTAGAATAACAATATGTCACCCCAACTCCGTTGAGGGTGCCATAATAAGAAAAAAAGAAACGAACAATAACAATATGTCACCCCAACTCGAACAATAACAATATGTCACCCCAACTCCGTTGAGGGTGCCATAATAAGAAACCGAACAAAAACATAAAGTCCCCAAAACTCCGTTTTGGTGACTTAATTAAAGTTTTTTTTTTAAGAATTGTTAATGGTTTTAAATGAGACCGACTAATTTTTATTTTTATATTTTCATCATATTTTCTCCCCCCCCCCCCCCCAAAAAAAAACAAGCCTGAATATAGTTCGTAATTTGTCTGAAATGAGCATACATATAATACCCCAAAAACAAATTTACGGAACAGAACGTGTTTGCATCCGTCGTTGATCAAAGTTTTTAAGAAACTAACGATATCCGCCAGCAAAATAATGTTGTTTACATATTCTGAGAGATGCAAAAGCATATTAAGGAGGGGACCCAGGAAACGATCCCCTTTATGGAGCTTTCATAATGGTTTTGCATACTTTTATGGTACTTAACATGTTTTATACCAAACGAAAAGAAGGAAAGGGGGATGGGTGCTCAAACTTACCGGCTGGAACGTTTGGTATTGCACATTTTAATATGAGAATTAAATCTAACTTTATAAATGTATGAACTTCTTCATTTACATGTACATCTGTATATGAAAAATACATTCAGGTACAGAATTACAAATATGAAATATGAACGAGGGGGGGAGGTGGGGGGGGGGGGGGGGGGGGGTAGGATCTTTATCAGGACTCCGGGATCAGCTGTTTTTAAGCTTTGGGATTTCGAGATTGACCCTTTCAGGATCCTGGAATTCTTTATTTCGGGATGTCGGGATTTACTTTATTTAATTTCAGAACCTCCTGATTTAGTGCTTTTAAGCCCGGGATTTCGGGATCAGGACCCCTCCTATCCCCCATCATAAATGTGCATGGTTCTGTGTAGTCCAAATAATTATGACGTCTGGCAAGGCTATTTTATTTTTTTTCTGGGACGCCTTCCTACGACGTCGTAGGAAGGCGTCCCAGAAAAAATAAAAATGCCTTGCCAGACGTCATAATTATTTGGACTAGGTTCTGTGCAAAAAATTATTCAGTGTCGCAGGGCTTTTCATCTGCATTGGCAGATCCAGGGGGGTTGGAACCCCCCTTTTTTTACGATCAATGCATTTGAATGGAATAATGTAGTTGGAGGACCCCCCCCCCCCCCCCCCCAACCCTTTTTACTCTGTGTTTGGACCCCCTTTTAAAATGGCTGCATCCGACTGTGATCTGCATGCATTGTTTAATATCAAATGAATATTTTCCATGATCATTTCTAATCCTTTGCTGCTTATCATTTCAGGACATTTAGGCAGCATTGCTCATCTAGCATCAGTTTCCTGTTGTCAAGTGATGGAAACTACCTAGAATTGAAGTCTATTAACAATGAACATAATCATGACACTTCTGAGGTAAACATGTAAATGTTACAATTGTTTACGGTCTAATGTTAATCCACTTTCTTTTGAACTTATAATGTAAATGCCAATCTTAATTGACTAGGTTTACATGTATATCTAAAAAGATGTGGTATGATTGCAAATGAGATAACTCTCCACAAAAGACAAAATGATACAGAAATTTACAACTATAGGTCACTGTATTGACTTCAACAATGAGGAAGTTCATACCGCATAGTCAGGTATAAAAGGCCCCAAAATGACAATGTAAAACAATTCAAAGGAGTAAAATCTGACGGCCTAATTTATGTACAAAAAAAATGAATGAAAAAAATAATATATTACACATAAACGAACAACAACAACTGCATTACAAGCTCCTGACTCAAGTGACCTTCAACCCCAATCAATCAATCAATATAATGTACATGGAAAATTGTCTTCTAAGCAATCATTCCATATCTCTAAATTTATTCGTAAATGTCACAATAAGATAAACATGTATATATATATCTTTAGTCTAACAGGTTTAGTTTGAAGAGAAGAAATATATTTAAGTTCACTAAAGTAGTTCAACATAAGTTTTTAATCATAGCATGCAATGTATGATGCAGAAATAGTTTGAAAATGTGGTGGTAAAAATACATGGTGTGGTTTTATTTATTTCAGGCTCTGTTTAAACAACTGCCAAGAGAAAGAAGACTTCCAAAGGAAATGACTAAGGAGGCAGAGTCCTTGATCTCTCTCAAAGTAAACAAGAAGCTGTTGAGAGACCATCTTGAACAGAAGACTGGGAAAAAAGTATCACTCAAAGATATCACCAATTTGCAAACAATTATCAAAAACAGATCAAAATGTCATGATGTTGCTAGCTTGGTAAAGAAACTCCTCATTGACCATGGTAACTATTTAAAAGTGACATAAATTGAATTATCATGACCCATTTTATTTTTCAAAATCAAAATTTTAGCCTAATTTTCATAGTTAACTGATTGATAATGTCTGTTACCTTTTTGCTTATCAAGGAAGACAACATGAAACAGTACCAGTATACATGTATGATGACTCTGCCAATTTTCAGTTTTATTTATTTGGTCAATATACAGTTTAATACCAGCATAATATCACTGTTTTATATCTATTTCAGGAACAATAGTTGAATTGTTTGCATCAGAGGATAATGTTTTGCAAGGTTTGTTTTACAAGGACAAGGAAATGCTGCAAAACTTTGAAAATTACCCAGAAATTCTCTTCATTGATTCTACATTTAAGGTGAATAATCTAAGAATGCCTTTATATGTCTTTCTTGTTGAAGACAGTATGGGACAGTCAGAAATTGCTGGACTTTGTTTCTTAGCAGCTGAAGAACAACAGCTTGTTGATCACATGGGGAACCTATTCAAAAAATTTAATCCATCATATCAGAAAATGAAAATGATAATGGCTGATAAAGACTTTATTGAAAGAGAGACATTCAGATCAGTTTTTCCTCATAGTTCTCTACTAATTTGTAGATTTCATGTACTGAAAATATTTCGATGTGAAATAACAGTAGAAAAGATGGGAATAACTTCTTCACAAAGAAATGCTGCACTAGAACTAATCCAGAAACTTGTTTACAGTAGAACTGAGGACGACTATCAGGAGGTGTATAAGGAAATAGAAGAGGTGTGTCCTTCAGCAGTCATTGGATACATTAAAAGCAACTGGCATGGAATTAGAAAAGAATGGGTGTCAGGTATGCAATTAAATAGGAACCTTTTTAAATGCTACCAATAACAGACTAGAAAGCTTTAACCAGAAGTTAAAATCTGTTGTGTGTACCAATGCAACCCTAGATGACTTTTTTGACAAGTTTCGACCTCTCATTAGAACATTAAGAAATGAAAGGGACCTTGCAGGAGCAGTTGAACTGCAAAAAGCACGTGTTTGTCAGTTTGAAGACGACTCCCCTGAGAAAAAGTACATCACCTATTTGACAGATTATGCTGCAAAATTTGTTTTGATAAATATCAAAAAGTGTCAAAAAATGCAAATTTAGTACAGAAGAAGACACTGGAATTCTGTATTATGAGGATTCTTATGGAAAAATTGCATTGAATGACAAAAAAATGTTCCTATATTTTAAACAGATCAATGTCACTTCCTTGTGAACATATCCTTGTTACAAGGTTATTTTTGGGCCTAGATTTGTTTGATGCGTCGCTCTGCAGCATGAGATGGACACTTTCTTATTATAGACAAAAAATGAGATTGCTGTCAACAGACAAAAGTGTGGAAGGACATGTTATCTGTTCTACTGTGAAGGAGAAAAATGGGCCATTGTCAGAACCTCAAAAGTACAGAAAAGCATCAGTTATAACAAACCAGCTTGCATCCTTGTGTGCTGAAGTATCAATGGTAGAATATAAGAAGAGAATAGAGCAGTTAAATCAACTACTGACAAGCTGGAGATCAATAGGCAATAGTATAATATCAGGTAAATGTTTATATATTTTACATGTACATTTATCTGTACTTTTATAAGAACAGCCTATATTTTTTTTATAGAATAACAATCAGAATGAGAAAAATTATTCAAAGTTTTCCCTACATGTACATTTAATACTGCATATCTGATAACATAAATCTTTTTCATAATTTAAAAAAAAAAACATATATTTTAAGTTTTCCTTTATAGTATCGTGATCAGTGCCATGTTCTGATGGTAGCTTTTTTCAATTTTTATTTTCATGCAATATTGGTATTTATGTTTTTAAATTAACTTTCTAAAATAATACCTGCTGCTACATGTACTATTATTTTCATTTTTAGATATTTCAATCAGTGAAGATGTTTTACATGTTTTAAGTGGATGTGACCAACCAGGGTTTGCAAACAGGACAGCAGATAACAGTACAGCATATAGCAGTACAGCAGATATCAGTACACCAATTTCTGGGAATGTTATGCACGAACAAGGTTTTTCCTTTTTTTAAACTGTTTTTGGTATATATCAATAATCATAAAGGTGTGCTTCATTGTCAGTGGTTACTACATGTTTTTTCTTTTGCTAACAAATATAATGTTTAAACATATTTTATTTGCAAAAGTAGCAAAAGGGATTGGACACAAGTTATAACAACATTAGAGATGTCCTCTCCCAATATAATGAGATAAGGGTCTACTGCAGAAAAGTTTTTATATATTTTATTCATACATCTATACTTCTATTATTTCTCATCCTGAATGTTCATAACTGCCATTGAACATTAAGCAAGCAACAATAAATATACATGGTCTAAAATAGAAACAATCTTTTCTAACTTCTACGACATTATGAAATTATGCATATATGCATGCTATTATTTTCAGATAATCATGAGGCAGATCCAATTGATAGCAGGAAAGATGGACAGTATGCTGGTAAAAGTACTAACTCTACAACAGTTTTACTGCAAGGACAAACAGATCCAATATGTTTGCCTTCAACAAGTAGGATAAATAATGAAGGGGATTCAGATGCACCTGATGCAACCGTCATTCAAGGTATTGAATATAAAGGAAAATTAATTCAAGTTAAATATGATACTTATTTGCCTCTGAGGATTAAGACATTATTGTTAATATAATTTTATTGAATATACTATTCCTTATGGTCATTTAAAAGATTCTTGATAGTTACTGTAATTCAAAACAAATAAAAAACAATCAAAAATAGAAATCCTATGAAATATTACTTTCATGTTGATCTTAGTGTCTTAATTTTTTGTTTTTTAAAATAAATGCATTCTGAATAACTCTATTGTTTGTGTATAAATAGATAATTTTGATATTTTCATATTTTTTATTCAAAATAGCAGACAAAGCTGCAGTTATAAGAGCAGAAAGAGGTTCATCAAAGATCGATGAAGATGAGGTTCAAGTTATATGGCAAGATTTACTACCATATGCAGAATCAATTTTAAACCTGACTACTGAAGTCCATGCTAAACAATATTTCACATTTGAGGGCTGGTTAACTGTTGAAAGCACCATAAGAATCTTAGAAGGTAGGAAACATAGTCTCCAGTCTAACTTTAATTTTAATTTTTAAAATTAGTGTGCAAAATTTTTCTGAGCTTTTCCCAATATTTTTTCTTCTTTTACCATTAGTGGATGAGTTGTTTGAAATATACCATCAAGTAGATACTACTTGTATTTGTTAGTCAAATTGTTATTGATATTTCAGCTTCACTTTGAACTCCCTTCTGTCTTGGCTTTTTCATATATCATAGCAGTGACTTTTTATTCAGTAACAGAATGTGATCTTTGTTATAAAATGAGATTATTTTACTTTTTTAGATCAGCACTTGAAGCGTATAAAAGCACAAGAATTCCCTCCTCTGATATCTTCTAAACTAGAGGCTCCAAAGAGCCTGTGTCGCTCACCTTGGTCTATGTGAATATTAAACAAAGGAAGCAGATGGATTCATGACAAAATTGTGTTTTGGTGATGGTGATGTGTTTGTAAATCTTACTTTACTAAACAGTCTTGCTGCTTACATTTATCTCTATCTATAATGAACTTTGCCCAGTAGTTTCAGTGGAAAATGTTAATAAAAATTTACAAATTTTATGAAAATTGTTAAAAATTGACTATAAAGGACAATAACTCCTTAGGGGGTCAATTGACCATTTCCGTCATGTTGACTTATTTGTAAATCTTACTTTGCTGAACATAATTGCTGTTTACAGTTTATCTCTATCTATAATAATATTCAAGATAATAACCAAAAACAGCAAAATTTCCTTAAAATTAACGATTCAGGGGCAGCAACCCAACAATGGATTGTCAGATTCATCTGAAAATTGTAGGGCAGATAGATCTTTATTTGATAAACAATTTTACCTCGTGTCAGATTTGCTCTAAATGCTTTGGTTTTTGAGTTATAAGCCAAAAACTGCATTTTACCCCTATGTTCTATTTTTAGCTGTGGCGGCCATCTTGATTTGATAGTCGGGTCACCGGACACATTTTTAAAACTAGATACCCTAAAGATGATTGTTGCCAAGTCTGGATTAATTTGGCCCAGTAGTTTCAGAGGAGAAGATTTTTGTAAAAGATAACTAAGATTTACGAAAAATGGTTAAAAATTGACTATAAAGGGCAATAACTCCTAAACGGGTCAACTGACCATTTCGGTCATGATGACTTATTTGTAAATCTAACTTTGCTGAACATTATTGCTGTTTACAGTTTATCTCTATCTATAATAATATTCAAGATTATAACCAAAAACTGCAAAATATCCACAAAATTACCAATTCAGGGGCAGCAACCCAACAACGGGTTGACCGATTCATCTGAAAATTTCAGGGCAGATAGATCTTGACCTGCTTAACATGTTTACCCCATGTCAGATTTCCTCTAAATGTTTTGGTTTTTGAGTTATAAGCCAAAAACTGCATTTTACCCCTATGTTCTATTTTTAGCCGTGGCGGCCATCTTGGTTGGTTGACCGGGTCACGCCACACATTTTTTAAACTAGATACCCCAATAATGATTGTGGCCAAGTTTGGTTCAATTTGGCCCAGTAGTTTCAGAGGAGAAGATTTTTGTAAAAGTTAACAACGACGACGGACGACGACGGACGACGGACGCAAAGTGATGGGAAAAGCTCACTTGGCCCTTCGGGCCAGGTGAGCTAAAAAGGAGAAGGTAAGTTTGTTTTATATGTTATCTGTATTTTTAGATTTTAAACATTTCACTATTACTGTATCAGTGCATTTATATAATAAGATTTATGATAAGATTTAGGTGACAATTTTGTTGATTTGTCTTCTGGTATTTTTTGTTGTTGGTTTCTGTCTCATTGACATTAGTTCATACATAACCTTTCATGAATATATATTATTATATACCTCACAACCAAGTATAAGGACAAACTTCAAAGCTTGAATATTTTTTCATGGGGTTCTAATACTAATGAATGTTAATTATAAAACTGATTATAATGGGCATATAGATGCAAAAATACTACAAAGTAAACAATTTGTTTGTTCGAGCTTCCATAATTTAATGACTTTTATTTTTTAGGCAAAACATCAAAGAATAATCAAAACAATTCAAGTATGAAGAGAAAGAATAGTGATACCTCAAATCCTAACAGTGTGAAAAATAAACATACAAAGAAGCCTAGAACAGATGAAATTTCCAATCATGACTCAAATCTTGTTGAAAAAAATGGTGATGATTTGTTGAAGTTTACAGAAGAAGAATTTGAGAAAATATTAATCAAAACACAAAATATGGAGAAAGAAATTAAAGACTTCATAATCAGAGGTGGACATAAAAAATCTTTACCTAAAATTGGAAACCCAGTTTCAGCTGTGGAAGATTATATAGATAAAACAAGAAAGTTGACTGAAAAATAACGTACAATATTTGCTACATTTCTATGCAACTCGTATAAAGAAATAAGTTTTAGAACACCTGATGTAGCTAGCTTGATACACAATATAATAACATTTGTTCTGGAATACAAGGAAACTGATATTGCAGAAGGTTTGTATTTGCGCACTTTTCATATTTTTAGACATTCTATTACTTACAAGCTAATGCTTAAAAAAATGAATAAACTTATTTTTGATAAACATAGCTATAGAGTTCTAATATATGTAGTTAAATAATAAATGATGCCAAATACAGATTGTGTGGGGAAAATTAAGCTCAGTTTTTATGTGTTTTAATTATTTTCAACATACCTTTATCTTAAAGAAAGAGACATCATATAAATCCAGGATTTTTTTTTTTAGAGAGAATACATCTTGAAGTAGATTCAGAGAACGTAAGAAAAACATGTTTATCTGATGATGGTACAGAAAACTTTGAACCTATTGGTAAGTAATGCAAAAATAAGTATGTGTCTTGTAAGTAATAATTTTATAAGAATTTGGCAAGAGCCATCAAAAATAACTGTTTAGCTTTTCCTTCTCTTACTTAACATTAATTTATTTCTGCTCTCACTATTAAATCATAGACTGTAGTTACAGTGTATTAGGTTAAGAGGTTATAAATACAGTTTTACATACATAACGAATCTAGAAACTGTTTATGAAGATTTTTACCAAGAGGAGAAGATATGAAGTTTTTTTATGTGCTATAATATTTTATAAATATGAAACAAATCTGTCCCCATATTCGTTTTACCAACCTAATTGTGAAGTTGCATTTTGACTGAAAATAAGATAATTGGTTGAAAAATTAATTGGTGACATTTAGATTATAGATAGTTGTCTCATTGGCATCATACCACATTCCTAATTATGTCTAAGCACTTGTAAGTCAAATTGTCACATGTTATAGTATTTGTTGCATAATATTTCAGTACTCAGTGACATAAAGTATCCACCAAAGTTATCCAGGAAAGGACGACCAAAAGGCAGTGAGAAAACCGTTATTGGTATAACAAAGAAATCAAAGAGACATCACCTTCAGCCTTTCTTCAAGAAAAGTAGTGGGATAAAAGAATTAGGTAATGTTTGCTCTAATTCAAATTATGAAAGGGTAATTTCAAAAAAAAATATTTAGACTTATTTTTTTAAATGTACTTGTATGTCTATTCAATATGAGATTAGTGTTTGGTTTAAGGTAGTTTGACAGATTATGGTTCTGGTTAAAGCTAGTCTCATAAAATGGATGTGTGCTCACATCAACAAGTGACTAACATAAACAATTCCATAATGACGTAAGCTTTAAAAGTATATTCCTAATAATGTTTTTTATCTAAAGTTTTGAAAAATGAAAATGTGAGCTGGTCTTTCTATTGAAGCATTTCATGTTGTTTATGAAAAGCAATTATTTGTTTTAGATGAAATAAAGTGTATGTCTTGAATGTATAAAGAATATTGGCTTTGATATTCTTTGACATTTAAAAACAAAATATTACATGTTTTATTTTCTTTTACAGCAATATTCCAGTGGATTCTGGGAGATGAAAAAGGAAAAACAGTTTTTGAGAATAAAGAAAAAGTTTTTCAAAATGAAGTACAGGACCTTGCTTTTTCAAGTGCTCTTGTTGATATGAAAACACCTTTAGAGTTGTTTGTAATCCTCTAAAGACTGATAAAAGATCTAGAATCAATACATTCTGATGAATAGAAGCTGTAAAGTTTTAATTTTGTTTCAATTTTTATTGGTATTTTTGCCTTTTTTGTAAGAGTTATCTCCCTTCTCAGTGCAAATCTCCATAGGAATTTTAAATGGTGATTTTTTTAGTCTTCCTCAAGTTAGATTTTATGGGACTTTTATCTGTGTATATTTTGAGTATAATGCTAAAGATTAAAACTTAAAAATCTTCTGTTGTAATTACTTTCGGGTTAGGGTCAAATTTATGCTAGATTGACTGGACTAATCTGGACCAAACTGTCAAAATCCTTCTTTTGGATGTATGTATTGCCTCACATGTGTAGAGTCACATTATGTGAGACAAGTAGATGCTTATCAAGTGGCAACAGCTTAAGCTGTTTGTTTTGAGATGTATATTACAGAAAGTATAAGACTTTTGATACCTCATTTTATATCCTGCATACAGATGCCTTAAAGTGGTAAATTATTGTTCATTGTCCTTGACCTCATTTCAAAATTTTCAGACACCAACCTCCAGTTGCCCATTTAATAGATTTTCATATATATATATATAATTGAAAATGGAAATGGGGAATGTGTCAAAGAGACAACAACCTGACCAAATAAAAAAACAACAGCAGAAGGTCACCAACAGGTCTTCATTGCAGCGAGAAATTCCCGCACCCAGAGGTGTCCTTCAGCTGGCCCCTAAACAAATATACGTAATCATACGTTTTTTGATTGAGTTAAGTCTGCCAATTGATATTTTATCGTATGTTTTTCTATGTTGTGATGTTATGCTATTGTTACAGAAAAAGGGAGAAGGTTTGGGCCCATTAAAACGTTTAATCCCGCTGCAAATGTTTGCACCTGTCCTAAGTCAGGAATCTGATGTACAGTAGTTGTCGTTTGTTTATGTAATATATACGTGTTTCTCGTTTCTCGTTTTGTTTATATAGATTAGACCGTTGGTTTTCCCGTTTGAATGGTTTTACACTAGTAATTTTGGGGCCCTTTATAGCTTGTTGTTCGGTGTGAGCCAAGGCTCCGCGTTGAAGGCCGTACTTTAACCTATAATGGTTTAATTTTTAAATTGTTATTTGGATGGAGAGTTGTCTCATTGGCACTCACACCACATCTTCCTATATCTATATACTAGTTCAGTGACAATGAACGCCATACTAATTTCCTAATGTACACAAGAAACTAAAATTAAAATAATACAAGACTAACAAAGGCCAGAGGCTCCTGGCATATACATGTATGTTTACTACTATGTGTTAATACATGTACACTTTTCCTAGAAAATACTGAACAAAATGACTTCATATTTCTTTCCCATTTGACCTTTGTCAGATGAATTGGTAGGCATTTTAGGCATGCTTCCTTTCTGGTTTATCTAGCAAGAATATGGTTTCGGAGTGGACATAAGATAAATTATTTAAACATGAAGGTCAAGTTAAGAGGTAATCTTAAATGCCATGGAACTCCTCGTTCTGAGTTGTAGCATCCATGAGATAAATATTAAAAGCCTACAATAAGAATTTGTAACGTCTCTATATACAAATCCTTACATAAACAAATCAAATATTTTGATCGTGCCGTCTTTGGTCAAGATAAATATGATATGTCATACATGGATACTGCTATACATCATCTTGTCATGCCAATATGATAAGTCAGTCTAAAGACAAAAACAAATTTGGCCCAGGCATTGAAGCTTTTATTAGAACAACTTTGAGAAAAATTGATTAAAACTAAAGGGATGGCATTGCTGAAAAGGCACCAACCATGGACATGATGAAATCTCTATGTTTATGAGGAAAAGTTTCGAATATAAAACATTAAATGGTTATGAATCGGAAGGGGTTGAACTACCAAAAAAACCATGACGTGTTAATATTCTCTACCACCTATAGTCATACAGTGTCCCATGTTGTCATGTTTCACTTACTTTAAATTCCTTTCAAACTTTATTAAAAAAAATAAGGAGATGTGGTATGATTGCCAATGAGGACAGTCCATCAAAGTTCTAAAGTAAATGTCAGCAATTATTGACAACCGTTTAGCCTTCAACAATGAGAACAACCCAGACGGTATGGTTGGCTATATCTGACATCAACTTGAAAAATATCAAGAAGACATGAACTAACGACAACCACTGAACAACAGGCTCCTAACTTAGACAGACACATGAAAAAAGTGGCGAAATTAAACATGTTCAAGAGAGCTCAATGTGTATACATATCTTTATTTGCATATAACACACAAACGGATATAATTGGAGAGGTAATTGAGGTTCCGATTTCCCTAAAAGTCCTAAATATTATAACAATTAAGCTGTATATTCTAAAGAAAGTTCATTGGCATTCAATGGTTTGTAGCTTGTAATTGAGAAAATTAAATGAAAGTGCATGCACCCGAGATTTAAAATTAGATATAAATAACGTTATTTTCTTTTCCTGCCATATTGACACATTTTTAAATTCTGTTTATCTGTGTAATCTTATTTGGACACTACGCTATCGCTATTCGGCAAGAACCAGTTTTTGACAGTAACGCCGTCTAATTTTGATAGAAGATGTACTGTTTAATTCCATTGGTAACTTTAACATGCTTTTCAGAACTTTACCATGACATGTTATGAGCATGAACTAGACTTTCGAGCTCAGTCTGTATAAATATGAATATAAAAGTCCGATAGGTGATCAAATCAACCGTTCAATGTGTTCATTTTCATCATGAAAACTCTGTTAGACTTTATTTCTCCGAACTTATCAGCCTTTACTTATCTCCTTAAAAATAACTTCATTATAAAAATTGTTCCTATCCTTGGCCGGACAAATAGCAAAATACCGTATAAATGCTATTTGTCCGGCTTGCCGGACGAATAGACATTTTTGCCTATTTGTCCGGCTAGCCGGACGAATAGACATGTTTGACTATTTGTCCGGCTAGCCGGACGAATAGCCACTGCCATATAATATAAGAATATCAGTATATAAGCGTGAAAATGACATGGATGGATGTATAACTGTTTTATGTCCAGTGGCAAATATTTCATGTAAATCAGGAAGAGAACGTGAGTTAATTTGATATCAATATGAATATTGATTTTGCATGATCGACACGCTGGGCAGGATTTGAAACGTGAAAATTCATAAGGCAATCGTGGTCAACTATAGTAAGCATGGAAAGAGCCTTCAGAAAGACGAGCCTCCTCGTGGGGTTTTTGATTATGTGAATATACTTGACCGTTTTAATAATGATTATTTGATTACCAGACCAAATATGTCATATAAAAAAGAAGATGTGTATGATTGCCAATGAGACAACTGTCCACAAGAGACCAAAATGACACAGACATTAACAACTATAGGTCATCGTACGGCCTTCAAAAAGACCCCGATAAGACAATGTAAAACAATTCAAACGAGAATACTAACGGCCTTATTTATATAAAAAAAATGAACGAAAAACAAATATGTAACACATAATCAAACGACAACCACTGAATTACAGGTTCCTGACTACGGACCCTGTAAGGCACATACATAAATAATGTGGCGGGGTTAAACATGTTAGCGGGATCCCAACCCTCCCCCTAACCTGGGACTGTGGTATAACAGTACAACATAAGAACGAACTATAAAATCAGTTGAAAAAGGCTTAACTCATCAGAAGGACAAAAATACAAGTTGACGTGGCCGGGTACTTATACATCTCGATACAAACAAAAAAACACAATGAACAGATCTGAGAGTACTCGCAGTTATCTGACAGCTAGTTCAAAGCCACTAACAACTAATAAAAAAATCATGTATCTAAGACTAAACTATCAATCCGTACACATCCAACATCCAATGGATTTAGTGTTAAGACGTCATAAACAGCCAGAGAAAAACATGACATTGTGCAATGCCAAGTTACAGGTATCGACAGATTGTAGATCCATGATTATTTGATAATCTAGGACTGCATTTTTGATTATTTGATTATCTTGTTTAAAACAAATGAATAATGATTATGTGAGTATATTGGCAAATAATAAGTGATTATGTGATTACTAAGACACCCTCGTGAGGGACATCACAGACATGTCTCCCAATGCGTGTACAATTTTCAGCCATTGCCTAGTAAATACGTACAACATGCGTAGCTAATAAGCAGCAAATGTCATGTGATGACCAAGTATGGTTTGCTCCTGTCAGGGATCGAAACCACGTACTACTTCCCTCACTTAACGCGAGCACAAATCCTCCAAGGCGATTACCAAGCCTGGTTTGCTCCTGTCAGGGATCGAACCCACTACCTCCCTTACTTAACGCGAGCACATATCCTCCAAGGCGATTACCAAGCCTGGTTTGCTCCTGTCAGGGATCGAACCCACTACCTCCCTTACTTAACGCGAGCACATATCCTCCAAGGCGATTACCAAGCCTGGTTTGCTCCTGTCAGGGATCGACCCCGCGTACTACCTCCCTCACTTAACGCGAGCACATATCCTCCAAGGCGATTACTAAGTCTGGTTTGCTCCTGTCAGGGATCAAACCCACGTACTACCTCCCTCACTTAACGCGAGCACATTTCATCCAAGGCGATTACCGAGTCTGTTTTGCTCCTGTCTAGGATCGAAACCACTACCTCCCATACTCAACGTGAGCACATATCCTCCAAGGCGATTACCAAGTTTGGTTTGCTCCTGTTAGGGATCGAAACCACTACCTCCCACACTTAACGTGAGCACATATCCTCCATGACATCGGAGTAGTTTCAAAAATTTAAAACAGACACCTCTTAATCTATATGAACATGTTTAAAGAAGAAAAAAACTGTTCCCCTCTCACATATTGAGAGAAATTTAATCTCGTTTTTCAATTATTGTTTAGTATTGTAAAAAAAAAAGATGATGCCAATGAGACCAACTATATATCCACCAAAGTTCAAATTAAATGGATGTAACCAATTATGTGCAACCGTGCGGCCTTCAACAAAGATAAATTCCAAATCGTATAAACTAACGGCCTAATTTATAACAAAACAATCTACGAAAAAACAAATATGACAGACATGAACCCACGACAATCACTGAACAACCGGCTCCTGATTTTGAATTGTTGGCGGGGTTTTGCATGTTTGTGAGTACTCAACCCTACCCTAACATGGGACAGTGGTGTAACAGCACAACATAATAACAAACTATAAAAATCAGTTGAAAAAGGCTTAACTCATCAGATCAATACAAAGAAGAAAATTCTCAGACATAAACACAGACCGGACGTGGTAGGGTATTTATCCATCCCTCATCCCTAAGAAAAAATAGCACACTAAGTACAGATCTGAGAGTACTCGCAGTAACTGACAGCTATATGTAGTTCAATGCTATAACAACTAACAAAAACATCATGTTTCTGAGATTAAAATACCAATCAGTTCATATCCAACATCCAATGGATTTTGGAAAAGACGTCATTAATAGTCCGAGATTGAATAATTGTGCATTGACAGAGGACCATTACCGTCCCAAAAAGAAAAAAATAACAATAGGGAAAGAAAAATCATCCCCATTGTTAGAAATTTTTGTGTAAATTTGCTTGTGTAAAATAGAAATATCTGAATCTAGGAAATGACACTTATTACTGTTAAAATTTGATTTATTTAAAGTAAATTGCTGTGGGTAAATTTCGGCAGTATACTTAGAGAATTCTTGATTATTTAACGAAAAGTATCAAGATAACAGTAAGTTTTGTTGGATTTATCAATTAAATGGAATTTCGACGGATCTTTACTGAGTTTGGCCATAAACTGTTATCTATAACAGTACAGGAACAAGTCAAAGGGGCACAATTGGTGCCAATAGGAATACCTACAATTTGTCGATACACCTTACTGCCGAAACGGACATAAATGTTTTCCCGGATAAAATTCGTGGCTGTATCATCTTATCACACATCCAGTAAGTATATCTAGGACATTTACCTTTTCCGTTTGAGAAAAAAGGCTTTACATTGGTTGCAGCAGAAACATTTGCAATTAGATTTACCAAACGACCAGTTGATTAAATAGGAAAACTTGTGTTTGATAAAATTGTGTAAAAGTGAAATGTAAAGAGTGGAAAAGTCAAAACTGTCAACCGAATCAAAAGGACTATCAAAAGCACATAACTTATCTAAACCATCCAAATATTTTTCTTACACTCCAAAATGGTTAATTCCACTTTTTTCATATGTTTTATTACAAAAATGCATACCAGTTCTTTGATAGTAGCTTATAAGGAATTCGTTAAAGGCATTGAAATTCTAGTAGTAGAACACTGACTAGAGGCCGAGATCAAACGAAATTATATGGGTTGTTTTTGTTGTTGTGTAGTTTAGGTAGCCAATATATATTGGGGACCTTCAAATGTTCAGAAGAGGCCTATATAAGCTGAGCTGTGGTTGTGACATGATTATTTACTATATGACTCTCTGTGGAGCGTACGGCCTTGAATGTCGTTGAATGTATAATTTAATTCTTAATTTCAGTGTGGGATTTACGTCTTGCATTGTATCACCACATTGTTGGCTGCTTTGTCGGCCGGTACGAACACAAAACCCTCCTGATTACTTGAATTTTATTTTCAGTCCTATAGATGGAAGTATCACTTATTCTTTTATGTATTTCTAAATTATTTTTCGAAATGTGATATGCCAATATCAACAATATTGAGACATCTATTCAAATAGGAACTAAGTGACTTTTTGTCAGTTTTCTCCCGTTTACACAATTTTTTACCATAGGATGAAAGAAGCAACTTTAAATTGACGACACTCTTCTCAATTTATTTTCGACGGTGGACGATATTCAGCATTTTAAACAAAAGTATTAATCCTTTGAGAGTTGCAAGTAACCAAGACCATATGATAAACTATGTTTAAGTCTGTGGTATTCTCAGGATACATATAGCAAATCTTGACATATTTTAAACTTGCATATTTGGAAAAGAAAAGATATAAGGTATGTCAAAAGTAAAATAACAAAATACCGAACTCCAAGGAAAACTCAAAACGGAAAGTCCCTTAATAAATTGCAAAATTAACATCAAACGAATGGAAAACAACTGTTATATTCCTAACTTGGTACAGACATTTCCCTAGGTAGAAACTGGTGGATTGAACCTGTTATTACAGCTAACGAAACCTCTCACTTGTATGACAGTCGCGTAAATTTTCTTGTATTGACAATAATGTGTGACCAAAGCAAACAGACAATAATAGGTGAAAATGTCCAAAATTGGGTATAGCAGTCAATATTGTGTTATCATCTTAACTGCTATTAAAACAAACAACTATGTCAACTAAAAAAATGGTATGTAAACACACTATCGACAAAACACATATCTAATACAACTTTTACCTTGAGGATGTTTGCTTCTTTGTTTAAAAAAAAACAAGCTCTTTAAAAGACTTATATAAATAATAGTATATAAATAACGGAGCTAAAGAAGCAGAAAAAATGAATTGTCCGTAACCTTGTTTTCAGTGAGCGTCACTGATGAGTCTTATGAAGACGAAACGCGCGTCTGGCGTATTAAATTATAATCCTGGTACCTTTGATAACTATTTACACCACTGGGTCGATGCCACTGCTGGTGGACGTTTCGTCCCCGAGGGTACCAACAGCCCAATAGTCAGCACTTCGGTGTTGACATGATTATCAATTATATGGTAATTTTTTATACATATCCTGATTACAAAACTGTGATTTTTTTTCGAAAAAACTAAGAATTTTCGTATATCAGTCATCGATCACCTTAGCCGTATTTGGCACAATTTTTTGGAATTTTGTGTTCTCAATGCTCTTCAACTTTGTACTTGTTTATCTTTATAACTATTTTGATCTGAGCGTCACTGATGAGTCTTATGTAGACGAAACGCGCGTCTGGCGTATTAAATTATAATCCTGGTACCTTTGATAACTATTTCGAGATATACATTGTAAGCCATTGAAAAATTTCCGGGAAATGATTCTCTCTAGATTGTTTATACCTTTAACATTTGCATTTTTTTTCTTTCAAAATCTTTGGAAAAAACATGGATTTTATAAGATTTTCAAATATGGCTTTTTTAAACTATATGTAATAAAATCATGAAAAGAAAAAAAAGGGTTACCGGGCAAAATATTTATCAGCACTACATGGATAAAACAAGAGTACTCCGAGTATCTGACACTATATCAATAACAGGAGTAGCGAACTTCCTTAATATTAAACTGAATAAAACTGTAAGTGTATGTATCTTTTTAATCTAAAACGATTTTCAAACTAAACTGACATGATTATACAAAACGATGTTCAAACTTAACTGGACTGAATTATACATATAGCGATTTTGAGGAGGATAACAAATGTATAGTAAAAGTCAAGGCAAAAAAAACTTGTTTAAACAAAATCATCAGTCTACAAAACACAAAAAGAAAAGTAAAGACTGAGCAACACAAATCCCGCCACAAAGCGAAGGCGATCTCATGTGCTCCAGAAGGGTAAGCAGATCCTGCTCCACATGTGAAAACAGGTAAGTTCTTTCATTCCTATCCATTTATATACCGGTTCTATGGCTTTTTGCCCCTGTTAAACAAACCCCGGGTTCCAAGTATCCGTATGAAAATCAAACAAGATACAGAATATCTGGCAGGACACACACAATTTGAAAGTTGTTAAATGAATCCTTATAGGTGTTTTTGCGCCTACTGACGATTTTTTACACCAAAATATATTTTTTCTTTGTAAAGTGTGTTAGGTATGGGTCATGAATTCCTACGCTAGATTTCATATATTCTTTATGAAACTATTGCAACAGGGTTGCTTTTGGTTTCCATAGAACAAAACCAGTACAGTTATTTCGATGTGGTGATGCCACTTGTCCAAAAACATATTAAATAAGTGGTAAAATCGTAAAAAAGAAGTAAAAAATTCCGGATTTAATGACGCATACCAATCAAAAGTTTTAAATGGCAGAGAGCCATTACAGTTATTTCACATCATCGATCGATCAGGTATCACTCATTAGCAGGGGTTGTAGTATTCACATAACTGTCACATCATCGATCCATCAGGTATCACTCATTACCAGGGGTTGTAGTATTCACATAACTGTCACATCATCGATCCATCAGGTATCACTCATTACCAGGGGTTGTAGTATTCACATAACTGTCACATCATCGATCGATCAGGTATCACTCATTATCAGGGGTTGTAGTATTCACATAACTGTCACATCATCGATCGATCAGGTATCACTCATTATCAGTAGTTGTAGTATTCACATAACTGTCACATCATCGATCGATCAGGTATCACTCATTACCAGGGGTTGTAGTATTCACATAACTGGAAACGTTTAACTAATACGGTTAACAGATTATAAAAGTGTCCTTTCCCATTCTGACCCGGGTATCATTCCGAGACTCCCATATCAGCCCTGGTCGCTAGCCGATGGCTCAGATGGGTCAAGGGATGACGTCATAGGCCATACGGAAAAGCTGATGGTCTCATCTATTGATCACTATTATACACAAGTGAAGAAAAACATATTATTTAGTCTGGCAGGGACAGACATTTTTTCCTCCGCAGACATTTTAATCGACGTTTACAAAATCAGCAGGAGTCGGTTTCACAAAAGAACTTACGACTAAGATTTATCGTAAGTATACTGAATTGTTTGTGGCTTACGATCAATCTTAATCTTAAGGTTTTTTTTGTGAAACCGATTCCAGCTCCCTCGTCCGTCATTGTAAGAAACGCCACTGAAGTCATTCATAACAGAGCACACTTATCTATTGTTTGCCTAGGCAGAACTGATCGACGATTTTCCCCGGACAGAATTATGACTAGAATAAATCTAAGTATATTCTATATGCAAAACATAATGTTTGCGTTACAAAATGTAATAGTACATAAAATTGAATGCACTTCGGTTTCATATAAACAATAGTTGTTTCTACAATATGTCATGACACGTGCGTCCATGTTTTTGTTAACATCATAAGCCTATATGTTTTTAATATCTAATCTACTTTTCAAGAGTGATATTTTATCACGACAGATATTGTCATGGTTACCACTTATAATGTTGACCATGGAGACAATTTCCTATCTTTGCAAACAATGTCAACATGTTTTAATAAAATCAAAATATAATTCGGCGCTAAATGTTGAAGTCATTTTGATACAACATTATCAATTGTACATGTGTTTGAAAAATCATCGAACGACATCACAAATCTTGTTTAAAACAAATGAATAATGATTATGTGAGTATATTGGCAAATAATAAGTGAGTATGTGATTTCTAAGACACCCCCATGAGGGACATCACAGACATGTCTCCCAATGCGTGTACAATTTTCAGCCATTGCCTAGTAAATACGTACAACATGCGTAGCTAATAAGCAGCAAATGTCATGTGATGACCAAGTATGGTTTGCTCCTGTCAGGGATCGAACCCACGTACTACCTCCCTCACTTAACGCGAGCACAAATCCTCCAAGGCGATTACCAAGCCTGGTTTGCTCCTGTCAGTGATCGAACCCACTACCTCCCTTACTTAACGCGAGCACATATCCTCCAAGGCGATTACCAAGCCTGGTTTGCTCCTGTCAGGGATCGAACCCACTACCTCCCTTACTTAACGCGAGCACATATCCTCCAAGGCGATTACCAAGCCTGGTTTGCTCCTGTCAGGGATCGACCCCGTGTACTACCTCCCTCACTTAACGCGAGCACATATCCTCCAAGGCGATTATTAAGTCTGGTTTGCTCCTGTCAGGGATCAAACCCACGTACTACCTCCCTCACTTAACGCGAGTACATATCATCCAAGGCGATTACCGAGTCTGTTTTGCTCCTGTCTGGGATCGAAACCACTACCTCCCATACTTAACGTGAGCACATATCCTCCAAGGCGATTACCAAGTTTGGTTTGCTCCTGTTAGGGATCGAAACCACTACCTCCCACACTTAACGTGAGCACATATCCTCCATGACATCGGAGTAGTTTCAAAAATTTAAAACAGACACCTCTTAATCTATATGAACATGTTTAAAGAAGAAAAAAACTGCTGCCCTCTCACATATTGAGAGAAATTTAATCTCGTTTTTCAATTATTGTTTAGTATTGTATAAAAAAAAAGATGATGCCAATGAGACCAACTATCCACCAAAGTTCAAATTAAATGGATGTAACCAATTATGTGCAACCGTGCGGCCTTCAACAAAGATAAATTCCAAATCGTATAATCGGCTATAAATGTCCCCGACATGAAAAATATGAAACAATTCAATTTGAAGAAACTAACGTCCTACTTTATAACAAAACAATCTACGAAAAAACAAATATGACAGACATGAACCCACGACAATCACTGAACAACCGGCTCCTGATTTTGCATGTTGGCGGGGTTTTGCATGTTTGTGAGTACTCAACCCTACCCTAACATGGGACAGTGGTGTAACAGCTCAACATAATAACAAACTATAAAATTCAGTTGAAAAAGGCTTAACTCATCAGATCAATACAAAGAAGAAAACTCTCAGACAAAAACACAGACCGGACGTGGTAATGTATTTATCCATCCCTCATCCCTAAGAAAAAATAGCACACTAAGTACAGATCTGAGAGTACTCGCAGTAACTGACAGCTATATGTAGTTCAATGCTATAACAACTAACAAAAACATCATGTTTCTGAGATTAAAATACCAATCAGTTCATATCCAACATCCAATGGATTTTGGAAAAGACGTCATTAATAGTCCGAGATTGAATAATTGTGCATTGACAGAGGACCATCACCGTCCCAAAAAGAAAAAAATAACAATAGGGAAAGAAAAATCATCCCCTTTGTTAGAAATATTTGTGTAAATTTGCTTGTGTAAAATACAAATATCTGAATCTAGGAAATGACACTTATTAGTGTTAAAATTTGATTTATTTAAAGTAAATTGCTGTGGGTAAATTTCGGCAGTATACTTAGAGAATTCTTGATTATTTAACGAAAAGTATCAAGATAACAGTAAGTTTTGTTGGATTTATCAATTAAATGGAATTTCGACGGATCTTTACTGAGTTTGGCCATAAACTGTTATCTATAACAGTACAGGAACAAGTCAAAGCGGCACAATGGTGCCAATAGGAATACCTACAATCTGTCGATAAACCTTACTGCCGAAACGTACATAAATGTTTTCCCCGGATAAAATTCGTGGCTGTATCGTCTTATCACACATCCAGTAAGTATATATAAGAGAGAGCCGTGGTGTAGTGGTTAGTGCATCGGACTACTATCACAAAGGTTCCTGGTTCGATTCCCGTCTGGGATGAAAATTTCAGGAACTCAATTTTTTCGGCTCTCCCTTGACACCATTTGCGAGTATGGTCTTGAGGAAACGATGATAGTCCGTCGGAAGGGGACGATAAATGGCTGACCCGTGTTAAGAGAGAGCCATATCTCTTGCACGTTAAAGACACCCTTGTAGATATCGAAAAAGAGTAGGCTAATGCCGCTACAAGGCAGCACTCGCACCCGCAAAGTGGAAAGGGATTAATATAAGTTGCAAAACTTGTTTCCCAATCCACTCTAAACAAATATGTATAAACTAAACTAAACTAAGTATATCTATGACATTTACCTTTTCCGTTTGAGAAAAAAGGCTTTACATGAGTTGCAGCAGAAACATTTGCAATTAGATTTACCAAACGACCAGTTGATTAAATAGGAAAACTTGTGTTTGATAAAATTGTGTAAAAGTGAAATGTAAAGAGTGGAAAAGTCAAAACTGTCAACCGAATACAAAGGACTATCAAAAGCACATAATTTATCTAAACCATCCAAATATTTTTCTTACACTCCAAAATGGTTAATTCCACTTTTTTCATATGTTTTATTACAAAAATACATACCAGTTCTTTGATAGTAGTTTATAAGGAATTCGTTAAAGGCATTGAAATTCTAGTAGTAGAACACTGACTAGAGGCCGAGATCAAACGAAATTATATGGGTTGTTTTGTTGTTGTGTAGTTTAGGTAGCCAATATATATTGGGGACCTTCAAATGTTCAGGAGAGGCATTAAGCTGAGCTATGGTTGTGACATGATTATTTATTATATGACTCTCTGTGGAGCGTACGGCCTTGAATGTCGTTGAATGTATAATTTAATTCTTAATTTCAGTGTGGGATTTACGTCTTGCATTGTATCACCACATTGTTGGCTGCTTTGTCGGCCGGTACGAACACAAAACCCTCCTGATTACTTGAATTTTATTTTCAGTCCTATAGACGGAAGTATCACTTATTCTTTTATGTATTTCTAAATTATTTTTCGAAATGTGATATGCCAATATCAACAATATTGAGACATCTATTCAAATAGGAATTAAGTGACTTTTTGTCAGATTCCTCCCGTTTACACAATTTTTTACCATAGGATGAAAGAGCAACTTTAAATTGACGACACTCTTCTCAATTTATTTTCGACGGTGGACGATATTCAGCATTTTAAACAAAGTATTAATCCTTTGAGAGTGGCAAGTAACCAAGACCATAATATGATAAACTATGTTTAAGTCTGTGGTATTCTCATGATACATATAGCAAATCTTGACATATTTTAAACTTGCATATTTGGAAAAGAAAATATATAAGGTATGTAAAAAGTAAAATAAAAAAATACCGAACTCCAAGGAAAACTCAAAACGGAAAGTCCCTTAATAAATTGCAAGATTAAAATCAAACGAATGGAAAACAACTGCTATATTCCTAACTTGGTACAGACATTTCCCTAGGTAGAAACTGGTGGATTGAACCTGTTATTACAGCTAACGAAACCTCTCACTTGTATGACAGTCGCGTAAATTTCCTTGTATTGACAAAAATGTGTGACCAAAGCAAACAGACAATAATAGGTGAAAATGTCCAAAATTGGGTATAGCAGTCAATATTGTGTTATCATCTTAACTGCTATTAAAACAAACAACTATGTCAACTAAAAAATGGTATGTAAACACACTATCGACAAAACACATATCTAATACAACTTTTACCTTGAGGATGTTTGCTTCTTTGTTTAAAAATAACCAAGCTCTTTAAAAGACTTATATAAATAATAGTATATAAATAACGGAACTAAAGAAGCAGAAAAAAATGAATTGTCCGTAACCTTGTTTTCAGTGAGCGTCATTGATGAGTCTTATGAAGACGAAACGCGCGTCTGGCGTATTAAATTATAATCCTGGTACCTTTGATAACTATTTACACCACTGGGTCGATGCCACTGCTGGTGGACGTTTCGTCCCCGAGGGTACCAACAGCCCAATAGTCAGCACTTCGGTGTTGACATGAATATCAATTATATGGTAATTTTTTATACATATTATCCTTATTAAAAAACTGTGATTTTTTTTCGAAAAAAATAAGAATTTTCGTATCCCAGGCATCGATTACCTTAGCCGTATTTGGCACAATTTTTTGGAATTTTGGGTTCTCAATGCTCTTCAACTTTGTACTTGTTTGGCTTTATAACTATTTTGATCTGAGCGTCACTGATGAGTCTTATGTAGACGAAACGCGCGTCTGGCGTATTAAATTATAATCCTGGTACCTTTGATAACTATTTTGAGATATAAGCCATTGAAAAATTTCCGGGAAATGATTCTCTCTAGATTGTTTATACCTTTAACATTTGCATTTTTTTTTTCAAAAACTTTGGATTACCGGGCAAAATATTTATCAGCACTACATGAATAAAACAAGAGTACTCCGAGTATCTGACACTATATCAATAACAGGAGTAGCGAACTTCCTTAATATTAAACTGAATAAAACTGTAAGTGTATGTATCTTTTTAATCTAAAACGATTTTCAAACTAAACTGACATGATTATACAAAACGATGTTCAAACTTAACTGGACTGAATTATACATATAGCGATTTTGAGGAGGATAAAAAATGTATAGTAAAAGTCAAGGCAAAAAAAACTTGTTTAAAGACTGAGCAACACAAATCCCGCCACAAACCGAAGGCGATCTCAAGTGCTCCAGAAGGGTAAGCAGATCCTGCTCCACATGTGAAAACAGGTAAGTTCTTTCATTCCTATCCATTTATATACCGGTTCTATGGCCCTGTTAAACAAACCCCGGGTTCCAAGTATCCGTATGAAAATCAAACAAGATACAGAATATCTGGCAGGACACACACAATTTGAAAGTTGTTAAATGAATCCTTATAGGTGTTTTTGCGCCTACTGACGATTTTTACACCAAAATATTTTTTTTCTTTGTAAAGTGTGTTAGGTATGGGTCATGAATTCCTACGCTAGATTTCATATATTCTTTATGAAACTATTGCAACAGGGTTGCTTTTGGTTTCCATAGAACAAAACCAGTACAGTTATTTCGATGTGGTGATGCCACTTGTCCAAAAACATATTACATAAGTGGTAAAATCGTAAAAAAGAAGTAAAAAATTCCGGATTTAATGACGCATACCAATCAAAAGTTTTAAATGGCAGAGAAGCATTACAGTTATTTCACATCATCGATCGATCAGGTATCACTCATTACCAGGGGTTGTAGTATTCACATAACTGTCACATCATCGATCCATCAGGTATCACTCATTACCAGGGGTTGTAGTATTCACATAACTGTCACATCATCGATCCATCAGGTATCACTCATTACCAGGGGTTGTAGTATTCACATAACTGTCACATCATCGATCCATCAGGTATGACTCATTACCAGGGGTTGTAGTATTCACATAACTGTCACATCATCGATCGATCAGGTATCACTCATTATCAGGGGTTGTAGTATTCACATAACTGTCACATATCATCGATCGATCAGGTATCACTCATTACCAGTGGTTGTAGTATTCACATAACTGTCACATCATTGATCGATCAGGTATCACTCATTACCAGTGGTTGTAGTATTCACATAACTGTCACATCATCGATCGATCAGATATCACACATTACCAGGGGTTGTAGTATTCATAACTGGAAACGTTTAACTAATACGGTTAACAGATTATAAAAGTGCCCTTTCCCATACTGACCCAGGTATCATTCCGAGACTCCCATATCAGCCCTGGTCGCTAGCCGATGGCTCAGATGGGTCAAGGGATGACGTCATAGGCCAAACGGAAAAGCTGATGGTCTCATCTATTGATCACTATTATACACAAGTGAAGAAAAACATATTATTTAGTCTGGCAAGGACAGACATTTTTTCCTCCGCAGACATTTTAATCGACGTTTACAAAATCAGCAGGAGTCGGTTTCACAAAAAAACTACGACTAAAATCAGGAGTCGGTATCACAAAAGAACTTACGACTAAGATTTATCGTAAGTATACTGAATTGTTTGTGGCTTACGATCAATCTTAATCTTAAGTTTTTTTTTTGTGAAACCGATTCCAGCTCCCACGTCCGTCATTGTAAGAAACGCCACTGACGTCATTCATAACAGAGCACACTTATCGGTTGTTTGCCTAGGCAGAACTGATCGACGATTTTCCCGGACAGAATTATGACTAGAACAAATCTAAGTATATTCTATATGCAAAACATAATGTTTGCGTTACAAATATGTGATAGTACATAAAACTGAATGCACTTGTTTTGTGAAAACTATAAACAATAGTTGTTTCTACAATATTTCATGACACGTGCGTCTATGTTTTTTGTTTACATCATAAGCCTATATGTTTTTAATATCTAATCTACTTTTCAAGAGTGATATTTTATCACGACAGATATTGTCATGGTTACCACTTATAATGTTGACCATGGAGACAATTTCCTATCTTTGCAAACAATGTCAACATGTTTTAATAAAATCAAAATATAATTCGGCGCTAAATGTGGAAGTCATTTTGATACAACATTATCAATTGTACATGTGTTTGAAAAATCATCGAACGACATCACAAATCAAAATAAACTATTATGTATCAGATAAATTATATATACAACTTTAGCTCAAACATACTTTTGGTCTTTCTTATTAATGTTTTCCCTGTATATCTTTAGATAAATACTCATAAGTTTCCAAATTCTGTTAAAATTTCGGTTTTTGGTTATTGTCAGGCTTTGATAACGTGGACAACTGTTACAAATTACGTAAAGATTGATATACTTTTTGAAATGGTCCTTATCAATTCAGTTGATATTGCCACTACCTCTGTGATCTTAAAGTCAAATATATCTTTAAAATGAATTCGCATGTACAAACATGAGTCACACAATAGACACACGGTCTCCAAAATAGAGAGGTGTCCACGAGTACAGAATCATAGTCTCCTAAACTTCTCTAACAGTCTGGTATTGGGGAAGGCGTGTGTTTGACTGCTTTGTACACAATTACATCTGATCTGAATGAGAAGATTCATTGAATGCTGTATCCAACCTTCAGACCGTGTAAAACACATTTATAGCTAGCTATAAAACCAGGTTTAATTCACCATTTTCTACATTAAAAATGCCTGTACAAGTCAGAAATACAACAGTTGTTATCCAATCGTTTGATATGTTTGACCTTTTGATTTTACAATTTTATTAGAGACTTTCCGTTTTGAACTTTCCTCGGAGTTCGGTATTTTTGTGATTTTACTTTTTTTCTCCTATCCAGTTGTCCTTTTCGATCCTCTGTGCCAACAAAACCTACTGAATTGAGTATTTGCTAAATATGATATCCTCTTAAATGTGGCTGAAATGTTTCATCACTCGAAATAAGAAAGCAACTGCAAGATACTTCCAGTAGTCTATAAATGAATGAAAATCTGTATGACTTATTCGCCAGAAATCAGATCTATGGACGATGTGTCATTTGGGAAGTATGGACTTATGGAATTTAGTGTAAACAGTTCCCAATTGTACAGTTGGAACCAACAAAACTAATACTAAAATTACTAGAGCTTTCTTTTTTTTTATTTCTTAAGACTTTATTTGAACTGTTTATCTTGTCAAAAACTTATGCAACTACCATGTTTTGCATTTAAAAAAAGACAAAGAAAAAACTTAACTTATTCGCTGTGATAAAACATTAAAAGATTATCACTCGCCTGAAAAAATAATCTCATAGTAAGCCTCACAGATTATTTCACACGACAAATCAGGGGTGCATTTATAAAATAGCATATTTTTTTAATGTTTTTGTCGATACACGATAGTTCATTAGTCCATTCTTGTTACTTTTTGATGGGCAGAGTAATTGTATTAATTATAACATATGGGATGTTTAACACAGTGGAAGATATTAGCAAGCAAAATCGAGGGAATTGTGCAAATGATGATACAAGCATGAAAATTGCCACAAAGCATCATTATTATATACCTTTTAAGAAATAACTGCTGGCCATTGAAACAAATATTTTTTTCAAGATGGCCACGGCCATTTTCTAAAATGGCTGTTTTCGTCAGTTAGAAAATACTGATTTTTTCTGTAAAACTTTTCTTTGAACTTTTTTTTTTTTATAACCAATCACCAGGTTTGGCGGCTATCTTCCTTACATCACATATTTATTAAAAAAAAGAATATTTGACATATTCAGTATTTGCGCATGCGCGAAATTGTCAAAAATTCTTTCAACATATTTGAACTATTAAGTATATATTAAGTGTTTTCTAATGCTATTACGAATTGGTTTATTAACATTTCTCATGGTTATGATACACATGTGTTTAACACTTTTTGTGCATGTGCAAACTATTTATATCCCAAAGAGCGATTTGTATGCACTACCAGGCAATTCTCAGGAATCCGATGGATATGGCGAAAATGTGGTGAATCTCGAAGAAACATCAATTGAAACTGCAGGACAAATGCCTAAGCAAATTCACCGGGAATGGCCTGATTTGTACAGAGAAGATAAATTTATCGTCATGTTTGTGAATTGCACACTGAAACGACTTGTTATAAAACTATGGGTGATATATATTGCGTGACAGGGGATGGACATGTTGTCTTGCTGAATCCAATATTGCAACACCAAGAACGGCAGATTCGTTTTATGTATATTCAAATGTATCTAGGACTACACAGGTGCATCAGACAACTGCATGCATGTATTATGCTTAAACTGTTAATTTCGGATTATGAAAGCTAAACTCAGAATATATAATTATGTCATGACTCTGTGAAGTTCAATGATTTAAAAGTATGGTGTTAGAAAATATAGTCATCTCGACCACAGTTGCATTCCTTGCGTTCAATTATAAAATAAGAACTTCTTCTGATTTTGATATTATGATCATTTGATGGGTGAGATTTCGTACTTTACAAACAGTCCATATAAAGCATAATAGTGTATTGTTTTAGGTCTTGATCGTGTAAATTATGTTCGATCGTTACCGACCCATCTCCAAGATATGACTTCCCTTCCTGAACATCACAACAGGTGGCAATGGAATTTGAAAATGATAAGTTCACTGTACGTAAGACCAGCAAGTTTCTTTCTTATAATACAGTTGATCAGACACAACAACAGAATAATGCAATTGTGAAGGGCGATGTTTGTGCTCTAGGATTAAATGAAGATCCCATTTATACAAAAAAACAGCTTTAAAGGCTTTGAACGTGTTTAGAAATTTATTTCTAGAAAAGTCGTCAGATTTGTAAAAAAATATATATCCCATTTAGAAAATTGTTCAACAGGTGAATATGTAAATAAACTCTAAGATATTGGTCCAAACAATACGAAGATCTTTTGAAGCAAATGCAAAACGAGGGAGAAACTGGTTTTTATAACCAAATACAAAATAACAACTCCCTAGTTTGGACGCAAAATTAAACTGGAAACTTCTTTGTCAAAACCAAAGCTAGAGAACCTTAAAAGTGACTTGGAAACTCATTAGACTTCGTGTCAAAGTAGACAGTGTCACTTGGAATATTTAGTTATCCATAAAAACCAAACCTTGCCTCCGTCTTTACCTCAAGATGCTTCGTGAAATAGTGGTATTAAATCGCTGCTAATGGATTTACTTGAAACATTCTGCGATTTGCTGATCCAAATTCGGACGCATTTGTTGTTGGTGGGGCAGCAATGGTTAATTCCAGGTCACAAAGTTGGGCAAAAATGTTTGATGATAATGCAAATAATGTCATACTGCCTTACACATAATCTTGCATCGATAAGTATTCAAGAGTTGACATTGTATTTGATGTTTACTAAATAAATAATTTAAAGGCTGTGACAAGACAAAGACAAGGTTTTGTGCCAGACGGAAAGGTGTTGGTTCTGAAAGAACACTAAGGGTTTGGAGTGGTTTTCTCTGTGAAGATGACAACGAAACGAAATTATTCAAGTTTCTTGCTTAAAAAATTGCTTCTTAAGAGACTTATAAAAATGAGTATGTTACTCATGGTGAAAGTATTCTTTGCGATTTCAATACGATACTTCCTATTTACCCGTTGTTATCATGAAGAAGAAGACACAAATGTTTGTCCATGTTTGGCATGATTAGGAGAAGTGTTGTAAAATGTACTTTTAAGTAGTACTGACACAGATGTAATAGTATCAATAATTGCACCAATCGCTTAACTAGGTAGAACACATTGTGGATAGGTTATGGAAGGAATACAGACTTTTGATGGCTTCCTGTACTTGACATATCAAATGCATTTGGTCCTTGTGTTGCTGCTCTTCCTTTCGTCAATGCACTCAGTGGATATGCCACTTTGCCGAATTGACGTGGGGAAGCAAACAGGTCAGCTTGACCAACAACTGAAGGTTTTCCAGATGTAAAGGACGTTGTTTTTGGGCTTAAGTATTAAGCGAGGCACGCTGTGAATTGTTTTTTAGGACACAGCGGCATTGTGATGCAATTCCGCGTACAAGAGGTTCTTTTCCAGAGCATTTCACAGGAGAAGTAAATCAAGGGGAATTTGTTTAGGCTCAGTCTGATATATGTTTGTGACAGGTACATGAATCAAGTCATGAACACTGAGGTTGGATGAAAGAAAGAATGAATGACAGATGGGAACCGACATAGACTTCTTTGATTGCCGTTGCATCCTCGTTTCGGGAACTTTTGAAATGCGGAGGCAAAAAACCAGCTGTATTGGTGACTTTAAATGCTACCGTTCTGGACATCCTTATACGGGTTGTTGTATATGCAACTGTCAGATAATTATAAGATAAGTTACCTGCCTTTTTACTAAACTAGGCATTTAATCATAACAAAAAGTGTTATCATTAGCTAAGTTGATTGAAATTTTTTTATAAAAATATTTTCTACGTATAAATTTGCCTCCAATTAGGAACAGGAAATCACTATTTTTTTCCATTTATGTGTTATTTTGTCGTACTTAGGAACTGTTTTTAATGTTTTATCTTAACTTGTTTTGGAGTACACCTTTAACACATCTTTCAAGGATTTAAATCCCTTGTGAAATTGCTTGAAAGTATAAAAATTGACATTTTGACTTTTTTGCCGGCATTTTGAAACCGGAAGTCACCCAAAGTTTCATTAATGTATTGTCTAGTCGTAATTTAGGAACTGTCATTTGCTTTTTATCAAATCTAACATTAAATTTTACACATAACACACCTTTCAAAGAATTAACGAATGATTGCCAATTTGTAATGACGCCATTTCCAAAATGTGTGGTGGCCATCTTGAAAAAATGATTTTTTTTTCTGGCCAGCAGCGGATTTTTCATTAGTTTCATTTAGTCAACCTTTATACCAAATGTCATGCTTGTACAATTTGCACAATTATGTCCATAATATCTACCACTATAGCAGCAGTGTAATATAGTTGGATCAGATGATTAGAGTATATATAACATAAGGGGTGTTTAACATGGCAGCAGTATAATATACTTGGATCAGATAAGATTCAATGAATAACCTTTTGATCCTGGTCAGTTTCAAATATGTCATCTACACTACATCAATAAAGGCCTTTAGAAAAATCAAACAATCGAAAAGCAGGATGTGATTCCCCATATTTTAAAATAGTTTACTTGGTACAACTACACATATATAAATCGACCAGAGAAATAGCAAGTCATTCTTAAATTAAAATACGCTGGAAACCATGTGACGCAAAGTTCATATAATGATTAAAGATAAAGGATTCTGGGAGTCAGAATCACTAGAAGGGTGTGTTGTGCCAAGATAGCAAATGAATGTTTCTTCATTCAATTCAAAGTAATAAACAAAACGGTATTTTCCTTCTAAGGAACATTTCTATATAATTTAATGTTGGGTGTAACACGTCTTCTTATTGGCTGAAAGTCTTTTGTCTATCAGCCAATAGACATAATTTTGTCATGTGACCGTAACTTCACCACGTTTTTCAAAATTTACTCCTAAAATATTGAATATACATGTAGAATTAAATTATAAGGAATGACTATAATATTTTTTTCTGAGCACCACATTTTTATATTATTTCTTCATAGACAGAAAACAATATTACAGTCATTCCTTAAATAATTTGGGTTAACTTCCTTTTATCTATTCTGAAATAGAAAATATAACAGTATTTTCCATAACGATTTGATGTGAACTTTGATCTCGCTGACAACCTTTTGAATTTTTGAAGTGAGCAACACTTATTACTGTCCATCACATGATCCCTGTTTCGTTTGTGTCATTATAAACCAGTCAGAAATAAGAAAAAGTTAACATTGAAAGATACTGCGGCATTGTGTGTGCGCAAATATATACAAGAACATTACAAGTCAGGGTTAATGGTTCGTTCTACATCTCTTTTTAACAAATATTTAGCTGAAACTACTTACCAATATCATGTCCTTGCCAACTTATGTGTTCGTCCCTACTTTCTGTACTCTGCATTTTACTGACAATGTCTTGAACATAACTATTGTTTGGGTCAGATTCCTGTAAGACATCTTTAAACAAATGGAAAGTAGGATATGGTCGCTCAGTTAAGATATCCAGTATAACCTTGTTACGTTCACGTTGTGTGGTTGGTTTGGTAATTTCTTCTCTGTCCTCTATCATTAAAATACACCTGGAAATGAGGTTGTCTAAAACCATCTTGTCAAGTACTGTGTTATCTATCAACTCATCATAGAAACCAATAAGACCATGGTGTTGTTTATCTGAAATATATTTAATCTCATGTAATAAAAAGTATTCCAGAAAGACACGAACGAATCAGCAGTTTTACTGACATGAAATAAAATTGATACTGACATGTGACTGTTTCGACTGGCCTTATATTTACAGCCTTTCTTGTCATGTTATTACTCGGGTTCAAAACCTCAACATGGACATCTCCGAAAGGTGCTATCCCATGGACCTAAGTTAAGAGAACCCCCAACACATCATTAAGAACCATAACATCACAATGAATACGAGCTCCATTGCATGTGCTTGAAAAGAAGTTGAACTGGACACTTTATCAGAGTGGGTCAAATCAATCAAGCCTCTGATAAAACGTCGCATTGAAATATTGTGGTAATGATCGAGCAAATATAAAAAAAGAAGATGAGGTATGGGTGCCAATGTGACAACTTTCCACAGACCAAATGACACAGAAATTAACAACTATAGGTCACCTTGCGGTCTTCAACCATCAGCATAGCCAATATCGCATTGAAGGCTATAAAAGACCCAGAAATGGCAATGAATAACAAATAAAACGAGAAAACTAACAGCCTAATTTACATTAAGAAATGATCGAAAAACAAATATGTAATACATAAACAAACGACTGCCACTGAATAACAGGTTCCTGACTTAGGACAGGGACATACATACAGAATGTGGCAGAGTTAAACATATGAGTGGGATCCCAACCGTTTACAGAGAAAAAGAGGCTATCAAATGTCTATCATCTTTCCAAGATACATGTAAGTATGGTAATTTTCTTACGGACAAAGCTTCAAATAATATTGTCCTTATATGTACATGTAAATCGTACTTTGACGAGTGTCTTATACAGTAACTAGAAAAAATAAGAACTCAGGTAGTCCCAAATATAGAACGTCTCGTGTGCCAGGGATGAGATGTTGACAAACCATATGTCCTTCATGGTGTCAATGAACATTATATTGAACAGCAAATCAATGGATATTACTTATTTGTATTGGATATCTTAGATTCACAACATTCCGTGCAAACAACGTAACATTGTTAAAATCATCTACATGTTCGAAAGAATTGTCCATATAAGAATGACAAAAAGTTCTGTCCGTAGTGCAAGAGGGTTTTCAGAAATATTTAAGACGGTTTACTCATGTAGTGGTATTAACCATATGTGGATTCTTAAACACTCTTCGATCATTTTAAATCTCAATCTTTTCCCGAAATTATTTCTTTCAAAACTTTAGATTTTTCCACCTTGTATACCACCACTCCCCAAAAGAAACTAAAAATTCTTAAAAAAACAATAATCCAGAATGCATTTCAACATTGAAATGGTAGCTATTAAATTAGTACCTTGGGATATCAGATGTCATATTGTGTTAATAGTTAACAAAAATGTAAAACATGATACACAGAGAAACAAGTGATCAGTATACTGCAGTTTCATTTTTATTGAAATTTGGAGGTAAACTTTTCAATAGATTGTTGCAATTCCTAAGGGGACGAACTGTGCACCTCTCCATTCTGACCTCTTCTAATTTCATGAGTCAGAGATCCTTCAGACACTTGTCAAAACAAGAAAGGGTATCGGTAACCAAGAGGTGTAAATCGAACACTTAGGTTGTGAGTTTGAACCCCGCTCCAGCTGGTGCACTCGACTCAAATCTTAATTGACAAGGATTGTCAGTTTTCCTATCGAAGGTTGGTAGTTTTCGCCTGAATCTCCAGTTCTCCCCATCAATAGAAACTTGCTGCAACGAAAAAACCTAGACATCGATGCTTAAAAGTGGCGTTAAAACGCAAAAATTACCTTTGACTTCTCTTCGTGTGGTCTCTTCTCTCCGATTGACTTCTTTCTTCTCGGATTCCTAAAAAGAATTATAGAATAACTAATCGAAGAATTCAAATAGAGAAAAATATTCAACGAGTGACCAAACAACACATTAATTCACGAATGCGCGTAGCGTATGAGTTAATTTTCTCAAATGTTTGTGCTATGATCACATTTCCTGACCGGTGTGAGAAAAATATTTCTCCTCACAAGTGAAAAATATGTTTTCGGCAAATGATTAGTCGAAATTTGATTATGACGTCTAAATGTTGTGTTTTCTTCTGAATTTTCCTATTGTGACGCCATGAGAAAAGGGGGCAATGCCTGATGACGTCGCATATGAAGAACACAAGTTTCTGAAAATCTGTGAAAAAGAAGGATAAAAATCATTAGAGAAACAGATTCCGACACTTAAACTCGTGTATTACGACATTTCTACACTCTCGGCAAGACTCGCGCTTTAAATAATAAAATTTAACTGTCTCGAGTGGAGAAATATCAAAATACACTTGTTGCAGTGTAGAAATCTATATATCAGTGTTGTTCGGTCACGAGTTGAATATTTGTCGATATTAATTCTTTAATTAGTTATTCTTTTTTTTACATTGGCAAATGGCTTGTTTAAAAGAAATTAATGTAAACCATGTAAGGAACTATCTCTTTATTCTACGCATTCACAATTTGTTTTGTTCCGCCGTTATCGACGTCTTGACAACACCTATTGTTGCATGACGTCAGGGAGTGAAATAACCACGTTTATTTCACATGTGAAATTATCAGTTTATTTAACTGGGAAATTAATGTAATTCATTGCAACCAATGTAATAAGTTGTTGTATTAATTATTTCCAATTGAATAATTACTTTTATTTTCAATTTAATCGCACCGAACACTACGTCGTCACTTAAAAGGAACTAGTCGTATGTAAAACAAAATTATGCCTTTACTAGCACACTTATTAGTTCCATGTTAAGTTATCCATGTAATATTGGTTAAAAAGGAAGAGGGCATATATTATCAAATTGTTTTCCCATGAACATATGTACACAGTTTATGTGATCACAAGATATCCTAAGCAAAGCTTCAACATATCAAAACTACCAACGGATGACAGAAAGTAAATGCTATCATAGGCGGGTAAAACATCTCGTCAGTTACATTCACAAGGTATTATAAAAACCTTAAAAAATTGATGATGAAAATGGTGAATGTGTCATGGAGGCAACTACCCGACCAAAGAGCATACAAAAGCCGACGGCCATCAATGGATCTGCAATGCAGCGAGAAACTCCCATAGTCGGAGGCGTACATTGTCAGCCGTTCCCTAAACAAACAAAAATAAACTAGCTCAGCGACTATTGACGTCACACTTAACTCCGACATATACACAAGAAACTGAAATAAAAAAAATCATAAAAGACAAGCAAAGGCCATAGTCTCCTAATCTGTAACAGACACATAAAAAGCATCGGGGTTAATCATATTTGTTTGTGTAATATCTCAACCCTCCCCTATATCTCTAGCGAATGTAGATATATATCATCTGACCTCCAGATATTAGTTTTTTCACATTATATTTTCATTCAACAGGATTCCGACTGTGTGTATCAATTAATACATTGATGACAAAACTGCATAAAGCGTTTTCAACATCATAAAATATACAATCAAATTGAAGTTTTATTGAAAATAGTAAAGAGGTCAATTTTTGTTCTATACGAAAACAAATCTTAAAACTTTACCTGCACACACTATTGTCTATCGGGTTGTTTAAATGGTAGATTTAACTTATCTTGATAGAAAACAAGACACTGGGTAAGGGCAGATGGATACGATCTACATGTACATTGTATAAAGGAACAACATTTTCTCCTTTGAATTGTCTTACATTTATTATTTCGTCCTTTAACGCTTACATAGAAAAATTGGTTTTAATTATTGTTAATAATAATAATAATAATAATAATAATGATATTAATAATAATAATAATAATAATAATAATAATAACTATAATAATAATAATAATAATAATAATAATAATTAAACTGTCAATTGTTCTTGAACAATTGAGAGGTCCTTCCTTTTGTAATATAAAATACATGTTCCAATACACGTAGAATGTATTGAAAGGTCAAGGTCAACCTTAAACACACACTAAAAATCCTTTAAATAGGTCAAAAACACATAATTCGCGATTTGGGACATGACCTTGACCTTTGACCTTTTGACATTGTCAAGGTCATTAGTCCCCAATGTCATTGCTGAAGACCCCATGGGTCTAGGATCTTTGGTTATATAGTAAAAACTAATTTTGTCTTTCCAGAAACCTAAAACAGGGATTATGCCCCTTAAAAAATGGTCAAATCTCTTTGGTCAAAATGTAACAAAGTTGCGCCATAATGACCCAAACATTTTGCACTATTTAAAAGTTCTGTAAGTATTAAGGTTACTGAGTTGTATTGATAACAAGGTGTTAGGTCAAAGGTCAAGGTCAACATACAAATTTGACCTTGAGGTATTTTTCAAAGATTTATGAATTGATGATGAATGGTGAAGATCCTAGGTGTCTACGACTTACGGTTTCTGAGTTTTGGTGGTCAACCGACACCGGTTAATTTTCATAGGGGCATAACCCTACCAATGAGTCGTTGAATCTTTTCGATCCAAATGTAACGAAGAACCGGGGTCTGGTCCTGAACAAATTTCACCCTTTGTTTTTTCTCTACCTTTTACGGTTACGGTGTTGGAACAATAACAAGGTTTTTTGGTTTCTGAGGGATAACTCCGAACCGACAAAATTTTTCGACTAACAGAGTGAGTTCCAGATAGGTATACATGACACGAATACAAAGTGTGAATATGAAAGCGACACGTCTTACGGTTACGGAGGTTAACTTCGTCAAAGTTTGGCGGAAAAAGAATAATAATAATTAAACTGTCAATTGTTCTTGAACAATTGAGAGGTCTTTCCTTTTATAATGTAAAATACATGTTCCAATAGACTTAAAATGTATTGAAAAGCTTTAAAACACACTGAAAATCCTTTAAATAAGGTCAAAAACACATAATTAGCTATATTTGACTTGACCTTGACCTTTGACCTTTTGACCTTTGTCAAGGTCATTAGTCCCCAATGTCATTGCTAAAGACCCCATGGGTTTAGGACCTTTTGTTATGTAGTAAAAGCTGATTTTGTCTTTTCAGAAACCTAAAACAGGCTTTATGCCCCTTAAAAAAAGGTCAAATCTCTTCGGTCAAAATGTAACAAAGTTGCGTGGTAATGACCCAAACATTTTCCACTATTTAAAACTTCTGTAAGTATAATGGTTGCTGAGATTATTCCATAACAAGGTGTAAGGTCAAAGGTCAAGGTCAACATACAAATTTGACCTTGAGATATTTTTCGAAGATACATGAATTGATGATGAATTGTGAAGATCCTAGGTCTCTACGACTTACGGTTTCTGAGTTTTGGTGGTCCACCGACACCGGTTAATTTTCATAGGGGCATAACCCTACCAATGAGTCGTTGAATCTTTTCGATCCAAATGTAACGAAGAACCGGGGTCTGGTCCTGAACAAATTTCACCCTTTGTTTTTTTTCTTCCTATTATGGTTACGGTGTTGGAACGATAACAAGGTTTTTTGGTTTCGGAGGGATTACTCCGAACCGACAAAATATTTCGACTAACAGGGTGAGTTCCAGATAGGTATTCATGACACCGATACAAAGTGTGAACATGAAAGCGACACGTCTTACGGTTACGGAGGCTAACTTCGTCAAAGTTTGGCGGAAGAATAATAATAATAATTAAACTGTCAATTGTTCTTGAACAATTGAGAGGTCTTTCCTTTTGCAATGTAAAATACATGTTCAAATAGACGTAGAATGTATTGAAAAGCTTTAAAACACACTGAAAATCCTTTAAATAAGGTTAAAAACACTAAATTCGCTATCTTGGACATGACCTTGACCTTTGACCTTTTGACCTTTGTCAAGGTCATTAATCCCCAATGTCATTGCTGAAGACCCCATGGGTCTAGGACCTTCGGTTATGTAGTAAAAGCTGATTTTGTCTTTTCAGAAACGTAAAAGAGGCTTTATGCCCCTTAAAAAAAGGTCAAATCTCTGCGGTCAAAATGTAACAAAGTTGCGCCGTAGTGACCCAAACATTTTCCACTATTTAAAATTTCTGTAAGTATAATGGTTTCTGAGATTATCCCATAACAAGGTGTTAGGTCAAAGGTCAAGGTCAACATACAAATTTGACCTTGAGGTATTTTTCAAAGATACATGAATTGATGATGATTGGTGAAGATCCTAGGTGTCTACGACTTACGGTTTCTGAGTTTTGGTGGCCAACCGACACCGGTTAATTTTCATAGGGGCATAACCCTACCAATGAGTCGTTGAATCTTTTCGATCCAAATGTAACGAAGAACCGGGGTCTGGTCCTGAACAAATTTCACCCTTCGTTTTTTTTCTACCTATTACGGTTACCGTGTTGGAACGATAACAAGGTTTCTGGGTTTCGGAGGGATTACTCCGAACCGACAAAATATTTCGACTCACAGGGTGAGTTCCGGATAGGTATTCATGACACCGATACAAAGTGTGAATATGAAAGCGACACGTCTTACGGTTACGGAGGGAAATTTTGTCAAAGTTTGGCGGAACAAAAAGAATAATAATTAAACTGTCAATTGTTCTTGAACAATTGAGAGGTCTTTCCTTTTATAATGTAAAATACATGTTCTAATAGACGAAGAATGTATTGAAAAGGTCAAGGTCAACCGTATAAAGCTTGAAAACACACTAAAAATCCATTATATGAGGTTAAAAACACTAAATTCGCTATCTGGGACATGACCTTGACCTTTGACCTTTTGACCTTAGTCAAGGTCATTAGTCCCCAATGTCATTGCTGAAGACCCCATGGGTCTAGGACCTTTGGTTATATAGTAAAAGCTGATTTTGTCTTTTCAGAAATCTAAAACAGGGGTTATGCCCCTTATTAAAAGGTCAAATCTCTTTGGTCAAAATGTAACAAAGTTGCGCCGTAATGACCCAAACATTTTCCACTATTTAAAACTTCTGTAAGTATAATGGTTTCTGAGATTATCCCATAACAAGGTGTTAGGTCAAAGGTCAAGGTCAAAACACAAATTTGACCTTGAGGTTTTTTTCAAAGATACATGAATTGATGATGATTGGTGAAGATCCTAGGTGTCTACGCCTTACGGTTTCTGAGTTTTGGTGGCCAACCGACACCGGTTAATTTTCATAGGGGCATAACCCTATCAATGAGTCGTTGAATCTTTTCAATCCAAATGTAACGAAGAACCGGGGTCTGTTCCTGAACAAATTCCACCCTTTGTTTTTTTACTACCTATTATGGTTAAGGAGTTTGAATGATAACAAGGTTTTTGGGTTTCGGAGGGATTACTCCGAACCGACAAAATATTTCGACTCACAGGGTGAGTTCCAGATAGGTATTCATGACACCGATACAAAGTGTGAACATGAAAGCGACAAGTCTTACGGTTACGGAGGCTAACTTCGTCAAAGTTTGGCGGAACAAAAAGAATAATAATAATAAATATAAATCAATTGCTTTCAAAAAGCAATTGTAAACGGTCTTTCCCCCTTTGAAACATAGATTGATGGGGGGGGGGGGGGGTTTGTTTGTTTTGTTTGTTTGTTTGTTTTGCTTGTTTGTTTGTTTTGTTTACAGTAAGGGGTCTAGTATTTTGTTACCGGAGAAGTTTCATGTTTAGTTTGGAAAGTTTTTATTTTATTTTAGGTCCAGCGCGCGCGCCAGATTGAGGAGACACCACGTGACGCGTGTTTATATTAAGAAAAACTTAGTCTTTTTATTTCTCTTTAGGTCGGGACGTTGGACAGACAACATCTATAGAGATGGAATGTACACAATGTAATTTCTTTGGTCATTATAGGAAATTGACATTTTGATCACAGTTCACCAGCAGTGCATGATTTGGATTTAATTGATCCGGTGCAACTTTAAAACACGTTTAAGGATTATTTTCTTAAAATGTATATTTTTCAGCACCAGTTTGTAACAGATAAGTTTTTCAATCCAGGAGCGGACATTTTTATTGTAGGATTTCATTGAGAATTACGGACCTAGCAAGCGATTTTTACGGCATTGCCATTCTTTTTCTCTAGGAAAAGTCTTGAGAGATATCGGCACCACGTTGTTTTATGAACCTTTAGTACATGTATGCCCTGCTGACTGTAAATTTTGGGATCGATTGGACTTGTAGTTTCAGAGTTTAAGTGATAACAAGGAGGTGGAATTTTTTTTCAGAAGAGATGTAAGAACAATATTAAAGTTCAATTCTTCTTGAATAATTGATAGGTCTTTCCTTCCATTTTCTTTTAATTATACTGTCATAAATAAAAATATCATATATATTGATTGATTAATTTATTGATTAGTTGGTTGGTTGGTTGATTGGTTTATTAATTAAACACTTGATATAGGGTCTCTTGAAACAAGCGAAAAAAAAGAGACCTTGGATTCCGTATTAAACACATTAAACGGAAACATGCATTGATTGATTGGTTGGCTGGTTAAACACGTTGGTTGGTTAGTTAAATACGTTTGTTAAACATGTTGATTAAACACGTTGGTTAAACATGTTGGTTAAACAAGTTGGTTGGATAGGCTCAATTAAAACAAGCGAAAAAAATCTTGGATCCGGTATGAAACACATGAAACGTGACATGCATTGATTGATTGGTTGGTTGGTTGGTTGGTTGTGTTAAACATGTTGGTTGGTTAGTTAAACACGTTGGTTAAACATGTTGGTTAAACACGTTGGTTAAATACGTTGGTTAAACACGTTGGTTGGATAGGCTGAATTAAAACGAGCGAAAAAAAACCTTGGATCCCGTATGAAACACATGAAACGTGACATGCATTGATTGATTGGTTGGTTGGTTAAACACGTTGGTTGGTTAGTTAAACACGTTGGTTTAACATATTGGTTAAACATGTTGGTTTTAAACACGTTGGTTCAACACGTTGGTTGGATACGCTCAATTAAAACAAGCGAAAAAAAAAACTTGGATCCCGTATGAAACACATGAAACGTGACATGCATTGATTGATTGGTTGGTTGGTTGGTTAAACACGTTGGTTGGTTAGTTAAACACGTTGGTTTAACACGTTGGTTAAACACGTTGGTTAAACACGTTGATTGGTTAAACACGTTAGAAAAGGTCAATTAAAACAAGCAAAAAAAACCAACCTTGGATCCCGTATGAAACACATGAAACGTGACATGCATTGATTGATTGGTTGGTTGGTTAAACACGTTGGTTGGTTAGTTAAACACGTTGGTTTAACATATTGGTTAAACATGTTGGTTAAACACGTTGGTTAAACACGTTGGTTAAACACGTTGATTGGTTAAACACGTTGGAAAGGGTCAATTAAAACGAGCAAAAAAAAACCTTGGATCCCGTATTAAACACATGAAACGGAAACATGCATTGATTGATTGATTGGTTGGTTGGTTAAACACGTTGGTTTAACATGTTGGTTAAACACGTTGGTTAAACACGTACGTTGGTTAAACACGTTGAAAAGGGTCAATTAAAACAAGCAACAAAAAAACCTTGGATCCAGTATGAAACACATGAAACGGAAACGTGCATTGATTGATTGATTGATTGATTGATTGATGGATTGATTGATTGATGGATTGATTGGAATTCAAGCACACATAAAACTGTTTAAATAGTGCCAAAAACACATAATTTGATGACCTTGACCTTTGACCTTGTGACCTTCGTCAAGGTCATTGCTCCACAAGGTCATTGCAAAAGACCATATGGGTCAAGGACCTTTTGTTAAAGAGTTTTGCCTAAAAATGGCTTTTAAAAAACCATCAATGGGAGTTATGTCCCTTACATGATGGTAAAATCAGTATAGTCATAATTTAAAAAAGTTGCCCCTTAAAGTACCAATCATTTTTCACTGCTTAATTTTTCTGTATCAATAACCGTTCAATAGTTATAGGGAAATGAAAAACTTTTGAAAATCTAAAATATGACCTTGACCTTTGACCTTGACCTATATTTTCTAGTTTTGGTCCAATGAACTCAAATCTGAAGACCCGCAGTCTTTATGACTTACGGTTCATGAGATTTATATGCATATCGAAAATTTAAATATTCAAGGGGAAATAACTCCTATAAAAGGTCACTGGATCGCTTCGGTTAAAGTTATTTGAAGTTGTAACTTTTGGCAAGGAACATTTTAAAAAAAACCATTTGCCGCTAAGTCTTATAGTTCATGAGGAGTAGTGATAACAGTGTTTTTTGTAATTGGGGAGATAACTCCTATAAGGTAAACAGTAAACCTTGGTTATTCTAATACAAGATAGATATTATACCCCTGATACATGGTACCAAAGATCATTTGGATATGTTGCGTACTTTTCTTGATTTTTCACTTTGAAAACGGACGAGGAAAAAGAATAATAATAATAATAATAATAATAATAATAATAATAAACAAACGAAATACAGTAAGGTCTTTCCATTTAAGAAAGGAAAGACCTTAATAATAATAATAATCAGAAGAAATACAGTAAGGTCTTTCCCTTTAGTAAAAGGAAAGACCTTAATTAAACTGTCAATTGTTCTTGAACAATTGAGAGGTCTTTCCTTTTGTAATGTAAAATACATGTTCAAATAGACGTAGAATCTATTGAAAAGCTGTAAAACACACTGAAAAACCTTTAAATAAGGTTAAAAACACCAAATTCGCTATATGGGACATGACCTTGACCTTTGACCTTTTGACCTTTGTCAAGGTCATAAGTCCCCAATGTCATTGCTGAAGATCCCATGGGTCTAGGACCTTTGGTTATATAGTAAAACCTGATTTTGTCTTACCAGAAACCTAAAACAGGGCTTATGCCCCTTAAAAAAAGGTCAAATCTCTTCGGTCAAAATGTAACAAAGTTACGGCGTAATGACCCAAACATTTTCCACTATTTAAAACTTCTGTAAGTATAATAGTTGCTGAGATTATCCCATAACAAGGTGTTAGGTCAAAGGTCAAGGTCAACATACACATTTGACCTTGAGGTATTTTTCAAAGATACATGAATTGATGATGAATGGTGAAGATCCTAGGTGTCTACGACTTACGGTTTCTTAGTTTTGGTGGTCAACCGACACCGGTTAATTTTCATAGGGGCATAACCCTACTAATGAGTCGTTGAATCTTTTCGATCCAAATGTAACGAAGAACCAGAGTCTGGTCCTGAACAAATTCCACCCTTTGTTTTTTTTCTACCTATTACGGTTACGGTGTTGGAACGATAACAAGGTTTTTTGGTTTCGAAGGGATTACTCCGAACCGACAAAATATTTCGACTAACAGGGTGAGTTCCAGATAGGTATTCATGACACCGATACAAAGTGTGAACATGAAAGCGACACGTCTTACGGTTTAGGCTGCTAACTTCGTCAAAGTTTGGCGGAAGAATAATAATAATAATTAAACTGTCAATTGTTCTTGAACAATTGAGAGGTCTTTCCTTTTGTAATATAAAATACATGTTCAAATAGACGTAGAATGTATTGAAAAGCTTTATTACACACTAAAAACCCTTTCAATAAGGTCAAAAACACTAAATTCGCTATCTGGGACATGACCTTGACCTTTGACCTTTTAACCTTTGTCAAGGTCATTAGTCCCTTATGTTATTGCTGAAGACCCCATGTGTCTAGGACCTTTGGTTATATAGTAAAACCTGATTTTGTCTTACCAGAAACCTAAAACAGGGGTTATGCCCCTTAAAAAAGGTCAAATCTCTTCGGTCAAAATGTAACAAAGTTGCGCCGTAATGACCCAAACATTTTCCACTATTTAAAACTTCTGTAAGTATAATGTTTCTGAGATTATCCCATAACAAGGTGTTAGGTCATAGGTCAAGGTCAACATACAAATTTGACCTTGAGGTATTTTACAAAGATACATCAATTGATGATAAATGGTGAAGATCCTAGGTGTCTACGACTTACGGTTTCTGAGTTTTGGTGGTCAACCGACACCGGTTAATTTTCATAGGGGCATAACCCTACCAATGAGTCGTTGAATGTTTTCGATCCAAATGTAACGAAGAACCGGGGTCTGGTCCTGAACAAATTTCACCCTTTGTTTTTTTTCTACCTATTAGGTTACGGTGTTGGAACGATAACAAGGTTTTTTGGTTTCGGAGGGATTACTCCGAACCGACAAAATATTTCGACTAACAGGGTGAGTTCCAGATAGGTATTCATGACACCGATACAAAGTGTGAACATGAAAGCGACACGTCTTACGGTTTAGGCTGCTAACTTCGTCAAAGTTTGGCGGAAGAATAATAATAATAATTAAACTGTCAATTGTTCTTGAACAATTGAGAGGTCTTTCCTTTTGTAATGTAAAATACTTGTTCAACAGACGTAGAATGTATTGAAAAAGGTCATGGTCAACCTTAAAAAGCTCTAAAACACATTCAAAAATCCTTTAAATAAGGTTAAAAACACTAAATTCGCTATCTGGGACATGACCTTGACCTTTGACCTTTTGACCTTTGTCAAGGTCATTAGTCCCCAATGCCATTACTGAAGACCCCAAGGGTCTAGGCCTTTGGTTATATAGTAAAAGCTGATTTTGTCTTTTCAGAAACCTAAAACAGGGGTTATGCCCCTTAAAAAAAGGTCAAATCTCTTCGGTCAAAATGTAACAAAGTTACGCCCTAATGACCCAAACATTTTCCACTATTTAAAACTTCTGTAAGTATAATAGTTGCTGAGATTATCCCATAACAAGGTGTTAGGTCAAAGGTCAAGGTCAACATACACATTTGACCTTGAGGTATTTTTCACAGATACATGAATTGATGATGAATGGTGAAGATCCTAGGTGTCTACGACTTACGGTTTCTGAGTTTTGGTGGTCAACCGACACCGGTTAATTTTCATAGGGGCATAACCCTACCAATGAGTCGTTGAATCTTTTCGATCCAAATGTAACGAAGAACCCGGGTCTGGTCCTGAACAAATTTCACCCTTTGTTTTTTTTCTACCTATTACGGTTACGGTGTTGAAACGATAACAAGGTTTTTGGGTTTCGGAGGGATTACTCCGAACCGACAAAATATTTCGACTAACAGGGTGAGTTTCAGATAGATATTCATGACACCGATACAAAGTGTGAACATGAAAGCGACACGTCTTACGGTTAAGGCTGCTAACTTTGTCAAAGTTTGGCGGAAGAATAATAATAATAATAATAATAATAATAATAATAATAATAAACAGAAGAAATACAGTAAGGTCTTTCCCTTTTGTAAAAGGAAAGACCTTAATAAACGGAAGAAATACAGTAAGGTCTTTCCCTTTAGTAAAAGGAAAGACCTTAATTAAACTGTCAATTGTTCTTGAACAATTGAGAGGTCTTTCCTTTTGTAATGTAAAATACATGTTCTAACAGACGTAGAATGTATTGAATGGGTCAAGGTCAACCTTAAAAAGCTCGAAAACACACTAAAAATCCTTTATATAAGGTTAAAAACACTAAATTCGCTATCTGGGACATGACCTTGACCTGTGACCTTTTGACCTTTGTCAAGTTCATTAGTCCCCAATGCCATTACTGAAGACCCCATGTGTCTAGGACCTTTTGTTATATAGTAAAACCTGATTTTGTCTTACCAGAAACCTAAAACAGGGGTTATGCCCCTTAAAAAAAGGTCAAATCTCTTCGGTCAAAATGTAACAAAGTTGCGCCGTAATGACCCAAACATTTTCCACTATTTAAAACTTCTGTAAGTATAATGGTTTCTGAGATTATCCCATAACAAGGTGTTAGGTCAAAGGTCAAGGTCAACATACAAATTTGACCTTGAGGTATTTTACAAAGATACATCAATTGATGATGAATGGTGAAGATCCTAGGTGTCTACGACTTACGGTTTCAGAGTTTTGGTGGTCAACCGACACCGGTTAATTTTCATAGGGGCATAACCCTACCAATGAGTCGTTGAATCTTTTCGATCCAAATGTAAAGAAGAACCGGGGTCTGGTCCTGAACAAATTTCACCCTTTGTTTTTTTTCTACCTATTACGGTTACGGTGTTGGAACGATAACAAGGTTTTTGGGTTTCGGAGAAATTACTCCGAACCGACAAAATATTTCGACTAATAGGGTGAGTTCCAGATAGGTATTTATGACACCGATACAAAGTGCGAACATGAAAGCGACACGTCTTACGGTTAACGCGGCTAAATTTGTCAAAGTTTGGCGGAAAAAGAATAATAATAATTAAACTGTCAATTGTTCTTGAACAATTGAGAGGTCTTTCCTTTTTTAATGTAAAATACATGTTCCAACAGACGTAGAATGTATTGAAAAGGTCAAGGTCAACCTTAAAAAGCTTGAAAACACACTAAAAATCCTTTAAATAAGGTTAAAAACACTAAATTCGCTATCTGGGACATGACCTTGACCTTTGACCTTTTGACCTTTGTCAAGGTCATTGGTCCCCAATGCCATTACTGAAGACCCCAAGGGTCTAGGACCTTTGGTTATATAGTAAAAGCTGATTTTGTCTTTTCAAAAACCTAAAACAGGGGTTATGCCCCTTATAGAAAGGTCAAATCTCTTTGGTCAAAATGTAACAAAGTTGCGCCATAATGACCCAAACATTTTCCACCATTTAAAACTTCTGTAAGTATAATGGTTTCTGAGATTATCCCATAACAAGGTGTTAGGTCAAAGGTCAAGGTCAACATACAAATTTGACCTTGAGGTATTTTACAAAGATACATGAATTGATGATGAATAGTGAAGATCCTAGGTGTCTACGACTTACGGTTTCTGAGTTTTGGTGGTCCACCGACACCGGTTAATTTTCATAGGGGCATAACCCTACCAATGAGTCGTTGAATCTTTTCGATCCAAATGTAACGAAGAACCGGGGTCTGGTCCTGAACAAATTTCACCCTTTGTTTTTTTTCTACCTATTATGGTTACGGTGTTGGAACGATAACAAGGTTTTTGGGTTTCGGAGGGATAACTCCGAACCGACAAAATATTTTGACTAACAGGGTGAGTTCCAGATAGGTATTCATGACACGGATACAAAGTGTGAACATGAAAGCGACACGTCTTACGGTTACGGAGGCTAACTTGGCGGAACAAAAAGAATAATAATTAAACTGTCAATTGTTCTTGAACAATTGAGAGGTCTTTCCTTTTGTTATGTAAAATACATGTTCCCACAGACGTAGAATGTATTGAAAAGGTCAAGGTCAACCTTAAAAAGCTCGAAAAAAACACTAAAAATCCTTTATATAAGGTTAAAAACACTAAATTCGCTATCTGGGACATGACCTTAACCTTTGACCTTTTGACCTTTGTCAAGGTCATCAGTCCTCAATGTCATTACTGAAGACCCCAAGGGTCTAGGACCTTTGGTTATATAGTAAAAGCTGATTTAGTCTTTTCAGAAACCTAAAACAGGGTTATGCCCCTTAAAAAAAGGTCAAATCTTTTTGGTCAAAATGTAACAAAGTTGCGCCATAATGACCAAAACATTTTCCACTATTTAAAACTTCTGTAAGTATAATCGTTCCTGAGATTATCACATAACAAGGTGTTAGGTCAAAGGTCAAGGTCAAGATACAAATATGACCTTGAGGTATTTTACAAAGATACATGAATTAATGATGATTGATGAAGATCCTAGGTGTCTACGACTTACGGTTTCTGAGTTTTGGTGGCCAACCGACACCGGTTAATTTTCATAGGGGCATAACCCTACCAATGAGTCGTTGAATCTTTTCGATCCAAATGTAACGAAGAACCGGGGTCTGGTCCTGAACAAATTTTACCCTTTGTTTTTTTTCTACCTATTACGGTTACGGTGTTGGAACGATAACAAGGTTTTTGGGTTTCGGAGGGATTACTCCGAACCGACAAAATATTTCGACTAACAGGGTGAGTTCCAGATAGGTATTCATGACACCGATACAAAGTGTGAACATGAAAGCGACATGTCTTACGGTTAACGCGGCTAAATTTGTCAAAGTTTGGCGGAAAAAGAATAATAATAATAATTAAACTGTCAATTGTTCTTGAACAATTGAGAGGTCTTTCCTTTTGTAATGTAAAATACATGTTCAAATAGACGTAGAATGTATTGAAAAGCTTTAAAACACACTAAAAATCCTTTATATAATGTTAAAAACACTAAATTCGCTATCTGGGACATGACCTTGACCTTTGACCTTTTGACCTTTGTCAAGGTCATTAGTCCCCAATGCCATTACTGAAGACCCCATGGGTCTAGGACCTTTGGTTATATAGTAAAAGATGATTTTGTCTTTCCAGAAACCTAAAACAGGGGTTATGCCCCTTATAGAAAGGTCAAATCTCTTTGGTCAAAATGTAACAAAGTTGCGCCATAATTACCCAAACATTTTCCACTATCTAAAACTTCTGTAAGTATAATGGTTTCTGAGATTATCCCATAACAAGGTGTTAGGTCAAAGGTCAAGGTCAACATACAAATTTGACCTTGAGGTTTTTTTCAAAGATACATCAATTGATGATGATTGGTGAAGGTCCTAGGTCTCTACGACTTATGGTTTCTGAGTTTTGGTGTTCCACCGACACCGGTTAATTTTCATAGGGGCATAACCCTACCAATGAGTCGTTGAATCTTTTCGATCCAAATGTAACGAAGAACCGAGGTCTGGTCCTGAACAAATTTCACCCTTTGTTTTTTTTCTACCTATTATGGTTACGGTGTTGGAACGATAACAAGGTTTTTTGGTTTCGGAGGGATTACTCCGAACCGACAAAATATTTCGACTAACAGGGTGAGTTCCAGATAGGTATTCATGACATCTATACAAAGTGTGAATATGAAAGCGACACGTCTTACGGTTAACGCGGCTAAATTTGTCAAAGTTTAACGGAAGAATAATAATAATAATAAACAAAAGAAATACAGTAAGGTCTTTCCTTTTGTAAAAGGAAAGACCTTAATAATAATTAAACTGTCAATTGTTCTTGAACAATTGAGAGGTCTTTCCTTTTGTAATGTAAAATAAATGTTCAAATAGACATAGAATGTATTGAAAAGCTTTAAAACACACTGAAAATCCTTTAAATAAGGTTAAAAACACTAAAATTCGCTATATGGGATATGACCTTGACCTTTGACCTTTTGACCTTTGTCAAGGTCATTAATCCCCAATGTCATTGCCGAAGAGCTCATGGGTCTAGGACCTTTGGTTATATAGTAAAAGCTGATTTTGTCTTTCCAAAAACCTAAAACAGGAATAATGCCCCTTAAAAAAAGGTCAAATCTCTTCGGTCAAAATGTAACAAAGTTGCGCCGTAATGACCCAAACATTTTCCACTATTTAAAACTTCTGTAAGTATTATGGTTTCTGAGATTATCCCATAACAAGGTGATAGGTCAAAGGTCAAGGTCAACATACAAATTTGACCTTGAGGTATTTTTCAAAGATACATGAATTGATGATGAAAGGTGAAGATCCTAGGTGTCTACGACTTACGGTTTCTGAGTTTTGGTGGTCAACCGACACCGGTTAATTTTCATAGGGGCATAACCCTACCAATGAGTCGTTGAATCTTTTCAATCCAAATGTAACGAAGAACTGGGGTCTGGTCCTGAACAAATTTCACCCTTTGTTTTTTCTCTACCTTTTACGGTTACGGTGTTGGAACGATAACAAGGCTTTTTGGTTTCGGAGGGATAACTCCGAACCGACAAAATTTTTCGACTAACAGGGTGAGTTCCGGATAGGTATTCATGACACGAATACAAAGTGTGAATATGAAAGCGACACGTCTTACGGTTACGGAGGCTAACTTCGTCAAAGTTTGGCGGAACAAAAAAATAAAATTAAATTAATTTTACTTTACAATTGTTGATACAATGAGAGGTTTTCCTTTTTTAATGTAAAATACATGTTCCAACAGACGTAGAATGTATTGAAAAGGTCAAGGTCAACCTTAAAAAGCTCGAAAACACACTAAAAATCCTTTAAATAAGGTTAAAAACACTAAATTCGCTATCTGGGACATGACCTTGACCTTTGACCTTTTGACCTTTGTCAAGGTCATTGGTCCCCAATGCCATTACTGAAGACCCCAAGGGTCTAGGACCTTTGGTTATATAGTAAAAGCTGATTTTGTCTTTTCAAAAACCTAAAACAGGGGTTATGCCCCTTATAGAAAGGTCAAATCTCTTTGGTCAAAATGTAACAAAGTTGCGCCATAATGACGCAAACATTTTCCACCATTTAAAACTTCTGTAAGTATAATGGTTTCTGAGATTATCCCATAACAAGGTGTTAGGTCAAAGGTCAAGGTCAACATACAAATTTGACCTTGAGGTATTTTTTAAAGATACATGAAATGATGATGATTGGTGAAGATCCTATGTGTCTACGACTTACGGTTTCTGAGTTTTGGTGGCCAACCGACACCCGTTAATTTTCATAGGGGCATAACCCTACCAATGAGTCGTTGAATCTTTTCGATCCAAATGTAACGAAGAACCGGAGTCTGGTCCTGAACAAATTTCACCCTTCATTTTTTTTCTACCTATTACGGTTACGGTGTTGGAACGATAACAAGGTTTTTGGGTTTCGGAGGGATTACTCCGAACCGACAAAATATTTCGACTCACAGGGTGAGTTCCGGATAGGTATTCATGACACCGATACATAGTGTGAACATGAAAGCGACACGTCTTACGGTTACGGAGGCTAACTTGGCGGAACAAAAAGAATAATAATAATAATAATAATAATAATAATAATAATAATAATAATCAGAAGAAATACAGTAAGGTCTTTCCCTTTAGTAAAAGGAAAGACCTTAATTAAACTGTCAATTGTTCTTGAACAATTGAGAGGTCTTTCCTTTTGTAATGTAAAATAAATGTTCAAATAGACATAGAATGTATTGAAAAGCTTTAAAACACACTGAAAATCCTTTAAATAAGGTTAAAAACACTAAATTCGCTATATGGGATATGACCTTGACCTTTGACCTTTTGACCTTTGTCAAGGTCATTAATCCCCAATGTCATTGCCGAAGAGCTCATGGGTCTAGGACCTTTGGTTATATAGTAAAAGCTGATTTTGTCTTTCCAAAAACCTAAAACAGGAATAATGCCCCTTAAAAAAAGGTCAAATCTCTTCGGTCAAAATGTAACAAAGTTGCGCCGTAATGACCCAAACATTTTCCACTATTTAAAACTTCTGTAAGTATTATGGTTTCTGAGATTATCCCATAACAAGGTGATAGGTCAAAGGTCAAGGTCAACATACAAATTTGACCTTGAGGTATTTTTCAAAGATACATGAATTGATGATGAAAGGTGAAGATCCTAGGTGTCTACGACTTACGGTTTCTGAGTTTTGGTGGTCAACCGACACCGGTTAATTTTCATAGGGGCATAACCCTACCAATGAGTCGTTGAATCTTTTCAATCCAAATGTAACGAAGAACTGGGGTCTGGTCCTGAACAAATTTCACCCTTTGTTTTTTCTCTACCTTTTACGGTTACGGTGTTGGAACGATAACAAGGCTTTTTGGTTTCGGAGGGATAACTCCGAACCGACAAAATTTTTCGACTAACAGGGTGAGTTCCGGATAGGTATTCATGACACGAATACAAAGTGTGAATATGAAAGCGACACGTCTTACGGTTACGGAGGCTAACTTCGTCAAAGTTTGGCGGAACAAAAAGAATAATAATAATAATAATTAAAAACCAATTGTTCAGAGAACAATTGAAGGTCTTCCCACTAGTAAAGATCTATTTTGATATTGATATAGAAAAAAACAGTTAATAATGTTAGTTCCTATAGCTTTTTGATGTATTTGTATGAATTTAGAGCGAAGGTCAAAATCTAGAACGTCCTATTAACCCATGACCTTGACCTCAATTTCAAGGTCACAAACCAAGGAACTCAAATCAAAAGACTATAGGTCTTATTTATAGTTGGTTAATGAGTTATATCACCATACGCGTATTTTTTAATACAAGAGGGGAGAAAACTCCATTTAACGTTCAACGTACCCTTGCAATCAAAATTTACGTGTAATGACATGTCGCAACAAACAATTTAGGTAAAATAATTTGTCGTTATCTTATACAGTTTCTGGAAATAAGAGATAATAAGCCAAATTCAAAAATTAGACTATGACCTTGACCTTTGACCTTGACCTAATTTTCATTTTTTTGGACCAAGGACTTCAAATCAAAAGATCCTAGGTCTCTAGCACTGATGGTTTACAAGATAGAAATGCATATCACTTATATCAAATGCATAAGGGGAAATAACTCTCATATGGAGCGTTCATATCGCTTCGGTCAAAATAGGACAAATCATGCGAAGGATATAACGAGCAATTTTGTAAAATAAATTTGTCATAATATTTTACGGTTGCGAAGGAGTTGCGCTAACAAGGAAAACAGTGTTTGGGGAGATAACTCCTACAAAGAAAAGTATTCGTTTACGCAGGGTAAATTTCAAAAGCGCATAAACTGTTCGATATCATATACCAAATATCTAAGCGACATATTGCGAAACAAATGTTTATCGCAAGAACAAAATTAGGCGGAAGAAAAAAAAAAAAAAAAAAAAAAATAATCAGAAGAAAAACAATAGGTCTTTCCACAGAAAAGTGGAAAGACCTAATAATAATCAGAAGAAATACAGTAAGGTCTTTCCCTTTAGTAAAAGGAAAGACCTTAATAATAATAATAATAATCAGAAGAAATACAGTAAGGTCTTTCCCTTTAGTAAAAGGAAAGACCTTAATAATAATAATAATAATAATAAACAGAAGAAATACAGTAAGGTCTTTCCCTTTTGTAAAAGGAAAGACCTTAATAAACAACGAAATTCAGTAAGGTCTTTCCATTTAAGAAAGGAAAGACCTTAATAATAATTAAACTGTCAATTGTTCTTGAACAATTGAGAGGTCTTTCCTTTTTTAATGTAAAATACATGTTCCAACAGACGTAGAATGTATTGAAAAGGTCAAGGTCAACCTTAAAAAGCTCGAAAACACACTAAAAATCCTTTAAATAAGGTTAAAAACACTAAATTCGCTATATGGGACATGACCTTGACCGTTGACCTTTTGACCTTTGTCAAGGTCATTGGTCCCCAATGCCATTACTGAAGACCTTAAGGGTCTAGGACCTTTGGTTATATAGTAAAAGCTGTTTTTGTCTTTTCAAAAACTTAAAACAGGGGTTATGCCCCTTATAGAAAGGTCAAATCTCTTTGGTCAAAATGTAACAAAGTTGCGCCATAATGACCCAAACATTTTCCACCATTTAAAACTTCTGTAAGTATAATAATTACGGTTACGGTGTTGGAACGATAACAAGGTTTTTGGGTTTCGGAGGGATTACTCTGAACCGACAAAATATTTCGACTCACAGGGTGAGTTCCGGATAGGTATTCATGACACCGATACAAAGTGTGAACATGAAAGCGACACGATTTACGGTTACGGAGGCTAACTTCGTCAAAGTTTGGCGGAACAAAAAAATAATAATTAAACTGTCAATTGTTCTTGAACAATTGAGAGGTCTTTCCTTTTATAATGTAAAATACATGTTCCAATAGACTTAAAATGTATTGAAAAGCTTTAAAACACACTGAAAATCCTTTAAATAAGGTCAAAAACACATAATTAGCTATATTTGACTTGACCTTGACCTTTGACCTTTTGACCTTTGTCAAGGTCATTAGTCCCCAATGTCATTGCTGAAGACCCCATGGGTCTAGGATCTTTTGTTATGTAGTAAAAGCTGATTTTGTCTTTTCAGAAACCTAAAACAGGCTTTATGCCCCTTAAAAAAAGGTCAAATATCTTCGGTCAAAATGTAACAAATGTGCGCCGTAATGACCCAAACATTTTCCACCATTTAAAACTTCTGTAAGTATAATGGTTTCTGAGATTATCCCATAACAAGGTGTTAGGTCAAAGGTCAAGGTCAACATACAAATTTGACCTTGAGGTATTTTACAAAGATACATGAATTGATGATGAATAGTGAAGATCCTAGGTGTCTACGACTTACGGTTTCTGAGTTTTGGTGGTCCACCGACACCGGTTAATTTTCATAGGGGCATAACCCTACCAATGAGTCGTTGAATCTTTTCGATCCAAATGTAACGAAGAACCGGGTCTGGTCCTGAACAAATTTCACCCTTTGTTTTTTTTCTACCTATTATGGTTACGGTGTTGGAACGATAACAAGGTTTTTGGGTTTCGGAGGGATAACTCGGAACCGACAAAATATTTTGACTAACAGGGTGAGTTCCAGATAGGTATTCATGACACGGATACAAAGTGTGAACATGAAAGCGACACGTCTTACGGTTACGGAGGCTAACTTGGCGGAACAAAAAGAATAATAATTAAACTGTCAATTGTTCTTGAACAATTGAGAGGTCTTTCCTTTTGTTATGTAAAATACATGTTCCCACAGACGTAGAATGTATTGAAAAGGTCAAGGTCAACCTTAAAAAGCTCGAAAAAACACTAAAAATCCTTTATATAAGGTTAAAAACACTAAATTCGCTATCTGGGACATGACCTTAACCTTTGACCTTTTGACCTTTGTCAAGGTCATCAGTCCTCAATGTCATTACTGAAGACCCCAAGGGTCTAGGACCTTTGGTTATATAGTAAAAGCTGATTTAGTCTTTTCAGAAACCTAAAACAGGGGTTATGCCCCTTAAAAAAAGGTCAAATCTTTTTGGTCAAAATGTAACAAAGTTGCGCCATAATGACCAAAACATTTTCCACTATTTAAAACTTCTGTAAGTATAATCGTTCCTGAGATTATCACATAACAAGGTGTTAGGTCAAAGGTCAAGGTCAAGATACAAATATGACCTTGAGGTATTTTACAAAGATACATGAATTAATGATGATTGATGAAGATCCTAGGTGTCTACGACTTACGGTTTCTGAGTTTTGGTGGCCAACCGACACCGGTTAATTTTCATAGGGGCATAACCCTACCAATGAGTCGTTGAATCTTTTCGATCCAAATGTAACGAAGAACCGGGGTCTGGTCCTGAACAAATTTTACCCTTTGTTTTTTTTCTACCTATTACGGTTACGGTGTTGGAACGATAACAAGGTTTTTGGGTTTCGGAGGGATTACTCCGAACCGACAAAATATTTCGACTAACAGGGTGAGTTCCAGATAGGTATTCATGACACCGATACAAAGTGTGAACATGAAAGCGACATGTCTTACGGTTAACGCGGCTAAATTTGTCAAAGTTTGGCGGAAAAAGAATAATAATTAAACTGTCAATTGTTCTTGAACAATTGAGAGGTCTTTCCTTTTGTAATATAAAATACATGTTCCAATAGAAGTAGAATGTATTGCCAAACGCCCCCCTTTTGATCCGCCACTGAGATCTGTACTTTATGAAGCTTGTGTTTTTGTAGTAAATGAGCTTTCGTTCATGGTCCGAGTTGTCTTTTTAAATGGTCCGAGTTGTTTTAGAATTGCATGGTCCGAGTGTTCGTGGTCCGACTTGAATTTGGGCCGAGATGTGAGTGATGATTATCTATCCCAGAATTCAGCGTAGAACTTCCTTTCTGAAACGCCATTGTAAGTTGGAACCCTGCACATTTTTTTCTTGGACTTATTCAAGTAAAACCTTGCCTTGTGATTTGTTAAATGTGCTTGTAACAAAGCAAAAAAAATATTCTTATAGGCCATTGATATATTAGCATAAATTAGTGAACAGTGTATGTAATAGAAAAGAAAGGATGTGGGGTTTCCATCCATGACACAAAAAAATATCACGATTCAATTTCATGCATAGCAAACACACAAAAAGCAAAGGAACAGTGCTTTTATTGCTGTTCTTCATCTCAAAGTCATAGTGAGGACTTCAACAAGGAATAAAATCTCTCACTTCGCTGCAAGTTTAAGACGGCCCCTAGTATCAGTTTGAGCGGAATTCTTTGAAAACTGACGATCATAACACAACTGTAATTTGAAGAACAAATTAAATTAATAAAGAAAATCAAACAATAACTGTCATAAATTATTTAGCCCGCCAATCACAATGAAGCCTGCAAAAACACGCCGCAAAAACAAGGATTTCCTGTACTGGGCATCCGTAGGCGTAGATATATAATGAATTCTGTGCTTTCAACTTGAGTTATGTTTTACCAATAGGGCTCTTCACGGTTAGTTCGGCCATGTTGGATAGGGGCATATTTTTTTGAAAGAGGTGGAAATAGTATGAAAGTATGGGAAACCCTATGTGTGTTTCCAAGCAACTGCTGTTTCTATGATGTTTTCCCGTATTTTTGCCCCCTATCCAATATGGCCGAACTAACCGTGAAGAGCCCTATTCTTGCGAAATTTTTAAAAATGTAATAATTGGCACAATAATGACAAAATGTGTTGTATTGAATTTGGTGATTCTGAACCAGCTGAAAAAGGGACTAAATGGGGTTTCACTGTTTTTGTTATATTTAATGTTATATTTGTTATTCTCGTGGGATTTTGTCTGATGCTTGGTCCATTTCTGTGTGTGTTACATTTCAATGTTGTGTCATTCTTCTCTTATATTTAATGCGTTTCCCTCAGTTTAAGTTTGTTACCCCAATTTTGTTTTTTGTCCATGAATTTACGAGTTTTGAACAGCGGTATACTACTGTTGCCTTTATTTGTCCCCCATCAGGGCTCGACATTACCGTTTGTCTGATTGTCAAATTAAAATATAAAGACTTAATTTTATACATTCAACCTTTAGTTTTGTTTTTCATGAAAAATACATTCTAATTATATTTTATCACATATAACATGTATAACACTCCTGTCAAACAAAAACCCTTTACAACTTTGAATAAAAAGAAATTATCGAGGTCAATGATACACAATGATACAGCTACAGACACTAAGCAGTAAATGCACAGCAGAACACTTCATAAAAAGCATGAAAAAAGATGATAAATACTTAAGCAATATTGAACAACATTTTAAACAAATCTGTTTGTTGTTTAATTTAAAAGTACCGGTCAAGGAAAACAAATTTATTTATTAATAGATAATGTCTGGTTCTTTTTTTCTTTTTTCATGTACTGATAGACAAAAAATAGATGGAATGTTATTTATAAACTTATTGAAAGAATAAAATCAATAATGTATAAAAAAAATATATTTTATTGAATTCAACACTGCAAATCTGGATCATAGCTCTTCATCTTTTTAGCTCACCTGGCCCAAAGGGCCAAGTGAGCTTTTTCCATCACTTGGCGTCCATCGTCCGTCGTCAATAACTTTTACAAAAATCTTCTCTCAAACTACAAGGTCAAATTTAACCAAACATGGCCAAAATCATCATTAGGGTATTGAGTTTAAAAATTGTGTCCGGTGACCCGGCCAACCAACCAAAATGGCTGCCATGGCTAAAAATAGAACATAGGGGTAAAATTCAGTTTTTGGCTTATAACTCAAAAACCAAGGCATTTAGAGCAAATCTGATTGGGTTTAATATTGTTAATCAGGTCAAGATCTATCTGCTCTGAAATTTTCAGATAAATTGGACAACTGGTTGTTAGAGAACTGCCCCTGAACTGGTAATTTTAAGGAAATTTTGCTGTTTTTGGTTATTATCTTGGATATTATTATAGATAGAGATAAACTGTAAACAGCAAAAGTGTTCAGCAAAGTAAGATCTGCAAATAAGTCAACAGGACCAAAATGGTCTGTTGACCCCTTAAGGAGTAATTGCCCTTTATAGTCCATTTTTAACCATTTTTCGTAAACCTTAGATATCTTTTACAAAAATTTTCTCCTCTGAAACAACTCGGCCGAATAAAATCAAACTTGGCCACAATCATCATTGGAGTATCTAGTTTAAAAATTGTGTCCGGTGACCCGGCCAACCAACAAAGATGGCCGCCATGGCTAAAAATAGAACAAAAGGGTGAAATGCAGTTTTTGGCTTATAGCTCAAAAACCAAAGCATTTAGAGCAAATCTGATTGGGTTTAATATTGTTAATCAGGTCAAGATCTATCTGCTCTGAAATTGTCAGATGAATTGGACAACCACTTGTTAGAGTGCTGCCCCTTAATTGGTAATTTTAAGGAAATTTTGCCGTTTTTTGTTATTATCTTGAATATTAATATAGATAGAGATAAACTACAGCAAAGTAACACCTAAAAATAAGTCAACATGACCAAATGGTCAATTGACCCCCTAAGGAGTTGTTGCCCTTTATAGTCAATTTTTAACAATTTTTATAAAATTTGTAAATTTTTACGAACAATTTCCACTGAAACTACTGGGCCAATCATTATAAATAGGGATAGTTGTATGCAGCAAGAATGTTCAGTAAAGTAAGATCTACAAACATAAAACCATCACCAAAACACAATTTTGTCATGAATCCATCTGTGTCCTTTGTTGAATATTCACATAGACCAAGGTGAGCGACACAGGCTCTTTAGAGCCTCTAGTTTACAGGAATGTCCTGTACTCCCATAGTTTTCAGATTTTGTATATAAGCATAAGCCCCTTAATTAATTAAGATAATCGATAGAGAGGAACAGTATATAGAACAGTATATAGCAAAATGTTCAGCACAAAAAGATCTACAAATAAGTCGACATAATTTCATCTGACCTTGACCTCATTTTCATGGTTCATTGGTCAATGCTTAGTTTTCATGTTTTGGTCTGTTTTTCTAATACTATAAGCAATAGTGAACTATATTTGGTGTATGGAATGATTGAAAGCTGTACATGTCTGTCTGGCAAGTGTCATTTGTCCTTGACCTAATTTTCATGGTTCATTGGTCAATATTAAGTTTTTATGGTTTGGTCTTTTTCTTGTATGCTATAAGCAATAGATCAACTATGTTTGGTGTATGGAATGATTGTATGGTGTACATGTCTGTCTGGCAGGGTTCATTTGACTTTGACCTCATTTTCATGGATCATTGATAATTTTAAGTTTATGTGATACTTGTATTAAAACTTTTTCTTTAGGACTATCAACATAAAACCAATCATGGTTAGTAAAGCAGGCAAAAAATTTCAGCGTGTGCACTCTTGTTTTTCTTATTTCTATTATTTTGCCAATTATTATGAAAGCTTGAATAGATACATGTAAGTATATACTGGAAACATGGGAAACAGTAAAAATGATCATCAATACAAAATCTACATAAAGTCCACTAAATAAGATTTACAAATAACAAGAACAAGGAAACATAAATGATTACAATCACAGAAAAATAAATATCAAATAGCATATTTTTACAAGGTGAGTGATACAGACTCTCAAAAGTCTGTTGTTTATTAACTTGTTGATCTTCTATTTTTGACAGAAAATGGGTCGTAAAAGAAAGAGTAAAGCTACTGTAGCTAGAGAGCAGAAGGAAAGAATGAGAAGTAGACGACAAAGCAGTGTTGCCTCTATAGAGTTGGCACCTCTAGGTGAGGAAGAACTCTTAGCCAGAAGGTTGGCTTCTCCTTGTGAGAAAAATCCTTCAAATGCCCAGAGGTTAGAACCTCCTCTGGGAAGCCTGTCTATCCAAAGCATGGATATGCCACTGAGCTCTGACTCCCCACCGTGGGTTTGTACTCCGCCGAGAGTACCCTCACCAAAGGTTGGTGTTGCAGGACAGACGAAACTGGTGGTAGAAACATCATTAGATGTCACCAGTATAATTGAAACAAAGCAAAAGGTTCAAGAATACAATACTGAAACAATACTAAGAATAAACAGTACTGAATCAAATACTAGAATATACAATACTGAGTCAAATACTACAATATACAATACTGAATCAAACACTAGAATATACAATACTGAATCAATACTAGAAATCAATACTGAATCTAAACAAGAAATTAACAATGAACTAATGCAAGAAATGCAAACTGAACCTATACCAGAAGTAAAAACTAAACCCAAATCGGTGTACAGAACACAAGAAATACAAGACATAAACATATCAACATTACAAACAGACCAGTCAGATTGCGAGCTTGAATCAAAAATAAGACTAACATTAGAATTTGATGAACCACCAAAAACAAAAAAAGCAAAGTTAGAATCTGTATGTAGTTCAGGCTTTAAAATGTTGCCTCCTGATGTTCATTTAAACATAGCTTCAGGGAGTGAACAAAGCAATAATATCAAGTCAGTAAAAGTGAATGGTAGTTCAAAAAATAAAATAAATTTTATAGGTGGCAAAGTTGATATTAGAAACAATAAACATTCCTCTGATTCTTCTTATTATAGAAAAATAAGATCAAGAAAGCTGATTCAGGGAAAATAGAAAATGAAGAAACTGACCTTAATTTAGTAGATCAAGAAGAAACTAGAAATGAGGTAAGGAATTTAGAAAATACATATTCAGTTAATCAACCATTTATGATGCAAGGTAGTTTCCATCAAGGTGACGACAGGTTCAGAAACAATAGTGGTAAACAATGTGTAGCAAATTCATTAACAGCCATAGCTTACAGCAAACTCAGTTTGATTGATAATTGGAATATGACTTTCTTGGACAAAATCTTGATAGAAGGGAATATTTTGTATACTTGGATTCATGGTGATAATGAAGAGTTGTTAGTAACAGAATTACCGAAAATGGTGGAAATAAGAGATATGATTGTTAAATGTAACAGAAAAGAGTCGATATTAGCTTTGATAGATAATAATGGTAAAATTGAATTTAATGTTCTTTCTTTGGATCATGCTCTTCAAGAGGCTCTTATTGATTCAGATGGATGTTTTGTTTGTGTAAGGGGTTTTACTAGTGCCATTATTAGGCAAAATGGGAAAATGTATTTATTTGATTCGCATGCTAGAAATTGTTTTGGTTTACAAGACAGCTGTGGTAAAAGCGTTGTTATTCAGATTAATGATGTGAACAGTTTGTACCAACACTTTTACAATTTTGTGCAAGGGGATGTAAATGCAGAATTTGAAGTAACAGGAATCAACATCGAAATTGAAGATGAAGATTCTGTCACTAACAATCTTGACAAATTTATTGGAAATATTAACAATAGAGAGGTTTTAGAGGATGAAAACAACTCTGACGTAGAATTTATTGGTGTCCCAACTCAAAAATGCTATTTATTTAATCCAATTGATTATTATACAAAAAGAAAACTTTGTAATATTTTAGATATTAAATCAAAATTTGTTTTGAATATCCCTCTTATGCCAACACACAGTATAGGTACGCCTTTAAAATCAAAACAAATCACTGCAGACGGCAACTGTTTATTCAGAGCTATTTCATATGCAGTATCAAACAGGCAAGAAAACTTTAAACAAATAAGAAATGAATTAGTGCGCCACATCTTGCGTCATTCACATCAGTTCAATTCTTTCCTTGATTCTGAAACAGTCAATGAGTATATGAAACGTACTTATATGATAGAAGACAATGTTTGGGGAACTGAGTTAGAAATTATAGCTGCTGCTGATTTATTAAAAACTGACATTTTTACATATTTAGAAGGTAAATGGATTAAATACTCCTCAAAGCAAATCTGTAGCAAGAATAATGTGAATGATCAAGCAATTTATCTTAATAATGTAGGTAATCACTATGAAGTTGTTCTTTCTGTTTTACCTGGAGGTAAAGAAGAGGTAACGTTAAACAGTAAAGAAAGTGCCAAGAAACGAAATCAATCTGGTGCAGAGAAAGACCAAATGAACTTAAACTATGAACTATCTCATGAAGGTACAATGAAGAGAAAATATGAACAACATGAGTTGACTGTTCCAAAGAAAGTCCTGAAAAGAGAAAAAAATAGTTTTGGTTTAATTGTGGAAGAAAAATATTTGTTGGAAAGGTCAAGAAAAGAACCAGGTGTTTGTGAACCTCCAGAAATAGAAGAAGGTTTTACAAAATCTGAAAAAGAAAAAATGAAGTATCAGTGGGATCCTCAGTTTAGATTCAATAAATTAGAAAAAAAGAAAATGAGGTACAAACAAGATAAGTCATACAAAGAAGGGTTAATTCAAACTGGAAAGGAAAAGTATATGAATGATGCTAAATACAGACAATATATACAACAAGCTTCTAAAGATAAATATATAAGTGATCAAAAATACAGGGAATCAAAGAAAATAGGAAGTATTCAAAAGTATGCAAATGATGAAGAACACAAAAGAAAAGTCAAACAGGCAAGCATACAGAAATATGCTGATGATGATGAATTCAAAAGTGAAGTCAAACAGGCAAGCATACAGAAATATGCTGATGATGATGATTTCAAACGGAAATTGAAAGATCAGATGTTGACAAGAAGACAGAATGCCAAAGAAGAAAGTAAAGACATTATAAAAGTTATTGAAAATTTTAGAGAAAATGTAAGTAAGGGTCCAGAATTTGTTTGTGCTTGCTGCTTTAGACTTTGTTTTGAAAATCAAGTTGTTCAATGTAAAAGAGAATTGTATAAACCAGGTTCTGCTAAAGCTATAGCGGACACATGCATTTCTGAGAAGTATTTACATATATGTTCAGATGAATGCAGAGATGAATGTTTATTTAAGCAAACAAACAGAGTTACACTTTGGATTTGTTACACATGCCATAGAAAGATTCTTAAAGGAAAAATACCTGCTGAATCTTTTGCTAACAACTTGGCTTTAGAAGATATTCCACTAGAACTTAACAGATTAAATCAACTAGAACAACACCTTATTTCATTAAATATACCTTTCATGAAAATTGTTGCTTTACCTAAGGGTGGACAAAAAGCTGTGCATGGTCCATGTGTTTGTGTACCATCAGATATTTCAAAGGTCACAACAACTTTGCCTAGATCAGAAGATGATAATTGTTTAGTGAAAGTAAAACTCAAAAGAAAATTACAGTACAAAGGTTATGAGGAATATCAGTTTGTGGACACTAAACATTTGGGAGAAGCCTTGTCCTTTTTAAAAGAAAAGAATGATTGGTATTCAAATGTTGAAATAAATGGAGAGTGGTTGAATCCAATTCCGACATCAGAGATTAAATGTGGTGCTGAAAAAAAAGATAATGAAATTAATGCAAGAACTGACAGAGTGATAAAGGATAACTTGGAGGACAAAACAGACAAAAAAGAACAGGAACATGCAGTTGATTCATATTTAGATGATAGTTTACAGGGTGTACAGTTTGACACATGCTTACAGCCTGCTGACATTGCACAGGAAGCATTGGATTTATTGTTTGATCAAGAGTTTAATTTATCGCCTGCAGAAGGAAATAATCCAGTCAGTTTACTGAAAGAAAAGGGCATTGAAGCAAAAACCTTTCCAGTGCATTACCCTACAGGTAAAAACACTTGGAATGAGGACAGAGAAGAGAAATTATCTTTATTAAGGTATTTTAATTTGAGATTAATGAGTGTCGAAAATAGGTTTGCTAGAGATACTTCCTACATATTCTTTTGCCAGTATATGTCTGAACTAGATAGGGTCATGTCAAATGTACAGATATCGTTACGGAAAGGGTCAGTATTTTCAGATGGACAGAAAGTAACAAGTAAAATGCTGTGCAATAAGGAGTCATTAAATGGATTATTTAGAAAAGATGAAGCTATCAAGTTCATGAAGCCTGTCCGAGGAACACCACCATATTGGCAATCTATTCAGAAGGACATTTTTTGTATGATTAGACAGTTAGGTATACCCACATTCTTTGCCTCATTCTCATCCGCAGATTTTAGATGGAAAGAAATTGTAGAAACCATATTGAAGCAACAAGGAGATATTCGTAATGTTGACGATCTTAGTTGGGATGAAAAATGTAAAGTTCTTTGTAGTAACCCTGCTACAGCAGCAAGAATGTTTGATCACAGATTTCACAAATTTCTTAAGGATGTGATAATGTCAGATGCTGAACCAATTGGTCATGTGATTGACTACTTTTATAGAGTTGAATTTCAACAGAGAGGTTCTCCACATACTCATTGTGTATTTTGGGTAGAAGATGCCCCCAAATTTGGAGTAGACAATGATGATACTGTTACAAAGTTCATTGATAAGTATATCTCTTGCAAATTACCGTTGGAAAGTGATGACCCAGAGCTTACTGACATTGTTAAAACCGTTCAACAGCATAGCAAAAACCACTCAAAAAGTTGTCGGAAAAAAGGAACAGAGTGTCGGTTCAATTTCCCAAGACCACCATCTGAAAAAACATTTATTTCCCGTCCAATTGAAGACAATGAGGAGGATAAGGAACATGATAAAGATGCTGATGATGGTAAGAAGTCGGAATCTGAAAGCAGTAAACCATGTGAAAAGACATTTATACCATGTCCAATGAAACATGATGATAATGATCATCATGATAAACATACTGATGGTGATATTAATGAGAAATCAGAATCTAAGGGCAGTATCTTAAAAGCAAAACAGATGTTAGCATGTTTATGGGATGTAATTAAAGAGTGTGAGGATAAAAATTTGACTACCGGTGAATTATTTTTGAAAGCCGGAATGTCTCAGGAAGATTTTCAAGAATGTTTTAGATGGATAACGTACAGAAACACTGTTGTGTTAAAGAGAAATAAAGATGAGTTGTTTATTAATCAGTACAACCCTCATCTGCTGAAATCATGGAATGCCAATATGGATATTCAGTACATATTGGATGCGTACTCGTGTGTGGTTTACATTATAAGCTATATAAGCAAATCAGAACGTGAACTTGGCTTGTTACTGCAGCAGACAAAAATTGAGGCAGCAGATGGAAATTTGGATGCACAGCAGACAATGAAAAAAGTAGGCACAGCATACTTTCACTTTCGAGAACTAAGTACACAAGAAGCTGTTTTCAGAGTCATAGGTTTACGTCTAAAAGAATGTTCTAGAAAAGTGCAATTCATTCCAGTAGGTGAAAATCCATGCAGAATAAGTAGACCCCTCAAAGAACTGCAACAAAAGTCAAAAACATTAAAGATGAAGAAGTCTATAGATGAAAGCAGTGATGATGATGGTGATAGTGATGATATTTGGCTGAAAAGTATTACTGATAGGTATACAAATAGACCTGATCTAGAACGCTTTGATCAGATGTGTTTAGCAACATTTTGTTCTGAATTTTCAGTGTTAGCAGAGACACAGATACCAAAAAAAATGAATGAGGACACCACATTCAAACTTAAGAATGATATGGGGTATATCAGAAAAAGGACAAGGACTTCTGATGCTGTTATAAAATATGCAAGATTTTCTGTAGAAACAGCTCCTGAACAATACTACCAAAGTATATTACAGTTGTTTTTGCCATACAGATTAAATGAGCAATTGAAACCACCACAGTTTTTATCATATGAGGATTTTTACAACTCTGGATTTATCAAGTACAGTCAGATGGAGGATCTCTGTTCAGTTCAAAATAAAGTCAACTTTAACATGTCAAAATTTGTGAAGAAAGACAAGGAGCTAGAGATTGCAGAGAAACAATTGGAAGAAAGAGGATATCAAGAGGATGCATGGGCACAACTATGTCCAGAAACAGAGAAAGAAAGACATGAATGTAATGAAGTTGGTGAAAACACAACCACTCAAGAGGTAGATAGTCCTGAATTAGAAATACCAGATTTGAATCAGACTGACAAGCCAACTGATGAAAATGTAATGGTTCAAAAAACATGTTTTTCAAGGTCTGAAGTTGTACCGTTGTTGAGAACTTTGAACAAGAAACAAAAGCGCATATTTTTTAAGATCAGAGAGTGGTGCAATTTTAAAGTGAATGGTAAGAATCCACCGCCATTTCATGTGTTTGTAACTGGTGGTGCCGGAACAGGTAAAAGCCATCTGATTAAATGCTTGTATTATGAGGCCACAAGAATTCTTGCGCACTGTTCCCCAAATCCTGATGATTTGACTGTGTTGTTAACTGCACCAACTGGCACAGCAGCTTTTAATATAAATGGATTGACAATTCACAGTTCACTTTCCATTTTTAAAGGTTTATCTGTTGAAAAAGCTATGCTTGGAGAAGATAAGCTGAATAGTTTAAGGTCCAAATTAGAAAATTTACAAATTCTCATCATAGATGAAGTCTCAATGGTCAACAAAAGGTTGTTATTTTTTATTCATGAAAGGTTGCGTCAAATTAAGAAAAGGCCTGAGAAGTATCCTTATGGAGGAGTTTCAGTGATAGCAGTGGGTGATTTCTATCAATTACCACCAGTAAAATCAAAAAGGTCAGATAAACTTTATGTTAATGATCCATCAAATCCTTTGAATTATCTGTGGAATGATCTTTTTTCTGTTGTGGAATTAGATGAAGTCATGAGACAGAGAGAAGATAGTTTGTTTGCCCAGTTGTTGAATAGACTAAGGGTCAAACAGAACAATTATCCACTAAAATCTTCAGATCAAGAAATGTTGAAAGAGTGCATAGATAGTGGACCAGATGAAGCTCTGCACATTTATGCTACTAATAATGAAATTAACATGTACAATAATGAAATGATTATGAAGTTGTCGAGTGAGCCCAAATTAATTGAAGCTCAAGATTTTGAAAAGGATAAGACAACAGGGAAACTTACGAAGAGAAGACAGAATTTTGCAAAAACTAATATTTGTCTTCCAACATCAATCCTGTTAGCAGAAGGAGCTCGTGTGATGATGATAAAAAATGAAGCAGTCAGTGATGGTTTGGTGAATGGTGTTATGGGTACTGTTCTCAGTATTTCAGAATTTTCAAAAGGAGCATTACCAAACAACATATATATTCATTTTGATAATGATAGAGTTGGGAAAAATGCAAAAGTACAGAAGATAATAAATGGAAAAAGATGTGTTGGATTAGAACCATCTACAGAAAATATACCATTCAGTAACGGAACAAGAAAACAGTATCCTCTGCAGCTAGCATGGGCATGTACTGTTCACAAGGTTCAGGGTTTGACAGTGCCACAGGCAGTTGTCTGCTTGAATAAATGTTTTGCTTATGGTCAGGCATATGTTGCATTGAGTAGAGTTACTTCAAAAAATGGGCTGACTATATTACCAATTGATGATAAAACTTTGAACAAAAAAATATACAGTGATCCTGATATAATGGAGGGAATGAAATCCATGGATAATTTTTTGTCTCAAAATGACACCATAGTTTCAAATCATAAAGCAGGTTTGTCAATAGTTTACCACAATATTCAAGGTCTAAAGGCTCATCAAAATGATTTGAAAGCCAATTCAGACTTCCAAAATGCAAATTATATCTGTTTGACTGAAACATGGTTGGAATCTTGTAGTGATGATGTTCACCTTCCTAATTATAAACTTCATCATTTGCCAAGGTCAGCAGCATTTGCATCAAATAATCCTTTGTATGCTTCTTTACAAGAAATGAGTCATGGTGGAGTTGGGGTATATGTTAAATCAGATTCTGAGTATGAAGAATTTGATATATCTCAAAAAAATCTTGAATGTATAATTTTCAAAGTTCCGAAAATGAATGTTCTAATTGCTACAATATATAGAACTCAAAAATACCAAATTGAACTATTTTTAAGAAATGTTTGTGCTCTTTTGTCAGAATTGACACAGCTTTCAAGCAGTATTATTGTTTTAGGAGACTTTAATCAAGACATTATAAAGGGTGGCAGATCAATACAAGATTGTATGGCTTCATTCGGATTTGAACAGTTAGTACAAGAGGCAACAACAGAGAGTGGTACACTGATTGACCATGTTTATATCAAAAGTTGTGTTAAAGTACAAGTAAGTGTTATTCCAACTTATTACAGTTATCATGATGCAATATCTGTCATTCTGGAAATAAACCCTACTACTTGAAAGCTGTATAGTATATGTAATGATAAGAGTGCCTTAAACATGTTGAAGGAACATTCATTTTGTACAAAACGATCAAAAGTTTCCCTACATATTATTTTTTTTTTAAATACTAAGCCGGTACTAACAACCTAGTTTTGTATATATATGTTCTTTATGTGTTTAAATTTCAAGTTTATTAATAGTTTCCCTATTTTATTTAGCTAAGTATCAAAGTCTGAATTATATTATAAAGTGGAATTTGTTTCTTAACTGAATATTATAAGAGTTTTATATGTTTACTTTAATTTCAGATCAAATTCTTAGTCGTCAGTAGTAAAGCAGTTAAATCAATTGTCTAACTTTTTGTGCATGCTTTGGTAATTTTAATACAGCACTTGCCAACGGGTTAGATAGTTGATACATATATATCATCAGCTGAGAAATGTCTATTTATAATTAAGAAGTAAAAAGAAATAGGAGATAGAAGATTAAAATACAGCATTATGTAAAGGTAGGTTCGATCGAATAGTATTTACAAAAGATAACTAATGCAAACTGTCTAAGAGCCAGTGTGAGCGATCAACACAATTCCAACTGTCCTGTTGTCTGTTATCATATGTTTGAAAGCGTCATCTGTTGTCTTTCTGTTGTCTGGAAACTTTTTTAAATTTCTCCCCTGAAACTGCTGGGCCAATTTAAACAAATCATGGCCTGAGTCATTCTAAGGATGTCTAGTTAAAATGGTATGTTTGTTCAGCTCGCCATCCAATTAACATGCCCCATGTTACTATAAATAGAACATGGGAGGTAAAACACTACTTTTTCTTTCTCCAAGATATTACAAGGCTATTGGGACCAAATGTTTGTAAAAAAATAATAATTACATAAGCATGATTTGTATTGAACCGTTTGTTAAACATAGGCTAAAAAAAAATGGTTAAAGGTAATGTGTCTATATAAAAGTTATTTATCCCACTTAAAATTGCCTCTAGTAAAGACTTAATAAGTAGGTTGTTTCATTACAATTTTATTAACAATTGGTTTGATGTCGAATTCAAATTGTAATAATCAATGTTAATATTTATCAAATTGCTTTAACATAGGATGCACTGCTGAATTACTATCACCCCCTGAAAACAAAGATTTTGAAGCTATATATGTCTGTCTGTATGTATCATGGGCTTTGGAATGTGATAAAGCAATGTCAGGTCACACTGACCATAACTTCGACCTTTAATCCCTATTAAAGTAAAAGTTTGTCCAATTCATGTCCAGCTCACAACTTTTGTTTCACAAAACTAAGACAAGCCAAACTTGGTATACTGTTGCATCATGTGCTTATACCAAAGTCAGTTCATTATGACCTTGACATGGACTTTTGACCCCAGTGATAATATAACTGTCTGTCTTATGCATAACCTGTACTGTAGAATGTAGGTTAAATAATCTGGTTGCTGATGCACCATGGGATGGGGGTTGGGGGGGGGGGGGGGGTGCCTATATCAAGTCAGGTCACTCTGTATGACTTTGACCTTTGATCTTTATGCAAGTAAAGCATTGTCTGATTTGTGTACTGTGCATAACTTGTGTACTGAAGCAAATAAATAGACAGCACCTTGTATGCATAAAGATCATGGTCACTCTGACCTTGACCCTTGATTCAAATATCATTGTCTCAAAATTGAATTTACTACGGGTAAATGGTAACTTATATGTATGTCCTGGGTTTTAGATGTGCTCATTTTTTTTAGGTGTGTTTTATTTATTGGTCAGATGGACTGTATAGTTTTGGTTGAGAATGAAATGTAATAGATATAATATGTGTATACTTTGTAAATGACTGCATAAGAAGAAATGATGTCCTTATATTGAATAGCTCAATTGTTAGAGTTTAATAGCTTGTATGCCATGTAATGATAATGTATTGAAGGGTTTTTTTTACAGTTAGAAGACAATGCATAGCTTTGTTTTTTCTGGTAAATTTATTTGTACTGTTTATAAAGCTTATTTCCTGTAATCACAAACATTTATATATCAGTTAAAATTTTAAATGTAATTTGCAGAATAGCAATTAATGATTATGTTCCATGTTTAAATTTTCAATGAACAAATATTGTATTTGCATTGCTTACTGAGTAAGAAATACATTATAAACATGATTAACTGACTGTAATATTCTTGAAATGGAAAAGTCTAATGAAAGTATAAAAACTTTAAATCTTAACATAAAATAATAGAGAAATTTATCCTCCTACAAAACAACAGTAACAAATTTCCTTTTTTTTCACTGTAATTCATATTTTTCTGTATTTGTTTTATACCATATACTGTTACTTCACAGCTGTACAACTGTATCATTTGCTATTGATGTATTTGTCTGTAAACCTTTTTATCAGCACGTTTTTTTTCAGAATATAGCATATTTAACCTATATATATATATATATATATAAGGTATGTTTAAACAAGTGGCAACTCTATAACAGATCCATCCGTTGGATCATTAGTGAAGGTGATACACAGCTGAAAACACATACTGAATTCATAATTTCTCTAAATATCAAGACAGTCAACAGTAATGTTAAATCTGCAAATGTTTGGAAGCAAATTTGTGTTCTTCCCCTGTTGGGATTCGAACTCGTGCTATTGGTATACCGAAACAACACTGCCATCACTGTATCTAGCGCTCCAGACTACTCAGCCATATATATATACATATTATAGACAAACAGCAATCTATGGTGGTATTTTATTTTAACCTTGATTATTTGTGCATCCTAGGCAAAAATGGATTTAAATCCAAAACATCAGATTGTTTTGGTTCAGTAAAATGAAGATAGAAATTGAAAATAAGAAACAGACCAACTATACCAACAATAAATTCTGTGGCTTAGTGGAGATTACTGATCATTTTGTCTAGTTGACTTCTGTATCATCAGACAATACTATTCCAATGTTTATCTTGAACAATAATTTATTGGCATTAAATCTTTTTATTGAAGATTTATATATGCAATATATATATGCAAAGGAGAAATGGTGGAGCGGTGAATAATTAATTTGAATTTTCATTTTGGACATTGACAATATTCACATTAAAATGTGCTATTACAGGTACAAAGTCCTTTTATACCCAAAGACACCAGACAAAGTATGCTATTAAATAATTTTACATATTTTTAATTAATTAGGAACACTTTTGAAAGTTTGACTAATACTTAAAATGTTTCTAACAAGTACAAGAAATTCAGGAAATCAAAATTAAAGGGAGATGTGCTTGTCATGTTTTTTATTTAAATTTAGGTGTTTTCACTATTAATACACAAACTTGCTTTCACTAAAAAGAAGAATCATGGTTTAGCTAGGTTGAATGTACACTTTTACTAGGAAAAAAATTATGTTTTTACATATTTGTATTTGATTACATTTTGATTAAATGTATTAACTGACTTTTACATTTTTGTTATTCATTAACCCTACCCGCATGCTCGTTTGCAAACGGCAAGAACCAATTTTTTGCATGTCCCTGCCATAGCGAAAGGGGCACTAAGTTTTACCCTTGTCTGTCTGCATGTCTGTACATCCCATTATTTGTTTCCGGTCTCTAACTTTAGTTACCTCAAACAAATAATATGAAACTTATACACAATGCTAATTACCACAAAAAACAGATCAAGTTTGAATTTTGATTGTGTCACTTTATCCGTTCTATAGTTATGCCCTTTGCAAATTGAAAAATTACTAGTTTTTTGGATTCCGTTCTCTAACTTTAGTTTGCCTTAACCAAATGTTATGAAACTTACACACAATGTTTATTATCTTAAAACACAGACGAAGTTTGAAATTTGGTGGTGTCACTTTTACCGTTCTAGAGTCATACCCCTTTACAAATGGAAATATTGCTGAATTATTGGTTTCTGTTCACTAACTTTAGATTCCCTCAACCAAATGTTATGAAACTTATACACAATGCTAATAACCACAAAAAAACAGATCAAGTTCGAATTTTGGCGTCACTTTCATTGTTCTAGAGTTATGCTCTTTTTCAAATGGAGAAATTGCTAAATTTTTCGTTTCTGTTCCCTAATTTAAGTTTGCCTCAACTAAGTGTTATGAAACGTATACACAATGCTTATTACCACAAAAATTTGATCAAGTACAAATTTGGGTATTGTCACTTATACCGATCTTGAGTCATCTCCCTTTAACAGGGGGCATCATCTGTGTCCCATGAACACATTCCCCATTTATTATTTCATCTTTTGATACTGTGAATGTTAACATAGCTAGTAATATTTTTACTGTCAATTATGGTTACACCCTCAAGGAAAGGTCAAATATCTTCGGGCTAAATATTACAAAGTTGAGCCTTAATGATCCACCATTTTCCACTTCAAGACTTCTAAAACTGTCACAATTGATTATATGATCCAGTCAAAAATTTACATCCTGTATAATTTCAACTCTTTAGGTTTTGTCTACCCATTATGATGTTGGTAAATGTTCTTATTTGGGCAGATAACTAAGCAACAAACTTACAGGGTAACATCAACATAAGTATAAAACTCTTAAGTTCATTATCTTTGACCTGTCTTATTCATGATGTGAAATATGTTTTAACAGATATTAAATGTATTGAAAAGAAAAGCATTTAACACTTACAGTCCTTAAAATATTGTCAAAAACATAAAATTGGTACTCTAGGGTTTGACATGTGACTGTATGAGATTTTCCAAGTAGATTGGTCCCTTGTATGCTTATTTAAGACACCATTGACTAAAAAAATTGGTTAAGGAGTTAAAGTTATTTTAAGGAACTGTTAACAGGGGTTATGCCATTTATGAAAAGATCAAATCTCTTTCGTCAACACCTACCAAATTTGTGCCTTTTTTACCAAAACAATTTTTCAACTATTGATAGGTCCTATACATATAAGGGTTTCTAGAATATCACAAAACAAGTAAGGTGAGGTCAAATGTCAAGGTCAACCTTACAAAACTTTAACACACACTTAAAACCCTTAAAATAATGTTAAAACACATGATTCCCTATCTGAGACATGACCTTGTAACCTTTTGTCAAAATCATTGGTCCACGATGTCATTACAAAATACCCCATGGGTGTAGGACCTTTGTTTCGAGAGTTAAAGGTAATGGGTTTTTTTCAGAAACAGATAACAGGGGTTATGCCCCTTACGGATAGGTCCATTATGATCCAAAGATTTTCACTATTTACCATTTCTGTAAATATAATCGATTTTGAGATATCCAGTAAAAGGTTTTAAGGTCAAAAGTCAACCTTAAAAAGCTTAAAAACACACTAAAAAATCTTTAAATAGGTCAAAAACACATAATTTGCTATCTGGGATATGACCTTGACCTTGTGACCTTTGTCAAGGTCATTAGTCCCAAATGTCATTGCTGAAGATCCCATGGGTTTAGGACCTTTGGTTGTATAGTAAAAGCTGGTATTGTCTTTTCAGAAACCTAAAACTGGGGTTATGCCCCTTACAGAAATGTCAAATCTCTTCGGTCAAATGTAAAAAAGTTGCGCCGCATATCCATCTCAATGTTTTTCACTATTTACTATTTTTGTAAATGCAATCGTTTTTGAGATATCGACTAAAAAGTTGTAAGGTCAAAGGTCAAGGTCAACCTTAAAAAGCTTTAAAACACACTAAAAATCCTTCAAATAAGGTCAAAAACACATAATTCGCTATTTTGGACATGACCTTGACCTTTTGACCTTTGTCAAGGTCATTAGTCCCCAATGTCATTGCTGAAAACCCCATGGGTCTAGAACCTTTGGTTATATAACAAAAGCTGATTTTGTCTTTTCAGAAACCTAAAACAGG